>JAYKKT010000073.1:14510000-14600000 GCA_036023115.1 Brasenia schreberi | reverse complement strand
GCTCGGCGACGGAGATGACATCTTCATGTACAAAGGCGACACGCCGTTCTGTAGCGACGAGTGCCGACAGGAGCAGATCGAGCTCGACGAGGCGATGGAGAAGGCGTGGCACACGGCGAGGGCGATGCGGGCCAAGAGCAAGGCCTCGCTAGCGGAGCAGGACCAGCGGAAATCTTCCTCTCGGAGCGATCGCATCCGCGTACCCTCCGGCACCGTTGCCGTCGCTTAGAGTTCCCAGTTGAACCGCGCATTCGTGCATTTATCTTCAAACTAGCGCCGGACACTGGAAGAAGAATCGCGAAGAAAAAGGCGTTCCTCCTTTTTCCGGCGTGGAACGGGCGAAGCCTTTATTTTCTTTTTCGGGAATTAGGGCCGAAGATGAGGGGTAGTTCGGGTATGACGGTGAGATTAGGGGTAAATCAGGGACGAAGAGCGTTCGCTTGGACGAATACGCCCCTATTTCTCTTCCTCCTTGTGTATTTTTAATGGTGGATCATTGACGAGGCTTTTACGTCGTTCTATTGAGCTGCCAACATGTAGATTGTGAATCGCTTTATCCTGGAGCTTTTCTCCCTTGAGCTTCTGGAAATTTGCATCTTCCCCTCTCCCTTGCTTTTTGCTTCTCTTTTGCATGCCTTACTGGGTTCTTGTGTGCATGGTTCAACTCAACCTTTCACGTTAATTTAAAGTATAAAGCGGCTTCCAGTTTGGCTTTGATAATGAATCAACTTGCTCGTGCTTCATCGAATTCGAACGTACGTATACCTTAGTGCATTACATAAAATATACCATCTTGTTAGAAGATCAGGCTCGCTAATATACAATTCACACCGTCTCGATTTTTGGTATTCGATGAAGCTAACGTACATTGTACCTTTCATGAAATATACCATGATTTTCCTTTTTACAGTATAAATTATACCATAGTTGGTACTTGGGTGTTGTGGCATCCTTATTTAAAGCTGTGTAACGTGGAGAAATTACTGAATGGATAGCTTTTACCATATATATATTTATCAGAGTGATTTGGAAACTCTCATAAAAAAGGATAGGAGAAAATTTCTATAAAAAAAGGTATGACAAACTAAACTATAAGAAAAAGAAGAAAATGAAAGAAAGTGGTAAAGAATGATCTAATTAAGTTAATTATTAGCATACCACATCACATGATCGAACTCTATGGAAATAAAAAATCATATAATAGGCCCTGTTTAGGAAGAAAAAAGGGTTGGTTGTTGTTATATGTTGGTCTTGATTAGTTTATTAACATGATTTTAGGTTGCTCCAACATGAAACGATGGCTAGAAGAGTGAATTTTACGGTCATTAGCATCATGTCTTCGATTTATATGTTTGTGTATACATGTAGAGAGAGAGAGATGGTGTTTTGGCATTCGAATTTGATAATGGTTCACTTGGTTATCACTGTGGGCAAAGAGGTCCATGTGGACCCTCAATTATTTAGGGAAATGGTAGGATCCTGTGTGCGGTGATGCGGCAGTGAGTGTGCATTGTCCCCTCTTTATTATAAAAGTTGATGGTTGTTGTGAAACAAAAGATAAATAAATAAATAAATGATGTAAATGTATTTGAATATTATTGTGGTTCATAAGCAGAGAGAGGTGGCCCATCAATTTTTTTTTCCTGCAATATATTTCTGTTTCCAGAATCGATAATGGAATCATGAACCTATCTTTTCTCTAATACACGTTTTGAGGTTCATTCTCCACAATCCATAGGCTGATTAGGGATGGAAAGTATTGGCTCTATCCGTGCAACCCGGACACTCTGGGAGATACCCGACCCAATTAGGTCTTGGGTTCACTTGTGTTTATATATAGAGAGAAAGAGAGAATGTGTCATAGAGAAAGTGAAAATGTACTTGCTTAGGTTGAAACATTCTTAAAGATCTCAATCATTCAATCAATAAGATAAATTATTGAGTTTTGAAGTAAAAAGTATTATTGTGTGTAAAGATCTCAATCATTGATGTCAATGATCTAATAATTGAGATCTTTAAGCATCGATTAGTTTGTGCATGAACTATGCTCTATTATATATATATATATATATATATATATATATATATATATATATATATATATATATATTATATATATATATTTGAATCATTGTTTATAGAGAAATAAATACATATATTTTATAGATATGAAATACAAGTGCTACTCACTCAAAAAAATGTTCCTCGTATGCCACTGGTTTTACAGTACAAGTGAAACATATTTTGTAGCCAAGTTGCCTATGTTGACCCATTTTAGCTCAATCTTTGTGAGCTTGAGCTAGGTAGGCTAGCTTATCGTGACTATAACCTGAGACTAGGCACCCTCTTACTTGCAATGTTAGATAAGCAGTTCCTGATTTCCTCAAAGGAATGCATTTACTGAACCAAGTATCTTTCGCATGCCAACTGAAGATAAGAAAAGATAATGGTTCAAGATGAAATGTATTTATTATCACATTACTGTTTCATTTGATTGAATATCAGGGATTCTTTCATGCTGGTTTATCTTTTATGAGGGGCAACATGTTCATTCTGAGATAATATGTGAGCTTGTGAGATGGGATGAACTCGGTATGCAACCCTAGACCAAATGGATAATTTGTTGTACAATATGGGATTTATTGTTGTTGATCTTTTATGCTGAAGGGTGTTCTTTCTTTTCAATCCCATACAATCACCTCTATTTTTACGAAAGAAGAGAATATATAATTGTGTATTAAAATCTTAAATATGGTTGATTATCTCTCCTAAGGATTTGGCAATGGACTCCTGCAGCTTTTTGATTAACCATCAAACTCTATTTAGTCCATGGTTTAGAAAAGAAAAGCCACAAAGAACACTTAACGTGTACATGATCAGAAAGTCGCAAAAGAAAATGAAGCCATCCTAGTTGACACGAACATGACCCGAAAGCATGACTATGGAGTCGGCTGGATCCATATTGCTGGCGAGAAAGGGATCAGCGACCGTTGGGAAACGAGAGAGTTTTGGGCGGATCATGGAGAGAAGGTTTTCTCTTATCCAGATCATCGCGGTTGCCGGTGCCTCATCGGCCGTTTCCTTCTGGTATGATTTCTTCTCTTTCGTTGTTGGCACCCTGTTTTCTCGGGTCTTTCTTCTTCTCGTTTTCGATTTACTCAATTCGTGATCTGCGTCTTGGTTCGCGCAGGTACGGGTTCATGTTCGGGTGGGAATCGGCGAGGAAGGAACTCGGTGACCTAATCGAACGCCTCCGTACCCGTAACTCCTCCGATAATGCCCTGGATTATTGAGTTTGGCAAGACATGCTTTGTTCTTCTCTATTCGTTTATCCGGTTTAGATTTGAGAGGGGGCGGCTTCGCTCTGTTAACAAATGGACGCAATGTACTATTGTTTGTGGTTGGGTTTGTGTTCCCCCTTTTGGAGAGCATATATCTGTTCTAATTTAGTTACAGTTTCTTTATCGAGAAAGGAAAATTCCTCTCTCCGTCTCGTTTTGTGAGAGATGCATTTTACCCGTTTGATCAATTGCGTAAGCACGATCCTCCATATTAAATTCCCATCTTTTCGTGACAAACGCCGTATTCACTTTCCAATACAAGTGAAGGCCGAAACTAGGTATGCATGCCCCCCGAGAAGGCGAGAATCGAACTGGCGGCCAATATAGCACAAGTTGAGAGCTGTCGTAGGTAAGCTGACAAACATGTATTCATAAACTAAATCATTGTTTTTGGTGGCACAAGTGATGTGGTGTAATAAAGTTGTTTTAAGCATTGGTTTTCCGAGAGTGAGCATCATCTAGTTTTCCTGTATAACAGAGAACTTGGTATCCATTTACTTTTGGCTGGAAATTTGAATTGAAAAAACAAGTGTTCATGTCCATAAAATATTTTTTAATTCAAATTCCAACCACATTATATTTGGATATGTTAGTACCTAATTATGCTAGTGTATATACAGAAAGATAATTTGGTATAAGCTAAATACATTTAGGTGCTAAATATCAAAACTTCATTAGCTCTCGTTTTCTGTCTTCAAAAATGGGAATGCATGAAAATATATACTAGATAAATCTTCTGAAGATCACAAACTACTACTCTGAGATCACGTCACTTACAATCTTCCCTATGTTAATGTGTCTGAAGATCACACGCTTTTGCAGATCAATCTTTTATAAATCATGCTGGTTTATGGTCTCCACAGATTAAGGAAACTGAAGATCACGAACTTCTCTGCGCTGACCTCCATGGGATGAATGGGCATCTAGAATCCAACATATGACAGACTGAACTAATAAAACATCACAAAGAACAGTATTCCTTCTGACTTCATTAAGGGGCCGTTAGCATGGTGAAACTTTTCAAGTGGAACCGGTACTTCAGCTTATTGACGCGAACAAAGAACTTGAGGTATCTGAAAATCTATGTTGTATGCAATCGAGATTTCTATATAATCTGGAAAAATAGGGGTCACATCTCTCCTTTTCTCCAGACTCTTTGAAACTCATTTACCTCTTAAAGCCCGTCTCTTGTAAAGCAAAAACAAAACTTCTAATATCATGAAACGGTCTCTCTTAGAGGACAAAGTTCCATGATTCCACCACAATTTCACAACACAAACGGTCACTAAGAGCCAATTAAGTTAATTAATCATGATGTATCTCTGAAGATGACTAACTGTGCTGCCAAGCTATAAATCCTGCTATAAGAGCTAACAGAATTGTTTCAGCCGTAGCTCCACAGTATATACCGACCCAGAGCCCTCTTCCTCCAAAATGAAACAGAAAGGCCAAGATTATGGCTGTGGGAATTCCAAGCAGATAATATGCTCCAAGATTGACATATGCACCAAGGTGTTGCCGTACACATCCTCTTGCAACACCTACATAGACGAAGGTATTGAAACTTGCTTCAATTTATTTTTCTTAACAATTAAACATCTACATAGGCGACGATTTCACTAGCAGAGACCTATACATGAAGGAGAAAACCGAGTGTACTATCCTTAGTTAAATGTTTCCGTTAGGAGGTTTCAAAGAAGAAAAAAAAGGGTCCTGCTTGGAAATTCTTCAAGTCAGATACATCCCAGTCCTCAGTGGCACTAAAATGTCTTCCAATTTGAAGCTTGGATCAATATCCATCAAAACACCTTTGAAAGTCTATGGTTGAAAGATTTTCATGCTTTCTTTGACCTCTATCATCCATAAACCAGAAAATGCTTATCTTGCTAGTTTCTTAGTATACCATATGCACTGAAAATCAATTATACAATATAAAGAGAGAGAGAGAGAGAGAGAGAAGATATTGACAAAACAGTTTGCGTTTTATCCTGCTAATGGTGCTGAAATTTGAATTCAGTTGTTGCAATCATTAATTAAAATAGTAACTCAATGCATAAAACTTATTCTTCACCATCATCAAACAAGGTTTTGGCCATGATTGCTCTTTCAAACCAGAACAGGTCCTTATTCTTCTCATTGACCTTGATGTTTGGGGCTGACCAAAAATAACAGGTAGATTCAAGATAGCAGTGATTCTTGGATTATTGGGACTTTAGCAACCCATGGAAAACACACAGATATACACACACCCGCACACACACAAACAGACACAACGAAAAGACTCAAGAGTGTAGATTTGCCATCTATTTTTAGAATGAATTATACGAAACTGAAAAGACTCAAAAAGAAACTGAAAATTCCATGTCAGTGATATGCATTGTATATGCATTTTTCCAACTCTCAAATCCTTAATGTAAAGATCAACTTTAGACCTATTGAAACTTTACCGACACCAACGTGATAACTTCATGTCATATTTTACTGATAACAGGAGAAAACTCATGTTTACATAAATATAGAAAAGAAATTAAAAGTTGGAAAACCAAAGCTTTTATCAGCCAAAATATTTTAGAGAAACACGCCATCCACAGAAATCATTCCTGTGCTATTCATCATGTAAATGCTTTTCCTAGTAAATTATAAAAGCAACTTTTTGGTTTATGAGTTAGATACACGGGGCATGCATCTGGCTTTGAACTTCCTATTGTATGAAAGAAAGAAAAAAGAGAAACATGTTTTATGCAGTTAATCCACTAAATTAAATCTGTATGAGTTTGCATCCATGCAGATGCAAAATTTGTGTGGAGGCGTGCTAGCACTTCAACTTCTTTCCCGAGCCTCAAGAGTTGGGCCAGTTCACAAGTTTACAGAGTTTCAGTCCCATTCTTTCATGAATGTAACCCTAGTTAAGTTCCTTCCAGACTTTTAAACACTGAAAAGGAGTTTGTCCATCAAACTACAAGCAAAAAATAGTGAAATTGTCTTACCTGAGAGCACTCCTTGCAGAGCATCCATGCATGTGGACAGAGAAAGAAGGGGTGCCATTTTGGAGACATAATCAATTACGTCCTTCTTGCTGCTGTAAGCGAGTTCCAGCAGATACCTCATGGTGAAGACTGTTGTACTAACAATTGCAATAGCTATGACAGCAAGGCAGACAACTGTGAAAACTGCCAATTGAGCTGCTCTTGGACATCCAGCCCCTAATTCATTAGACACAATTGTGCTGCAAAGTTTGAAAACTGTGTGAGGACCAACAGTTAAATATAGAGATTGCAACCTACGTAGGTAAAAAATGGGAAGTGCACCTTGCAGCAGCACCAAGGCCATGGGGAATAGAATAGAGAAGATATATGTTGTTCAGGCTGTTCAGTCAAAAAAGAAACAAATTTGTATTAGAAGGAATTCACAATTATCAGTATGATATATATATATATCAAGCAACAACAACCACAACAAAATTCTATCTCTAATCTACAATAAGAGATGTACACAACAAAGAGGACATCCCGCAAATTTGCCATATCATATGCAATTGATGAAGACCATGTGTAAGCAACAAAACCACATTTCATATTGTTGGCTGTAAATAGAAAAGAGGCAATGCTATATCCATAGTTTCCTTGAGTACTAAATGCTCACGTACATGTTATGCTCCATACTTTTGAACCATAACATTTCAAAAGCTAGAATACCTTAAGTTTGGCTTCGGTTACCAAAATTTCTACCCAAAGACCAAAGGAAGCAAGTTGTTTATCGTGTTCAAGTCATTCAGAAGTCGATCACACATCATGCAATATCAGCAGTTTGTAATTAAATAGAACGATCTTGGGTCATGAAGCCAAAACATAAACATATTATCGCAAATATGATCCAAGAACAACATCATTGGGTTGACACTACATTCTTTTCTTTACAGTAGCCTTAGTTACTCTAAACACACATATATTGGTTCTTTACAAAATTAAGAGTAAATATTTTACAATATGAACATTGAAACTCCGCCCATGTAAGGGATCACCCTTGCATTGCCGGTCCCAAGCCCGGATAAAGGAGTAGGGTTGTGTTAGGCTTCCGACAGCCAGCGTAAAACTTCGTCGGATTTTTACATGGATTACAAAAATTATGAGCATTGCTTTGGGGCGTCCCCGCCTAGCGACGTGTTGCAGAGCCCGAATGCAGTAAGAAGTAAGCAAGGGCCACTACATTTTTGCCCGAATGTAGTGAATCAATTGCAGAGAGAGTTCTCACATCATGGACGGGTGTGGGTAAAGAAGTTAGTCTCGCTACATTGTCGCCCGAATGTAGTGAAATATTTTCAGAGAGGGTCTCCGCATTTTTATTATGGACGGATGCGGGGGGTAAGGAAGCTAGTCTTAAAAAATAAGATTCGTATTGGTTCTTGGAATATCGAAACATTATCGGGTAAACTAATGGAGGTGGTAGATACTATGATTCGGAGAAAGATTCATATTCTATGTTTACAAGAGACAAAATGGGTTGGAGAAAAAGCAAAGGAGATAGAGGATACAGGTTTTAAATTATGGTACTCAGGTAAAGAAAAGGCCCGAAACGGAGTTGGTATTATCATAAATAAAGATTTAAAGGAGAGTGTAGTAGACATACAACGATATGGTGACCGAATCATGACGTTGAAATTAGTGTTAGGAGCATAGGTTTTGAATATAGTTTGTGCTTACACACCCCATGTAGGACTAGAAGATAGTATAAAGACAGTTTTTTGGGAAGAGTTAGATAAGGTGTTTCAAAAGATTTCACAAAGGGAGATGATTTGTTTAGGAGGAGATTTAAATGGACATGTCAGTAAAGAGGCATTAGGATATCAAGGGATTCATGGAAACTTTGGTTTTGGGGATATAAATGAGGAAGGTAGGGAGATTTTAAATTTTGCTGTCATTTGATCTCTTTATAGTCAATACAATCTTCAAAAAACAAGATGAACATTTAATTACTTATAAGAGTGGCTTATCACAAACACAAATTGATTACTTTATTTGTAGAAAAAAAGATAGAGCGTGTTGTAAAGATTGTAAGATAATTCCAAGAGAAAGCTTAACCACCCAACATCGACTTTTAGTTATGGATTTACAAATAAAAAATGGACAAAGAAGAAAAGAGTGCATCGAGCTATTCGGACTAAATGGTGGAACCTCAAAAGCGAGAAAGAAGATATATTTAAACAGAAAGTCTTTCAAGGAGATGTTTGGAATTATGTTGGCACACCCTTTGATATGTGGAACAATATGGCTATACATATTAGGAAAGTGACGAAAGATGTGTTAGGGGTATCTAAGGGAGGTGTACCGGCACAAAAAGAAGCTTGGTGGTGGAGTGAAGTAGTACAAAATAAAATCAAGGCAAAGAGCGCATGTTACAAATTACATTATGCTAAGAAAACTAGTGAAACTTTAGAAGCTTATAAGGAAGCAAAGAAGGAAGCAAAAAAGGCCGTTAGTGAAGCAAAAGCTAAGATTTGGGAGGACTTATATAAAAAACTCAACTCAAAAGAGGGTGAAAGAGATATTTTTAGGATAGCTAGGGCTAGAGATAAGAAAACTAAAGATCTTAAGTATGTTAGATGCATAAAAGACAAGGATGAAAAAATTCTAGTGGCAAATGATGATATAAGAAATAGATGGAAAAACTATTTTTATAATCTTTTTAATGAAAATAAAGATGTTAGTATTAGTTTAGGAGATTTAACCAAGTCAAAAAAGTATATAAACCATAATTTCTACCGACGTATTCAAAAGAATGAAGTCAAAGAGGCTCTTAAACATATGAAGGGTGGTAAATCGGTAGGACCGGATAATATTCCTATAGAAGTTTGGAAAATACTAGGAGAATTAGGAATCACTTGGCTCACAAGATTATTTAATGAAATATGGAAAAACCAAAAGATGCCCTAGGAATGGAGAGCAAGTACACTTATACCCATATATAAGAACAAGGGAGACATTCAAAATTGTGCGAATTATCGAGGTATCAAGTTAATGAGTCATACTATAAAATTATGGGAAAGAATTATCGAACGTAGGTTAAGACAAATATCAAGTACAACAGAGAACCAATTTGTATTTATGCCAGGTAGATCTACTATTGAAGCGATTCACCTTTTGAGACGTCTTATGAAACATTTTAGAGCAAAAAAGAAAGACCTTCACATGATATTTATTGATCTAGAAAAAGCTTATGATAGGGTACCGAGGGAGGTTCTTTGGAGAACTTTGGAAAAAAGAGATATCCCATTGACATATATTAACTTTATAAGAAACATGTATGATGGTGCAAAAACATGTGTGAGGACTCATGAAGGAACGACAGACTTCTTTAAAGTTAATATTGGGTTACATCAAGGATCAACTTTAAGTCCATACTTATTTATAATGGTGATGGATGAGTTAACAAAACATATTCAAGATGAAGTACCTTGGTGTATGTTATTTGCAGATGACATTGTATTAGTGGAGGAGTATAAGGAAAAAGTTAATAGAAAATTGGAACTATGGAGAGAAACATTAGAAAGAAAAGGCCTCCGACTTAGTAGAACAAAGACAGAATATATGGAATGTAAGTTTGATCATTTAGCTACTTTAGAGGACATAGAAATTAAAATTGGCACACATTCCCCAAAAGGAAAGTTATAAATACCTAGGGTCAATTTTTTAAAGTGATTGAAGAATTGATGGAGACGTTACACATAGAATTAATGCTGGTTGGTTAAAATGGAGAGGAGCATAGGTATTCTTTGTGATAAGAAGATACCATTAAAATTAAAAGGTAAATATTATAGAGCAGCAATTAGGCCTGCCATGTTTTATGGTTCTGAGTGTTGGGCAGTTAATCATCAACATGTACAAAAGATGTCTGTGACAGAAATGAAGATGTTGAGATGGATGAGTAGTCATACAAGAAAAGACCGTATATATAATGAGGTTATTAGAAACAAATTAGGAGTGGCACCAATAGAGGATAAAATGAGAGAACATCGTTTAGGATGGTTTGGACATATAGAAAGAAGATCAAAAGAAGAACCTATAAGAAGGTTAGAAAAACTAAATTTGGAAAGTATTAAAAGAAGTAGAGGACAACCACAAAAGTGTTGGAAAGAAACAATAAAGAATGATCTAGCTTATTGGGAGTTAACTGCTAACATGACACACAATAGGGATCTGTGGAAACAAAGAATCCATGTAGCCGACCCCATCTAGTATGGGAAAAGGCTTAGTTGTTGTTGTTGTTGTTGTTGTTGATGAACATTGAAATATAGAAGACTGCAAAACGGGTTTACCATCGCAAAAGTGAAAACTAGATATAGCCACCATTAGGCACCCCGCATTATGCAGATGTGACAAATCAATGTTTCATTTTATCATCCAAAAGTAAAAAAGGATATGGAATTGAAATATGAAGCCGTACCAAATAGAAAGCACGGAAGTTTCGAGTTCAGGATCAGGCAGCAATCCAGAGAGCAATATCAGCAGTTCATATGACCAATACTCCAGACTACAACAATCAGACACCAGAAGATCACATAAAAATTTCAAGGAATCTGACATCTAAAAAGGCTAAGGTTATTTAGGACAGGAAGTTAAGAAATCATAGAAATTAGTAAGCAATTACCATATCATGACTGCAGAAGGAAGTGCAAGCCTAAGGAAATCACCAATCCCAGAAAATGATTCCATTGACAGTGGAGAAAATGTCTTCTTACACGAAGATGAAAACTTCACATAAAGTGCCAAAACAGCCATATTCAACCAATATGAGATGCTGACTGAAATAGCAGCTCCAATGTGTCCGAATTCAGATTTAAAGAGGAGCGGCCAGCAAACAGGGGCATGGAAACAAGGAGTTACAACAGCACCAAAGAGCAGTGGAAGAACCAAGCTCTGCAACTGCGGAAATTTCACTAATGGCTGAAGAAGTGCGACCGCAAACAATCCTGGGATAAGGAAAACAGCATAACTTCCTGCTTTATGAGCAATGGCCGGCTCTTGAGGGATCAAAAGGAGGAGTTTCTCCAAGAAAGTCCAGAAAAGAGACAATGGTATACACACAAGTAGCAGAACAACTACAGCTCTTTGCACATATATCCCCACTTTTTGGTACTGCCCGGCTCCAAAAGCCTGACCACATAATGTCTCCAAGGACACTCGCCATTCCAAGCTGTTGAAAAATAGTGGTATTCATGTCAGAGCTACAATAGAAGATATAATTAGAAGGCAGGCAATGGAGGCACTGGATGACCTCAAAACATGAAGTATGACATAATGTCTCCAAGGCGCTTGCCATTCCAAACTGTTGAGAAATTAGAAGATGGACTTTTTTAAAAAAGGAGGGGTAGGCCTCTAAAGTGTTTGAAAGGACAAAACAGTACATTATCTTGCTTCTTTTCAGTAAACAAGGCACAAATATCAAACATGATCTAACATCCAGGTAACTGACCCCAATTAGTGTAGAAAATTGCTTGATCTCGATTGGATTTCGGTTAGTCCGAGCTACGAGTAAATATCATAATCTGACATGTCATACATGGATCTTCAGTATAATTGATCACATGAAGTTGGAGACCTCCTGTTATTGGTTATAAACAGTTTCTATTGATTTATCTGAAACAATTACAAAAGAATCACAACTGCAGCATAATATTTTCAAAAGTGAACCGACCGATGCATTTCACAGTATCGTACAAGTTGCTAACACGGTTGCACTGAAAACATGCATTAGATGAGATACTTTTTCGTGTGTAGGTTTCTTTTATAATGACTAAAATAAACAGCTCGTGCAGGAATAACTTTACAACGAAAGAATAATCTTTTATGTTGATCTTTTTGAACTAACCAGTTAACAGATACAAACATACGTCTATATATGGAGAGAGAGAGAGAGAGAGAGAGAGAAAGGTACAAGAATGGTGAAACCGGTGACGCTGCAGAGAGAGGAGGCAATGGAGGCGCTGGAGAGGGAGAGGCGTTCAAGGTGGCCCACCATCATCACGGATATGACCTGTAGAAGGAACTGGAACATGTTTACGAGTGTCATGGGCGCAGCTATTACACCTTGTCTCTTTACCTCTTTCACCATCCTTCCCCACCTCACAACCGCCTTCGACGATCCTTTTTCTTCTTCTTCATAGCGCTTCACCTTCCTTTCTCCTTCAGCCTCCTCTCCCAAGAGCCTCTCTCTTACCAAACCCTTCTCATTCTCCCCCGGCATCAGCATCCTCTCTCTCTCTCTCTCTCTCTCTCTCTCTCTCTCTCTCTCTCTCTCTCTCTCTCTCTCTCTCTCTCTCTCTCTCTCTCTCTCTCTCTCGGAGTGTCCGACTTCACCTCTAGACATGGACGAGAATTTCTTTGCAGTCTAATTCTCTCTTCTTTTCTCCCTACGTCGAGAGAGAATTTATATAGAGAGCGTCGCTAATAGCATCGGTTTATTACGATCATTATTCTTTTGTTTTACAAAGAGAAGGCCGAAGCCTACCCCACACCCACACGTGCACCTTCTGGAGTCGAACTCCCCAACGCTCTCGGTGCGGTTTATAATAATTTTTTATCACTTCATATTTAACATCTTTAAAAGATGATTATATGTTTCATTAACGATTAACAACTTTTGTTAATCAATTCTCATTAACCATTATTTTTATCATTTTCTTAGATAAAAATAAATATTTTACTTTTTTTACAGATAAATCAACTGCTTTTTATATCACTATATTTCTTATTTATGGTTACACCATTTCGTGTACATCCAAGTCACTCTTTCATCTTTCGGTTTTAAACAAACAATTATTAGTATATTATTTCTCAATTTCTCTTATCTAGTAAAAGAACTATTATCAGTTATAAAGTATTATATTGGTTTCAAAAATTAGTAAATAATCAATTTCATTTTGTTCATGACTGTAACTGATTGTAATTGTTTTTACTAATCACGACATCTTCAACAAATTTAATAACATTTGTAACACAAAAACATTAAATACGTCTTTCAAAAGGATGAGACCTACTAAAACCAAGTTTCCTTTAAGAAAGAGGCTGCAATGTCGTCTCATTCAAAGTAAAAGGCACGATCGTGCGATGCTTCTTTCAAGGCACTGCTCTGGATGCGTGAAGTAGGTAAGAGAGAAGTCGGACATATCGTAGTTGGTGGTGGTGTTCAAGGATGAATAGATAATAATCGAATATAGAGCGACGGATTAGAAACGTGAATGTCGAGAAAGAACGGTCGAGGGAAGAGAGTGACGGAGGAAGGAGAGATGTTTGCAAATAAGAGTAAAATAGTAACGGAGGTGCTTAGGAAAGAAGGTTTTCTCTTGTCCAGACCATTGCGGTTGCCGGCGTCTCATCCGACGTTTCCTTCTGGTATGATTTCTCTCCGGTTTTTCTTCTTCTCGTTTTCGATTTTTCAGTCCGTGAGCTGCGTCGTGGTTCAAGCAGGTACGGGTTCATGTTCGGGTGGGAATCGGCGAGGAAGGAACTCGATGACCTCATCAAACGCCTCCGTACCCGTAATTCCTATGATAATGCCCTGGATTATTGAATTAGCATGGGGTCTTAGCCTGCGACGTTACCATCATCAACTCCGGGATGCAGTTTCTCTAAGTAAAGGAATAAACGGCATTTTGCCGAAAATATTCACTACGTTTGTTGAAACAAAACACTTTTTGAACTGTGGCATCCGTCATGCTTGCTGTAACTGAGGATTGACAATCCTCAAATGCTTCTCAGTGTGGGCGTTGTTGAACGTCAAAGTCTGCGGTGTTCATCAACAATGACAGCAAACCGCCTTGAGAAATTAATGGGTTTCTTATATGATAAAGGTGGGTACCCATGAAGTGGCGTACCCGAATCAAGTATGTTCTCATTTGTATTGTTTCCCTGATTAGAACTAGGATTGGTCAGACCCTCTCTGATGGTAGTAGATACAGGAAACCTTTTCGGGCTTGGGGTTCAGAAATAGCCCGTGGACTAAACCATGCTTGAGCGCCGTGATCTGAAACATGTTTGAGGGGCACTTGTTGCCTTGGGGTATCAAATTTGTGACGTTCAACTTAAATGAAAATGCCATTTTCATTGATCTTTTTATCTTTGGAGGACATGAGTTATCATTTAGAAGGTTATAAACGTTTGCTTGCTCATGGCTTTCTTTGCTCTCCTAGATAGAATTAATACCGAGATGAGTTGTGAGTTAGATGAGCCAATGACGAGTTTTCCCATTAAACTTGAAAAGTTTAAAATTTTATGTTCGGGAAGATGCTACAACCATTTGATTGAGGGCAGAACACAGACAAAAGCGCCTATAAAATTAGGCACACTTTATATATATATATATATATATATATAACAGTTGTTGTTGTTGTATATATATAAACAAAGAGAGATTGGATCCTACAATCTCTTTACACATGAATATGCATATTCATGTGCACTCTATTTTTGGGAGCATGAATATATAATTTTCAGCATGAGATCCCCTGTGTTTTATAGCTCTACTAGTATCCATTTATCTAGGTTTCGTACACACATACACGTGCACACGCGCACACACCAAAAAAAAGAAGAGAGAGTATTGTCCTTGTGTCAATAGATGAATAGGTCCTATATATAAGAGCGTGTTTCAAGCAAATGGAGGATTTGCGGTTCTCTGTCACGAAAGAAATATCTGCACTTCTGCGTACAGCAAAGAAGTTGATCACCAAAGCCAGTCTAAATGGAGATTGACTACATAGTGTAGACACGGCATGAGGGTCAGCATTTTCTAACTATATGATAGGCAAGATCAATTCAATAACGTGCACTGCTACAACCCAAAGAAAATGAGCAATAGGAGGCCCATTAACCTGCACCCATTTGCGGCTGGCAGAGAGAGGAATCCCTGGCCGTCACGTGAGCAGAAGGTTTGATTCATATGCACCTTCAATCCATCCGAATAGCTCAAACCCAGTATGGCCCCCGAGGATGGAGGTCCGCAACTGCGTGAGTAGCACGAGTTAAGTCCAGTTAAGTGCAGCTGGAATTTCACTGTAATCAAGTGGACCTATACTAGGATCATCTGTTAAACAAGTTGAGCTGTTTGGTTGCAGATCAGCTAGGCTTATTCGGAAAAATTCTTGTTTGCTTGTCTTTGCCTGCACTTTTATGAGCTTTTGATCACGAATCTACAGTGGTGAAGTTTGCACTTATACTGAGGTCATACTCGAGCTTCAGACCAGACTCCAACTCAAAACTGTTTATTTCTACGAGCACACTCGTTAGCAATTTCAAAACTCATATGTAACAGCGTTCTTGTTTTAAACATAATCCCATTTTATTCTAGCCAATCTCACTAAAGTTCGACTCATGGTGCATCCCTACAATGCGCAAGGAGAAGTCTTAATCTCAGTGTTTCTACTGGGTCACTCAATTTCATGCCTCTCAATTATTTTCCAAGTTCAGAAACACGAACAGGGAGCAGTAGTTGTCCCTCTTTCTTTCTTCTTCCCCATTCAGTATACAAACCCTGGGAGACCCCTGTTTTGACTTCCTGCACATGCTCTCAATGAAGATCTTAGTCGTTACCTGCTGCAGCTTTGCCCCCATGGTGGCCCTCGAACAGTAATAGCAATGACAACAATACATGAGAAAGCAATGACAGCATCCAGTGATAACAATAACATATACCCATGCAACTACTAATAGAACCTAAACACAATCTTTTGCAGAGACAATGATTATGAGAATGCATTAAAATCTTCTAAAAAGCCAAAATCAGGAGTAAATACGCACTCATATTCTGAAATGGAGATATTCTCCTTTCTCAGGCAAATTCTCAACTGCTAACGTAATCAATTCCCTTCTTCTTCCTCTTGAACTCGAAACCAAAGGAGGGCTTCTTTCCAGCGTCAATGTACTGCTGATACACATACGACACAAATCCCCACAGACTCAGAAGCAGTGACATGAGCTTCACAGCGTCCATCTTATCATGGAAAACAAAGATGGCGAGAACAGGTACAATGGGTAACGCCACAGTACTAATAACGTTCGAGAAGAGAGCAGAGACGGTGAAGATGAGTCCCACAACACCAACAGAACCAACCTGCCACACTATCGCGTTCCAGACAACGGTCATCACGTAAGAAACCTTACCAGTTCCGAAACTGTGGTACTCGCCGGAGATCGCCCGCCAGTCACCGCTTGCAAAGAGACCAATTAGGCATGCAACAGTTGCGACGACCGAGGTCCAGACCTGCATTTCCAAGACGGCGGAGAAAGTCTCCTTCTTGAAGTAATTCTGGAACGAACGCTGCATGAGGGACAAGATGAGGGCGTAAACCGCGGAGGCACCGAGGGTGCAGACAAAGCCAACGGCGTATTGGGCATGGGAGACCCCAGCGGGACGCTCGGAGTCGGAGCGCACGGCTTGAAGGACGGAACTCAGGATAAGAAGCATCAAGGAGTTGAGGATTGCAGGGGTGAATTTGTGGGAGTTAAGGAAGAAGGAGGTGATGGAACTGAAGGCCAATTGAGTGGCGCAAAGTAGGGAGTAGGTGGAGACCGGCAGGAACGCGACGCCGTAGCTGTATAGCATGTCATCGCCAGCGACTAGAATGCCGATACCGACGTAAATCAGAATAGTGGTGGTGGTGGTGGTGGTGGTGGGGGTGGGGGTGGGGGTGGGGGTGGCGGAGGAAGGGAGGAAGAAGAGGGGGAATAGGATGGGGAAACCGACGATCTGAATGAGGGTAGAGAGCCACTTGGAATTACCGCCTTTGTCGAAGTAGAAACGGTTGAGAAGGATGGCGGAGGTATGACCGGCGAGGAGGAAAAATATGTTGACAGCGATCAAGAGGGGCATCCACCAGCGGTGGAGGAAGGAGTTGGAGGTGGTAATGGCCGTATTGGAGAGTCGAGATGGTGACTCTATCCTCAGTTGGATGCTGGGATCCGTGACCTCAGCCATTTGTGTGTGTGTGAGAGAGAGAGAGAGAGAGCAAACCGATTGGTTCCAGGGGGAACAAAATAGCGGAGCGTGAATATATATATATATATATATATATATATATATATATATATATATATAGAGAGAGAGAGATATAGAGAGAGAGAGAGAGAGAGAGAGAGAGAGAGATGGAAGTTTGTTTCGAGGGATGATGATGTGGTCGTCGTGTATGGCAAAAGAGGGATGCTGAAGGTCAAAAAGAGCAGCCAATATACAACGAGCCGAGACAAGTTTCCATGTCGTTATGATGCATTTACTTATAAAGAGACGAACTACAGATCTTCTCTTTCGTTAGAGAAGTTGACCATAAAACCGAACAAAGCTCACTCGTTTTGCTATGTGGCCCTAGCGCCCCTCAAATGGCAGGCATTCTTGTGACGTACTTCGGTTTTGTTCGTCGGGAGAGTATGTAACCGAATTCTTTTTGTAGATTTGTTTGAAATTCCTATATCGGGGTTTTTTGGAAAAGGAACTCAGTTTAGTTTTTTCTTTTTCACAGTATTTTTTGGTGTCATTTTTTGTATTTTGGTGTCATTTTTTGTATTAACTGCTATGTTTAAATAGGGCAGCGTCCTCTCTCTTCTTCCTGGATTTTTCTCCTGCGGCTTCTCTCATCTTGAGCGTTATTATCCAGAGCATTACTATAAAACTCGATAATGTTCTCTGGCTGTTATGATCCTTCCTTATCAAAGATATAAGTAACAGTGTGCTAGATGGCCGAGAATGGCCACAACACATTATCTTCCACTTCGTCATTCGAGCTAAGTATACAGACATACTCGTTTCCTCCCACTCTTAATGGGTTTCACCTAGTATTGTCTTTTCATGATTGCTACTGCAATTAATACCTATTGTGTAGTTATTTTCCTTTACAACAATCTATCAGTTGTATAATTATTTACCTATACAACACTTTAATCCGTTTTGTGGTTATTTCCCTACAAAATAATCAAACATACTTCAAACCCATGTTTGTAACATGTTTTGAGAAAAGTTGCTCTATTATGCCTTTTATCAAGGGGTCTACCAACATATCATTTGTTGGCATGTATGAGATAGATATTTCCTTTCTCATAACCATATCATGAACATGGTGGTATTTCACCATTATATACTTGTTTTTTGAGCAATCCGCTCCACTCTTGATAAGAGTAATTGCTCCATTGTTATCACAGTAAATTACAACTGACTCGTCGGTTATTTTTAACTTCAAATCATGTATGAAGCGACTTATCCAAACAATACTCGTTGTAGCCATACAGCAAGCTACATACTCAACTTCTTGTATATGCAATGTTACACAACCCTGTTTATTAAATGCCTAAGAAACATCACCACCTCTAGATAAGAATATTTGTCTTGAGATTGATTTGCTGTCATCTTTGCTCCAAGCAAAGTCAACATCTAAGTATCCTACCACTTTCAGTTTATCTCCTTTAAAACACAGTTTCAAGTTTTTTGTTCCTTTCAGATATCTTAAAATCCTTTTCACAGCTACCCAATGTTGCCAACGAGGATTACTTTGATATCTGCTTACAAGACCAACAACAAAGTTGATATTAGGTCTTGTACACAACATAGCATACATCAAGCTACCAACAACTTTTGCATAAGGAACATTAAGCTTATCGTATCCTTCACCGAGATAATCAGCCTTACTTAATTTTATCCCTTTTGCAACAGATATATCAACAGACTTGCATTCACCCATTTTGAACTTCTTGATGATATAGTCAATATATCTCTCCTAACTTAGGCATAAGAGTCTAAATTCTTTATCTCGAGAGATCTTTATTCCCAAGATATAAGATGTTTCCCCATATCCTTCATTTCGAACTTGGAGTTTAACCATGACTTAGTTTTGACAATCATCTAGTTATCATTTTCAATCAACAAAATGTCATCTATATATAACGATAGGATAACAAAGTGGCTCCCATTGTTCCAGACATATACACGGTTATCAAGTTTATCAACTACAAACCCAAGTTCTATAATAGAATTTTGAAAAGTCAAATATCATTGGCGAGGCGATTATCTAAGGCCATATAGGGATTTTTTCAACCTATATACTTTATCTTCTTGATCTTCAACCACAAATCCTTCGGGTTCATGCATGTATATGATTTATTCTAAATCTTCATTTACAAAGGCTGTTTTTACATCTAACTGATGTAAATCAAAATTATAGTATGCAGTTATTGCTAGGATTATAGTATGGATGCAAATTTCGTAACTGAGGAATATGTCTCAACATAATCTATCCCCTCTTTCGACGAAAAACCCTTTGCAACCAATCTCGCTTTAAACTTGTCGATTGTACTATCGACCTTGTATTTCTTTTTCAGAACTCATTTACAGCTTATGGCTTCCCTTCCTTTTGACAAATCAGTCAATTCCTAAACTTAGTTTTTCTCAATGGATTCAATTTTTTCATCCATGGCTTTCTCTCAATCTGTTGCTTCTGATGAGTTCATAGCTTGATGATAAGTTAAGTTATCAATCAACTCATTTAAATCCACTGAATTATACACTTTTTGCAAGATAAGTGTGATAATCCTTTAAATAGGACGGAGTTGCTTTTGGCCTTTTATATCCACTTAAGATTTCGATAGTTTTAGGAAGATCTTCAATATGCTCAAAAGATAATTAGTCTAAATCTACCAGATCATCAACACATTCATCATTGTTTTCTAGAATATCATTATTAGTATCTTCTAAGAATTCAACATCTATGCTTTCAATGAGTCTATGGTCATTATGATAAAACTGATATCCTTTTAAACCTTTCGGATATCCAATGAATATACATATCAAGGACCTACTGCCTAGCTTATCTCTAGACTCATCAAAGATATTTACATGTGCAACAGATCCCCACCTTCTAAGATGACCTAGGTTTGGTTTTCTTCTAAACCACATCTCATATGGTGTAGTGAATAGAGTTTTACACGGTGCTCTATTGAGTATGTAAATCGTTGTACTTACTGTTTTTCCTCAAAATATCTTTGGTAGAGAGGTATCGATCAACATAGACATTGTCATATTCAGTAAGATTATGTTGTATCTCTCAACTACACCATTTTGTTGAGGTATTCTCGTATTTTATTTTGCTTTGCAATACCAAAGTCTTTATAGAATTCTAAAAATTCTGCCGAGGTATATTCACTACCTTTGTCTGATCTTAAGACTTTAATCGAATGCCCTAATTGGTTTTCCACTTCTTGCTTATATTCTTTAAAAATATCAAGTGCCTTAGATTTATATGCCAAAATATATAAATACATATATATAGAGTAATCATCGATAAAGGTTATAAAATAACCCTTTCCACGATGTTACTTTAATCTAAAAGGTCCACATAAATCTATGTGAATGGCCTCCAATAGGGTTGTCGCCTTTGTTGATTCCTTAGGAAAAACTTTTCTTGTCATTTTTTCTTATATACAAGTTTAACACTTGTTGAAAGTATTTTCCTCAAATCCAGGCAATAAGTCAAAGTTGGATAATTTTCTCAACTTTTCTAGACTTATATGCCCAAGGTGTTTATGCCACATATTCACATCAACAGTAAACGTACTCTCAATATAAGCAGAAGAAGTACTAATTTCATTATCACAAAGTTTAAACAGTCCATGTTCCACATCGAATTCCCTAGAGAATAATATTCTCTCATGATTTCCCACAGTTACCTTACCAAGAATAAACCTGACCTCAAAACCTTTCTTTACCAAGGCAGGGACTGAGACCAAATTGCGCCTTATAAATGGCATAATTAATACATCATTAAATATAATTTGTTTGCCTTGAATAAATATTCTAAAGGACCCAATATCCAAAACATCCGAGAAAGTATTATTTTCCATATAGACTCGATGTTCTCCAAGTTTGTATTCATTTAGATCCATTGCCTCTTCCTTAGTCTTCGAGATGTATCGTGTAGCTTCTAAGTTTATCCATCAACCTATCACCGGGCGGTCCATATATAAGCACTCTAAAATCACGTAGATTATATCCTACTTCTTCAATTATCCTCGCTGTGGCTTGTTTCCTCCACCTTTCTTTTTGCAACAGTTCTTTTTGTAGTGTCTCATTTTTCTGTAGTTTAAACAATTGACCCGAGAAGCGGTTTCCTACGGTTTCTTAAAATTTTGACTGTCTTTCTTATTATTCTTGTCAAACTTCTTGTTTGCTTTATTTTTCTTCTGATGGTTTTGGAGCTAGATGTTATCTCATCTTCGACTAATAGTATTTTTTTCTTGTTTTTGACCATGTGTTCTTTTTCTATTGTTAGTTTTAGGGGCAACTTAGAAAGGTTAATCTCAGGCCCTAATTTGAGGGCAGTGGTGATCATGTTTCATGAAGAAGGTAGACTGTTTAATATTGTTAATATCTGCATCGGTTCTGCGATGACTCATTTTGCTACGGCTAAGTCCCTAGCCATTACCAACATATGGTTTACATACTCTACTACATTGTTTCCTCTCATTTTAAAGGAGTTATATTTTTGTAGTAGCAACTGCACATGCAACTTGACAGTTGTATCATACTTAGCTGTTATTGAGTTAAACACCTCTTTAGCGGTCTGGTATTATTCGAAGACCCTAATCAAGTTATTTCCTATGTAGGTCAACATGATTGTCCTCGCTATAGTGTCATCTTTTACAAATGTTTTATACATTTCTACTTGTTGCTCAGTTGCGTTTGGAGGTGGCGGACGTATAGTTTTCTTCAACACATACTAACACCTTCAAGTGTTAAAGCTAGTGGGATTTTCCTCTTCCATGTTTGAAAGTTAAGACCGTCAAACTTCTCAGTTTTTGCCAACTCAAACACACATATTCTAGAGCTCATTTTTATGTGTTTAGCAATAATAACAATTAAACGGTCTAAAAAGAAAACAAATATAAAACAAATATCACACATAGGAAGAATAATGTTAGAATGATGCATAATATCATACAAACAAACCAACGATAATTCTATAAGCACTTTGGGATAAACTTATAAATTTTCCCAAAGAATTTTTGTCTTTGAACGTTTTAAATAATACCAAGGGTAAAACCATAATTTTAACTATCTATCCACTTTTGAAAATTTTGAAAAAGCCTAAGGACAAACTTGTAAAATTACTCTTTGGTATTTCTATAAAATTCATGATTGATTAGGGTTAAAACTAACCCTCTGACCAAATCTGTAATTATTTCAAAAGTATAAGGACAATCTTGTTTTTTGAATGAATGACAAGGAAACGCAAAAACGTAAAATGATAGCCCGATAATTCGTAATTTTCATAAACTTCCAAAGGGCACATCTAACCTTTTGCACAATAAGGGCAAAACAATCTTTTCACCCAAAAATATTTAGACAGTTTCGTTATTTCGTCTGGTGGCAAAATGTAAATATGAAAAATTGGTTGGGGCAGAACGAACTTTTTAGTCCGTTGCCCGAGGCGATTTCTTGAAAAACCGCCGGTTTTGGTTCGCGATTTTTTGAAACCAACTGTCGGTTTTTCTGTTGATATAAAATGAGGAGAGAGAAAGAGAGGGAGGAACGATCGGTTGTTTGCCGATCGCCATTGTTCCCTTGCTTTTTCTAACGGAAAGTTGATTACGGGGAGGAAGATAGGGAGACACGGAGAAGTGGCCAACAGCTCTTCCGTTATTCCCTTTATTTATTTTTTTGTGTTCCGCTCTGCGGCGTTGGTTGTGGCCTGTTCTTGGTAGCCCTCCTTTAGGTCGTTGGTCGCTTTGGTCTATTCTGGCCTTTTTGCCTTCAGTCGTGGGCTGTTTTGACCTGTTCTATCCTTTCTGCCTTCTGGCCGTGGGCAGCTTCGGCATGTTCTGGCCTTCCTGCCTTCTGGTCGTGGGTGGCTTCGGTATTTTCTGGCCTTCCTGCTTTCTTGTCGTGGGTAACTTTGGCGTGTTCTGGCCTTCTAACCTTCCTGCTTTCTGGCTGTGGGCGGCTTCGGCCTTTCTGCCTTCTCTTCCGTTTGTTGTCTCCTTTTTCCCTTCCTTTTCCTTTTTGTCTTTCTCCTCTCTCTCTCCCTTTTTATTTTTCTCTTTCTCTTTACTTGAGCGATTTTTTTTTTGCAGGGTCCGTGACGAGGCTCTGATACCAGATGTTGGATGTTGACTGCTTTCAGTGATGTACTTCAGTTATGTTCCGGCCTAGTGCTTCTATTCGCCTGGAGAGTCTGCAACGGAATTCCTTTTGTGGATTTGTTTGAGGTTTCCAAACAAGGGTTTCCCAGGAGAAGAACTCGGTTTGGTTTTTCCTTTTTCACAATATTTTTCAATGTCATTTTTTGTATTAGCTGCTCTATTTAAATAGAGCAGTGTGCTCTCCCCTCTTCCCAGATTTTCCTCCTACGACTTCTCTCATCTGAAGCGTTATCTAGAGCTTTACCGTAAAGTTTGGTAATGTCCTTTGACTGTTATGATCCTTCCTTATCAAAGATACTGGTAACAGTTTGGATGGTCAATCCAGTCGTTACCTGTGTTGGATGGTCGAGAATGGCCACAACACATCATCAACGACCAGGGTTCGGTTATAGTTTCAGGTCTGATTCAGTCGGTTTTCAGGTTCATTCAGATTTTATTTGAACTGCCGATCTGGTTATGAACTGGAGAGATGTCTACGTATACTTATAAAGAAATAAAATATTAATGAAATCATTATAAAGGATGAAAGTTGATTTTTTATAGAGATACAAAAATTAGGAAGTATACTTTATTTACATGTATTGTTAGTTCAAATCTGAAACGTATATGATCGAGATTTGTTTAGATTTACAAATAGTTTGAGATTTGTTTAGATTTACAAATACTTAAGTGTGCTAGCATATATTAATCTCTCTCTCTTTCTCTCTCTCTCTCTCTCTCTCTCTCTCTCTCTCTATATATATATATATATATATATGACCTTCATCAATTACCATGGGTCTTAGCCTGCGACGTTACCGTCATCAACTCCGGGATGCAGTTTCTCTAAGTAAAGGAAATAAACTGGATTTTGCCGAAAATATTCACTACGTTTGTTGAAACAACAATTTTTGAACTGTTGCATCCGTCATGCTTGCTGTAACTGAGGATTGACAATCCTCAAATGCTTCTGAGTGTGGAAGTTGTTGAACGTCAAAGTCTGCGGTGTTCATCAACAATGACAGCAAACCGCCTTGAGAAATTAATGGATGCCTTATATGATAAAGGTGGGTAGAAGAAGTAACCACGGGTAGTTAATGTGGCATACCCGAATCAAATATGTCCTCATTTGTATTGTTTCTCTGATTAGAACTAGGGTTGGGTAGACCCTCTCTGATGGTAACCATTTCGGGCATGGCATTCAGAAATAACCCGTGGACTAAACCATGCTTGAGCCGCGACTTTTGCCTTAAGCTGAAACATAACTTGGTTCTTTAAGGTATCAAATTTGTGACCTTCAACTTGAATGCCCTTTCGGTTTACCCCCTAACCAGGAGAATCGTGGCTCCTTGTGCCATTTGACATGTACCACACACAAGTATGGTCCTTATGGGATGGCCCCAATCCAAGTCCTATGAGTTCTACCATGAGAAGTACTCTTTTTACAAACTAATTCTTTCTGAAAACGTTAGTTAGGTGATGCTCATCTATTCTTAATCGTAAATGGGTTCTGATGAGCATGGTTGTCTTTCCAAATCTTAGAGAAAACGCCATTTTCGATTGTTCGTAAATGACTAAGAAAGAAATCCTTCAAGTGCGTCTGATTATGAGAATATTTATTACATTGATTTTTTTGGGGGAGGGGGGTACAGGGGAGGCAAGCCTGAGGCCCGAGAGTTAGAGCAGCATTTAAACTAGGTTTCCCATTTTATAACGTTGTCTTATAAGCTTCGTAAGAAATATTTATGTAATAAAATTGGTGGGTGTTAGGGGGGTTAATGAATCAAACACTTCAAAAGTACGTCCTGTAGCCCTGTTTTGAGGAATGTTGGGAATTAATGTCAAACTTGCGTACCATGGCGCACACACTTTCAGAGGTTCCCTGTGAAGATTTGAAGATAATCCTTCATCATGCGTTAACATCAAGTATACTCTTTGAATCTGACAAGTCAGTCGACCTGAACTGATCAAAGATCAAGACTCGGACCCAATATTTTGCTCTGCATTGTAACCTTAAATGCGATTTTGAATATAATGTGTTCACACCAGCTCGTTCTTTATACACTTCTGATTGGCTTCATTAAGTAATGAAGTAGCCAACAGAAGATCAAGACACGTACAAAAAGAAGACGAGGATTTTAATATATCAGAGGCATGAACAAGATGATCCTCTGCAAATTGTGTAGTTCCCCAGATAGCAGGCGTTGATCAGTACTCTAAGCGAAGGCAGTGAGCTTTGACTGTCTTTGGGGATCTGGATGGAGGAAATATTCAAGCCGGAAATCAGAAGTTCTGCGGATTTCATTTAAAACATTCTCACCTTTCTCCTTCTTTATGATCTCAAATATACTACAGAGGACATCTGTTGCGATTCCGGCTTCCGTGAGATCACCAGGCTCCTCGCCTCCTCCACGTATCAATCTTCCAACCTCTCCTAATGTAATAATGTTCTCCAAAATTACTTTAGCAAGAATACCACCTAGGAATTCAGCTGCTTTTGGTGCATCATATATGGCATCTGGCAAGATGGTGAAAACAGACTCAAATCTGGAAGAGAAACAAAAGATATTCAGAAACAGTTTCAATAGCTCATTTGACTCAAAAAAGTCTAACTTTGATAAGCATCTTCTTCTCTGGTAGAGAAGGGCTCTTCAAAATTAACCAAAATCAAGATATGATAAATGGGCAGCTCAAGCCCAAAAGGAGCCACCATAAAACTTAATTTGACAGAATAACTCGTACCTAAACCACAAAATATTAAAACAAACGATAGCCAAATAGACACGACTCTGAATCACATGACATACCCTTTCACAAGATGCAGCTGACTCAGCAAGTTATTCTTTGATTTGCACAAAAAAATAAGAAGCTTCGTTAACCGACCCCTCTCTGTGTCCTTTCTTTCAAAAGAATCTGTCACCCACAGTGCCACCATAGTCGGGTAGAAATTCGGTGCGTTTAAATCTTTCATGCAGGAAGCAACTTCTTCTTCATCATTTGCACTGCAAGTTAACCAAATGGAAATCAATATACTTAAATGTTTGTGGAAACAAAAAATTACAATGCCATATTCCACCTTTTATGAATCAATATCCAACTGACGTTTAACTTGGATTTGAAGGGTCATAATACCCATCATCGTCATCATGCATAAAGTCGGATGAAGTTAGTGTTATAACAAAAGTAGAAAAGCTTTGTAAAGGTGCTAATACATGGAATTCTCTCTGTTCAAATCACGTGCATGTACCAAACCATTTTGTTCAATTAGCCACTGGTAGATAGACCGTATAAAGTTTTACTCACTGCCTAATATGCCTGGAGACTAAAGTAAACGCTTATCATTGATACAAGAAAGGCTATGTTAAAGAATTGATAACAAATACGAACCCATGGAGTCAATCACCATTGAGTAGTCCAGCCAACTCAAAAGCAATGGCAAAATGTCTGAGGAGGCATGTTCGTGGCTGCAAATCCATATGGTTAAAGTCACGAGTTGTACATAACTCTTCACTAACACCCCCAAGTGCAACTAAGAGAAAGAGTTACTGGCTGTTAATTACCCATACTAGTCAGGTCAATTTGCTCACATCAGATCTCTGATGCATGAGTACAGCAGTTAGGGCTGCGTACCCGTATCGAGTATTATCAGGTATGGGTACACATACCGATACGTGTATCTGTATCCATTGGAGTTGGATTAGGTCGATCCATATGGATATGGGTCGACCTGATCCAAATTTCAAAATAAGGGTTGCAAAACCCCTAATTTCTGAACCTATTCAGTATTCTGTTCTGTGGCTGGATATCGTGTTGTCTCTCTGGCACTCTGCACTCATCACCGGCAGGATCACCACCAAGGCAACGATTATCTGGAGATTTTGAAGGCTCCCTCTCTCTCTGAGTTTTTGGGTGAGGAACTATCGATTAATCGATCTTCAGATACGCACAATCACGCTCGATTGATCGTGTTTTCCATGTGCACTCCATTGAGTTTTGAGGCCGGCCATTGATTAAACATGATTGAATCCCCGGTGAACAACTGAACACTGGTCATGAATTCTCACTGGAAGGGCATCCCATTTGGCATCCTCTAGGATTCCAATTCTCACGCACCGTGTGAAATTGAGAATCCATTTGATTGGAATCATTTGACTCACAAAAGGAATCACGCTAAGTTTTTCTTCTTTTTCTCTTTAGGTTTGTTGCATTAAGAAAATATTTTGTATTTTCTATTACTCATTAATTAGTCATTACTGGATACTATGTGTATGTGGGTGCATTGTGCTCTTTGCTTTAGCCTTTTCATTTTCATACTATACTGTGCTTTTTAGATGCCTCATTATATTTTAGAATTTTGATATGAAGGTTATACGTATAAAGTTGAAGATGTTATTGAATGAAACTTTCTTGTGTTTTGATATGATATACTTGTTAGTTGGTATTGCAATAAATTCATTCATCTAAATTTATTTTTTATTATATTTTTAATAGTGGTGTATCCGTACATTAGTTTTTTTTTAAATGTATGCACCCCGTACCAGATACGGGTACCGTACCAGTATCCATGCACCATAGCAACAGATAATGGAAATAAAATGAAAGGTCAGTAGTAACTTCAGTTAACAACAGTCCTTTAGTAACTCACAGTTCCAGAATCGTACGCACTCTTTATGTGCTTTTACTACGTACAATGTGAATTTTGTATCATTCCATATGTATGAGATTTTCAGCTTTACCTCCAAAGCTACACGGTAAGGGTTTATTTTAAAATTTTATTTTCTAATGTAATGTGCTGACTTGATCAACAATTTCTTTACCTTTTTAATCAAATAATATATAATTATTAAGGTAAAATATATAAAAGTACCTTAATACTGCAACCAAAATATAATAAAAATATATCCCTTATAAAATAATTTTTACAACATGATATTTTCATATGGATCATCTTTAACGTTCTAATTGTTGAATCTTTTTCTATTTACTTTATAAATTTCCTCAAGGTTTTAATTGAATCTAAAAACGAATGCTTCAAATATCACTTTGATTGTTTTTCTTTTACACTTGAATCTATTTGTCAGATTCTGATTTAGGAGATGTTGGTGCTAAGATCAGGCGTTGGAAGGTCTATGTATAAAATTAATTGCTTTCTTTGAATTTACACCGTATTCTCAAATTTTATATTAGTTTGATGAGATTTCCTATAATCTATATTTTGATAGATCACATGCAATATTTTTTTCTGAAATCAATTTATGCTTCATAATCTATATTCTGATAACACAATATGAAACATCTCAAACCCAAAATACAATTTGAAAATATTTATTTAATTAAGAGTTTCATCAACTTCCCATCCTTGAATGGCTTCTTCCGCTAGTTTTTTTCTCAAAAACCACCTATTTGCTGAATATTACTGTAAGTAAATTTCAATAATTCCAGGTTGTCTGTTCTAAAATTTAAGACTGCTGGAATTAGCAGCTATATATATACACACATAAAAAATATATATTAAGCATTTTATGCCCACAATTACTATCCCTGTCAACACAAGTAAGAGCACGCAAGGAGACATACATGGGGATGGTGCTACAAATTACTCAATTCATCAATTTCACCATACAATTAACATAGCACTCAAGTATGTCTATAAAATTGTCCATCTCAAAACCAAGGGTACGTCAAAGCATTTTTTGGATCTATAAAATGGAGAAATGGTACCTATCATGCACAAACTCCAAGACAAGAAAGGAAAATATATTCTTTGATTAAGGTTGCCATGGCTAATAGACACGAACTAGGAATCAAGCAGGCTTCAGGCAAATGTCAGAGAACAGAGGAGAAAGCGCACTAGTCAATATGCACTTAAGATTAGCATTGTGCAAGCTTTAGTAAAAAAAAACTGTGAGACATGGAGAGAAAAAATACTCCATAAGCGGCAGCTTTACTGGCTTAATAAATGAATTGCAGTAGTAATTGAAATCGAGAAACTTCAGTATAAACAAGAGGAAGAGAACATGGTACCTGTAGAACTCCTTGATAATAGACATTGATTTTTCTTTTAGGCGCTCTTCAGACAATTTATCCGATGAGTTATGTCGACCAGGTGAAGAGCTTTGATTGTTTATTGTGTCCCCGTGTATGTGATCCTGATGATTTGATTGATCACGAACAGGTATAGACATAGACCTATCAGGTAGACGATCCCTGGAACTGACCTCCTCCCTTGAGCGATAAGATATCCAATCTGCCCCAGAATAAGCAGAACCAGAACCATTTATGCCTGTTGCCAATTTTCTGGCATTCCTAGTGCTCATCGCAAGATCGTTTGTGGACCCACTTGATGCTGATGGCTGTCCTCGCATAGACATCATCTTACCAAGACCACCTTGGGGTCCAAGGGTGATGGAATCATCATCCCTAGATCTTTGAGGCAAGGTATGTGATGTAGTCCTGCTCTCAAGAGTGTGTCTATCCTCCAAACGAATGTCTTGGGCAACAAAGCGACCAGATGCTGGCATTCCACGAACTGAACCCATCTGCTGCCCAGCTGGAGTAGGTAAACCAGGGGAACCCCGAGGACCATAATCAATAGCCTGTCCTCTCCTTGGCAAACTCATGCCAGAGCCACGAGATGCTCGCCCTGCCTGGATTTGACGCTCTTGAGCTGCGTCACGATGTACCTCCTCAATTTTCTTTGGCCCCTCAATTTTCCTCCTTTGCTGCCACTTGTTCTTTCGCAGATCAATTGTGTCCCTCAGCATGAAGCGCATTCTAGAAGATAGCTTCTGATTTGTTGATAGCTTCTGAATTCTATCAAAATATGCATCCATATGGTCTTTGGCTACGGGATGATCAATTATAGCTCCAATTGTGCTCATCAACTTGCACAAGGCTTCAACATCTTCTTCATCAGGATTTTGATACTGTCCCAACAACTTCTTGATGCATTCGTGCATAATTCTTTCAGTTAACATCTTTTTCTTGTAAAGCTCTCCAATCAGTCGAATATTCCCCAGCATCCGCCTACGGACATTAATCCTCTTTTCTTCTCTTTCCTCTTCAGACTGTTTCACCTCACCTTCCTCCCCAACCTTATCAGCTTCTGCTTGCTCCCTTTCCCCTCTCTCAAACTCCTCTTGGCACTTATTCAGAAGCAATCTTCTGAAAGTGATCTTTTCGTTATCCTCCATTAGGTCTGGCAGTGTTCCAGCAAGATGAAAACAGAAATCAGCATACATCTCACAGAATGTTGGTTCCATCAAAGCTTTATCAAAAATTTGGGAGATAACACCCGCAAGAGTAACAACATTGTCAATGGCAACTTCTTTGACTTGCTGAAATAGCTTTTCAAAGTTCTGAGGAGTTAGCTTATTAAGAATGGCCTTCAGTTGTCTCTGCTTAGCTTCCTCCTGGTCAGACACTTTGCCAAGTTCATATTTTTTCTCAGCTTTGTGCATGACTACCGATTGAGTATGAGGGGAAGGAATCAATCCCTTCTGAACAGGAACAGCATGCTGCCACCTATCAGAATCAGCACTTGGTCTTGGAAGTCCACCTGGAGAAGCAAGAGACTGCACGGGCCCAGAAAGAATACCGCTTACATATTGACCAGCTGCATGACCACGTGGATTCTTCGACACTCCAATATTCCCCCCTTGGCCGGGACGAAGTCCTCCAGCCGGAACACTATATGCCAGGTCCCCACGTCCAGGTACAAAAGGAACTGTTAATTTGTTCCACCTATCTTCCTCCATGTTTCCACTTCCACAACAATCAGGTCGAGAAGACCCACTTGGCTGCCTGTCATGTATTCTTCCACACCCACGTGCTGAAACATTTACTTGAGCACTCATAACCAGATCAGCTATATCCATTCCTATCCCAAATCCTGGGGGAAGCAATTTATATTTCTCTGAGAAGGTCATGAAGAAGTCCCTGGTGTATCTCTTTTTACCTACAGATCCACCATTATGGTCTTCAACGGACTTATGACTGTGCATCTGTTCACATTTCCTTAACGCCTTTAGCTTAGGGCTAGATATTTCAGAAGCTTCTTCCCAATCATCCAGCTCAGATCTGTTTTGATCTTCCGCTCTTGCAGCAGAGAGCTTCTCTGTTTCATCTGCAGGCATCTGCTTATCGTTGCTTGAAGACAGGGTTTCCACATTTTCGGACGTAGCAACTCCTCTTTTCTCCTCCGGTGCTTTATATGCCATATAAAGATCAGAGGTTGCGCCTGCAGCATCTGCTTTAGAAAGAAGTTCTCTCTTCTTTTTCTTTTTGCCAGAAACATTCTTTAGCTTTCCCTGATCCAAAAACATCTTATCTTTGGAGCTTGACAAAGCATTGGAAGTCAAGACACAACTTCTATTTTCTGTGCCTCTAGTTTCATGTTTCTGTACCACATCAGAAGTAACTGAAGGCAGACCAGATGATAACCCTCTATCAGAATCAGCATGTTCCTCTGCTGATCTGCTTCTTTCATCAAAGCAATCCCTTTTCATGCACTTTCCATATCCATCCAAGACCAAATGAGGAGAAGACAAGTCCTCATCCTGCCGAGAATCTGAACATGTTTGTGAAGTAGCAGGAGAATCACCCAAGATCCCTTCCTTCTCTTCCTTGTTGATCTCAGTCCCAACAACTTCAACTGGACCAGAGGTCAAGGAAGTTGACACTTCTTCCCTGGAAATATTTTCTTGTTCTAACTGATTCGAAAGAACACCAGTGACTCTTTTGTCTGCTCTGTCAACCATTGATACCTCATCCAGAAAGGCATCAACGGTCTCACTACTATCAGAACACCCAACAGGAGTATTTATAGATGCTTGACCTTGTAATTCCGTGACATTAGGACTTCTGCTTTCTTCAAACCGTGTTGTCTTATTAGTTTGTTTTGCCGTACCAGGATCATGTAGTGGAAAATCTTCATTTGTTATGGAAGATGAACTAAATAACCCCTCTGGAATAACTTCAGGATCAACAGAACTCAATGGCTCACTAGGGCCTCTCTCCCCTACACTAGAAATAATTGGCACTTCGTTAATGGCATTAACATGCTCAGAACCTGTAGATGAATCTGGTTCTCCTTCCAATTCTCTGTTGGAATTTTTCACTGAAGCAGACAAAGTTTTACAATCTTTTACTTCAGAAACTGCATCTTCAGATGAACTGCTGTTCTCCAACTTGAGAGATGAAGAAAATGGTGGTGTGGGAGATGGGACTTGATCTGGTGCAGCTAGACTGGACTCCTGAGTTTTCAAACCATTCTTTACCATTTCTAAAGTCAGGTTACCAGCAGAGTCATATACCTGCATAGCAAATAACCATGGAACTCTAAAATCCGCAAGCAACAAAATGAAAGCAGAATAGCTTCAAACTTCAAACCATAGAAAATAGCCAACTCGAAAAACATCAGGCCACATACCTGGTCTGACAATTCAGATTGCCTTTGCTCTTTTCTTTTCAGATTCTGCTGATCTGTCAAGGAAACTGACCGTTTAAGAGGGTCCCACTTGTGACCACCTTTAATATTAGTCAAGGCATGGACCGGTTCCTCAGATATAACAACATGCTCGAGTGAAGAAAGCATGGATGCCTGTCTTGGTTCACCAGTAACACCAGCAGGTACAGAATCCTTAACATGCAATGAATCTGGAAAGGATGGTGGTCGAGAAACATGCTTTGGCTGTTGGACGCAAATGCCAGGCCCAGTGTCACTTGGCACTACTGAAGAAACGGTTGGAGGAAGTTGTGCCAGTATCTCTCCCATGGCAGAAGATATCAGTCTCGCTCCATCAGTGGGCTTCTGAAAATGTGCAGAGCCAGACTCCTCATGACGCCCAGATAGTTTAACTGGTTCACTTCGAAGAACACCTGTATTGGTGAAAGAGGAATGTACAAATAATGCAGAGTTGAAGCTCCCGACTTTTGCCGGAATCAGAACTGTAGGTGGCTTTGCTTTTATGTTAACAGATGCAAATTGTCCAGTCACTGCTTCTAAGTTTGCTGGCTCTGAAGTAGGTTGGATCACAGGCCCAGGCTTAGTAGGAGGTAAGGAAGTGACCTGTGCAGCATGGTTTGCAACAGGCACAGCAGGGCCACCATGGTGAAGTGGGTAGTTGTATCTTGGGGCTGAAGACCCAGGAGTAACTTGAGTATTCGGTAAAGGATGGGCAGCCTGACCAGGAAAAAACATGGAAGGAGTATATGTGCTGGGTTGCATTGTGGAATAATAACCGATCTGATGGGCAGAAGCGAATGAACTAATGGGCTGCTGTGACTGAGGGGCCACACCTGCTTGTGATCTAGCAAATTGCACTGCCTGGCCCGAAGTTGATGCATCCACAGAAGAATCAATCCTCTTATCCAATTTCAACTCTTCACGAGTTTTAGGGTCAGTTATCTTAACTGCTTTTCGCATTGTACCAAATTTATTTACAGCTGATTGAGGGAATTGAGGAGCCATGCCGATACCTAAGCTTCCTAACTGAGGTCCAAGATGAGGATTCATCTGGGGACCACAGCCCAATCCTGGACTCTGATGAATCACCCCTTGAGCCTGCAGTGGATGAGGTTGCAAACTGTGAACAAATACAGATGGTTGAACTTGTGCAACATTACCAACAGAAAGGGACATAGGCATTTGAACTGAGCCAGCAGAAACACTCTGTAAATTCTGCGCATTTGGGTTATTAAACTGAGCTGGTGGTTGAAGTTGCTGAAAAGACACTGACACAGACCCCGCAACATGAGGAAACACTGAAGGCTTTAAAGTAGTATTTTGAGTTGATACTGGAATCTGGAGAGTCGCTGCATCCCTTCTTTGCTGGAAAGCTTGGTGAGTCTCAGGAACATTAGAAAGTTTAACACCTGAATCCTTTCTAAGCTGATGCTGATACTGTGGCTGCTTGGCAGCAACAATTGTTGGCATGGGGCTAGGCCGAGTAACATGGAATGCCTATACAGAAGCAACAAAAGGAGATCAGAAAACAGAAACATGAGATAGAAAGTGGCAGAAGTAGATAAAAAAGCAAAAGCACACAAGTGTGTGTGTGTGTGCTCGCAAGAGAGAGAGAGAGAGAGAGAGAGAGAACCTGATCATGTTTTTGCTCGTCCAAGTTTGGTGGTGCAGAGCTGGTCCGTGCAGGTATCTGCACTAAAGATTTTATATGTGAAATGGTCACAAACAAAAGAATAAAGAACACAAACAAAATAGTTGCAACCAGGCAAAAGCCTGCATCCATAAGAAAATGATAAATTCATTTAACAAAAAAATGTAAATCCAGACCTCAATTCGATTCATGAAACCTGGACTTATGGTCCCAAATTGAAGAGAATAGTTTTTGGAGGAATCTCCTGACATAATCCAACAACAAAACCAACAGTGAGCAAAGTATTTAAGGAAAATGAAAATGTAGAATAGATGAGGAAACTATACTAGCAATACAAGTTCTAGAACACAAAATTTGATGGGAGGTAAAAGTTGGTCCTCATGGCTTTGTAGAATTCTTTCATTATAATGATCTAAGGATTTGAAGGTTCCAAGTAGCACAGCAGGAACGGAAGTGAACAATAAGCTGCAACTACTACAATAAAACACAAAGAGAATATTGTGATACATCTAGGGTAAGTTTTTCAGAGTGATTGAAAAATTGATGGAGATGTTACAGAGAGAATTAATGTAGGTTGGTTAAAATGGAGAGGGGCATCAGGTATTTTATGTGATAAAAAGATACTATTAAAGTTGAAAGGTAAATATTATAGAACAGCAATTAGACAGGACCTACTATTTTTATGGTTAAGAGTATTGGGCAGTTAATCATCAACATGTACAAAAGATATCCGTGACAGAAATGAAGATTTTAAGATGGATGAGTGGTCACACAAGAAAAGACCATATATATAATGAGGTTATTAGAAACAAAATAGGAGTGCCACCAATAGAGGATAAAATGAGAAAAAATCATTTAAGATAATTTGGACATGTAGAAAGATGACCAAAGGAAGCTCTAATAAGAGTATAACAGCTAGATAGTGAAAATGTTAAAAGAGAAAGAAGAAGACCACAAAAGTGTTGGAAAAAAACAATAAAGAATGATATAGCTCATGTTGAGTTAACTGCCAATATGGTACATGATAGGGCTCGGTGAAAACAAAGAATACATGTAGCCGACCCTATCTAGTATGGGAAAAGGCTTAGTTGTTGTTGTAGTGAGCAGAAGCTACAGTCACAGTACACATCCGAGTGACAAAAGCGTATAAGGCATCGCCAATAAAGCAGTATGAAAAGAGTTCAAGAATGGAGATGCACCTTGTCATTGATAACACACAAACACATACCGAGTACAACAAATATTATGAGCATGAATGAAGCCATTTGACTGTTAGAATCTCTAACAAATGATTGCATTTAAATGTACTACCTAAGATTTACTGAGTAATAAAAAAATAGACTTTCTCAAAAGTAAAATGTCAAACATTTTCAGTAATACTGTCAAGCAAATGCACATAAATGTGCAGGTTCATGTGCATGCACAGGTGCTCATACACATACAGAGTTATTCCTTGCCTATCTTATTAGGACTCAAAGCAACCCAATTAAAACAATCAGAAAAAAAAAAGAGAGAGAGTAAACAAATAATGAGGGCCCACATTCTTTGATTGCCTTCTTCGTCCTCCCATTCCATCTATCTTCTATTTCAATACTCTTACAGTTTCAATCCTTCTACATTTACTTTAGCCCTTTTTCTGGACCATTCCCAATTAATACTAAAAAGACAAAAAGAGAACTCTCCACAAGAACCCCTTTTCTTTAGCCATTAAAAGAAAGGCATTCTCACATGAAACGGATTTATATTAGAAGTATCAGCCCATCAGGCGTGGAATGAAATCATGAGTACCCAATTAAGGTCTGATTCAGTGTTGTCAATTTTTTGGTTAAGATAGGATGGAAATGTAGGCAAACGAAAACATATATATCCAGCCATACCCAACCCTCAATCTTTGTACCCCATACCCATCTCGTTACTTGTAGGGAAGTGTATAGATTTGTGTCTTCATCTGGTACACCAATTCCAACCCAAAGAACATTTTTTAAGACTATAATTTCTATCATTCCATATATATAGTTTGTCCACATTCAAAGAGATGCTTGAAATTTGAACATTTTTAACCCCTTTATGTTATTTTTTCATGAAAATAAAAAATCACAAATGGTGATACTTAGCCGTCTGCCTTTTTAATTGTAGTGATTGACTTGCTACCCGTTAACTTATAATAGGTTGGCAAATGTAATATTCAAAACTACAACTTGTTTAAATATTTAATTAACTTGGCAGATCCTGTGCAGTCAAAATTGGGATTAGTCAATGAATAGTCCTGGACTAGGCTGCGGTGATCCAAAACCAAACTACCTAGGGAATCTAGCTGCCAGGATCACTCCTTAACCGACAAGTCACCTGCTTGAATCATGAAGGTTGAATCCCTGCCTCACTCCTAAGCAGCACACATGACAAAGTCCACCGCAAACCTAAGAAGTGTCACATTCTTGCTATAGCATACCTATCGTGAACTAAGCCTAGTCCAATGTGGCAGTCAAAGTTTAATACAAGCAACAGGTCTTGGCATCGATAACCAGCTCTGAGTCTTTGACACGTTGTCCCTTGTGGTCCTCTAGATAGCTTGGCTTACACTAATGTCTCCATTCTACTACAAGAAAATTTTACCTGCAGCAAAGCAGCTCATGCCTCCTTTGCCTTTCATGCATGAGCAAACAATGTCGGTTGCACAAGCGTTGAGAATCCTTCTATATCAAACCAACAAGCTTGCAAACCGTCTATAGAATCCCTCCTCAAAAGGTAGAACATATTGAAATCGACCCACTCAAGATTAAGCATACACCAACCATGCGGATGATGATGAGCACATCTTAAGTTACTGAATTAGAAGCAACTATGAGCTATGATCAGATCACCTTCATTTGGATCAGCACAAAAGCTCACATACCTCTCAAGGCTCTTAGATCATTAGATTGTAGAAGGATTCAGCGGAGTCATCTCTGTTAAATGTAATAGGTACACGAGCCATTAGTGCCCGTGTTTGCGTTGAGACTGACCCAGGCCACTAGGGCCTGTGGCCAGTACATCAACTAGCTGTTGGAGGACAGCTGCCTCCAACGGCTAGACTGTTCTGGGCACAACAGCCTCCCTTTAGCTGCTCCTTTCCCCTCTTATTGCTATGTAACTTTCTCTATAAATATTGCAATCTCTTATCAATAAATAATGCTATCTTACACAACCTTTGTTTGTGATTTGACTTTCTTGTTTAGGACTCTTCTATCTCCTATTGTGTTCTTTATGTGTGGCATCCATATTCGGATGTTTTGAGATATTGACGATTTGAAGAATTTCAACGTTGTTGATTCAACCTTCGATTATCAACAATTATTTATATGATATCAAAGCCTTGTATTGAAGATTTCGAGCACACATTGGGAAGCATGCCAAGATTTCAAATTTCATGAAATCACTCCAAAATTTAGGTAAGTCTAAAACTTTTGTTTTTGCATAAAATGAAAAGCAAAAATGAATCTTTTATATGTATTTTTGACCCAAAATGCTATCAAAGTTAGGAAAGGACCATGAAAAAGCATTTTTTATCAAAAGATTCTTAGGATCATATTAATGGTACAGTCAAAGAACCGATTTTAGACATTTATGGTTTAGAATCTTTAGATGATGATGATATTGTTAAAGCACATGAAAAATATAAGCAAGATCTAAAAACTTGAGAAAAGATGAATCATAAAATAACTTAGATTATTTCTCAAAATGTAGATGAAAAACTTAGAAATAGAATTAGTGTTTTTGAAAGTGCTTTTGAAACATGAGAATACTTGAAAAGGCTTTACTCTCAAGATGATTTTGTTCAAATTGATTTAATGAAAAGGATCATAATGCTTAAGCAAGAGAACTTAAGCATTAGAGACTATCACAATGAGTTTTCGAAATTATGGACAACTTAGAAGTTTTGATAAATTCGAAAAACTTAAAAAATGTGATGAATTTGAAGAGTTTTTCGATAATCAATATTTCTTTTTGTTTATGTGTGGTTTAAGAAACGAATTTAAAAACATTAAATCAAACTTAATAAATAAAAAACCTAGACCAAAATGAGACTCATTTTTTGTCGATCTTGTTATGGAAGAAACAAGGTTTAAAAATATCAATGTTGCAAAAGAAGTCTTTCTTACCGCCTCCAAACCGGGAGCTAATATGAAGATATACAAGCCTCCCCATGTGAAAAAATTTGAAGAGAAAAACAAGAAACCCACGGGACCAACGAAGGACACCATATGTCACTGTTGCAAGAAAAGTGGGCATATTAAAACCATTTGTCCTCTTCTTCGAAAGAAATTTGGAAATGTGGGAGCTGTGGAAGATAAAAGAGGAGTTTTGCCTACCAACATCAACGCATATATAGAGGAAATGTTTAAGAAAAAAGCAAGCGTCTTCGTAAATACCCTCTCTATCTCTCAAGGTATGTCTTAGTTTTTATATTCAGGTGCTTCTTTTTATACGACTTATTGTAAAAAATCCTTAAATGGATCTCACGATATCTTTGGAAAGCATGTATTTACGGCCGATAGTACAAAAACTCAAATTGAAAAAATAGAAAATTTTGAAAAAGAAAATTTTAAAATCCAAAATGTAAGCTTTATACCTAAACTCAACTTAAGCTTACTTTCGGTTGCTCAAATTTATGATAATTATTGTATAGTCACTTTCTCATCGAAGCATTCTGTGATGCAGGATCACCTATCGAAGAAAGTGATTGGTCAAGGCCATAGAGAAAGTGGACTATACAAAATAGATTGTTTAGTTATTACAAATTTTGATTCTTGTGCTCAAGATGCTACCCTTTGGCATAAACGACTTGGACATTTGGATATACATAAATTGTGTAATTTTCCTTTGAAAAAAATTGGAAAACAAAAGTTTGAATGTAAAGAGTGTGTTCTTGGAAAAATGCATCTTCTTCCTTTTGGTGAAAGAAATTATCTACCAAGCAAAGCTTTTGAATTAATACGCTATGATATTTGGGGTCCTACTCCTGTTGTCTCTAAGAAAGAAATTCAATATTATGTGATAATTGTAGATGACCTTACTCGTTTTACTTGAATATATCTTTTGAAGCACAAGTCTTGAAGTGTTTGAAAATTTTGTAACCTTTTGCAACATTAAAAATTTATTTGGCTCCACTATTAACATTTCCATATCTGATTCGGGAGGAGAATATGTGTCAAATGAGTTTCAAAAGTTTGTCGAAACTAATGAAATTTTGCATCAAAAATCGTGTACCAAAACCCCTTAACAAAATGGCTTGGCTGAGAGAAAACATAAACATATCATAGAAACATGTCGAACTATGTTAATTGTCGCAATGTTCGTAAGTTTTATGGGCAGAAGCCACTCTTACAGTTGTATATCTTATTAATAGAATGCCTTCATCCAAACTTGAAAATATTTATCCTCTTGAAAAATTATATAATATTCTTCCTTATTATGAAAGACTTAGTGTTTTAGGGTGCAAATGCTTTGTTTATACAGACAAAAATGATAAATTGTATCCTAGGGCCATTGAATGTGTATCTTTTGGATATAGCATAGACAAAAAAGGTTATAGACGTTTTGATCATGTTAATGATAAATTGAATGTTTCTAGGGATGTAAAATTTTTTGAGAATGATGCTTATTATAAGTCTAAATCTTTAGAAGAAGATTGTCAATGTGACCTTGAAGATCATCAAGATAGTACTCTTGAGCGTAGTAGTATCCAAAATGAAATTGTTGATCCTCAACCCATCATTGAACCCTTCCCATTACATTATACACGATGTTATAGAGAATCTGATAACACATGTCTAGAACCTAGAATTTCAAAACTTCTTAATGTTTTGTTTTCTATGAACTTTTGAACCTCAACGCAAAAATTTGATTGCAATTCTTCATCAAGTCAAAGAATCTAAGTTTTATCGCCAAGCTAAGGGTATTCTCGAATGGGAAGCTACTATGAGTGTTGAACTTAGAGCCGTAGACAAAACTCAAACTTGGATCATTGTACCTACGCCTAAAAATAAGAAGGTTATTGGATGTTAACGGGTTTATAAAATTAAAACTCATAGTAATGGTAATATTGAAAGATATAAGCCTAAATTGGTAGCCAAGGGATATGCTCACGAGCATAGAATCGACTATGATGAAACTTTTGCTCATGTTGCTAGAATGATTACTATTAGAATTATAATCACCCTTAGTGCTATTCAACACTGGGATATATATCAACTTGATGTTACGTTTATATGACAACTCCTTCCAGGTTTGATCTTCTCCAGGATCATGTTCTCAAACTACAAAAAGCATTGTATGGTTTGAAACAAGCTCCTAAGGCTTGGTTTGATCGTTTTGAAAAATTCATGCATCTGCATCACTTTACATCTTGTTATACTGATACTGCTTTGTTTGTACGAAAGTCAAAAGCAGGTATTGTTATTTTACTTCTATATATGGATGATATGATCATTCCTGGGAATGATGAAACAGGGATTGTAGAGGTTAAATCTAATCTTCATCAAGAATTTGATATGAAAGATTTAGGTTTGCTTAATTATTTTTTGGGTATTGAGATTGTTAGAAATACTCATTTATGTCTTAAACTAAATTTGCTAATGATGTAATTGAAAGATCTGGTATCACAGACAACAAGATGGTTGATACTCCTGAAATCCTTGGTACTAAGTTAAGATCTAATGATGGCGAAATTTTAGAAGATCCTACTCCCTACAGACAACTCATAGGTGCTCTTACATATCTTACTATTACTTGGCCTGATATTTCTCATGTGGTACATACAACTAGTCAATTTTACAAGCACCCACCACTAATTATATGAGTATTATTATGAGAATTATTAGATATGTGAAAAATACTACAAATAAAGGGGTCCTCTTAACTTCTTCCTCGTCTTTTGATTTATCTGTCTATACTAATGTTGGATGGGGTGGAGATGTCAACAATAGACATTCTACGACTAGGTTTTGTATTTTTCTAGGTGAATACATTTCTTGGAAATGTAAGAAGCAATAGAAGGTGTCACTTTCTTCGACCGAAGCAGAATATTGAGCCATGGCTACTGCGGCTATGGAGATTTTTTGGATTACAATTGTACTTAGCGATATGGGTATTACTTCTCAACAACCTGTCACTATGTATTGTAACAATAAAAGCGTCATATACATTGCCTCCAACAACACCTTTCATGAACGGACGAAGCATATTGAGATGGATTGTCATTTTCTTCGTGGAGAATGCTTGCAAAAGAAGATAACTTTATGTTATATTAAATCAAAGATGCAGCTAACTGATTTCTTCACCAAATATCTCTCGGCCACTCGTTTTCATTTTTTTTTGGACAAACTTTCATATATACACCGTAAGTTTGAGGGAGGTGTTAAATGTAATAGGTACACGAGCCATTAGAGCCCTGTTTGGGTTGAGACTGAAGTACATCAACTAGCCGTTGGAGGCAGCTGGCCTCTAACGGTAGACTGTGCTAGGCACAGTAGCCTCCCTTTAGCTGCTCCTTTCCCCTCTTATTGCTATGTAACTTCCGATATAAATATTGCACTTTCTTATTAATAAATAATAATGTTGTCTTGCACAGCCTTTGGTTGTCATTTGACCTCCTTGTTTGGGACTCTTGTTATCTCCTATTGTGTTCTTTATATGTGACATCCACATTCGGATGTTTTGAGATCTTCGTGATTTGATGAATTGCAACGTTGCCGATTCAACCTTCGATTATCAACAATTATTTACAATATCATCCTATTAAAGAACAAAAACCACGTCCAGAAGAATTGAAGCCTACAAAAACCTAGTTCTGCTTCTGAGAATGTTTGAAGACCAGTGCATCAACCAAGCAAAACCAATAGGACAATACAACAACTGAGAGGAAGAAAGGACAAGTATGATAAAGACCATATGCTCCAGGTCAGTATGAACAGAGTACTTAATGATAGCGTAAAGAAATCAAATCCCAAACGCCTTACTAATTTGAGTTGAACCAAACAATGCAAGCAAAAAGCAACAGATAAAAGTGAGTGTTAATTGATGATTATCACATAGTGTGCCCTCATCATTAAATAGGAGCTTCTTGAAATGCTAGAGGACAATGTCTAATATATTAAATGATAATACTTGAATATAAATTATCAGCATTACGAATTTGATTCAAAATTGGGTTCCTCTATTCCACAAATTTGTATAGAAAAATCATAAAATCAGTCATATGTCATGACAATTTGTTGCCATATGCACACACACAGAGAAACACAGCAATTAACAACTAGCAAAAAGTGAAATTTTATGAAACTATGAATCAAAAAAGAAGCAGCGGTTCAGTGCATTAAAATAAGGACCACCTGATGGAGCATCAGTCGATGCTGACACTGGTGGTCTAGCACTGGAATATGTTGGAGGTGGACAAGATAGGGGTTCTCCACTTTTCTCGATAGAATTATCATTGTGCTTGATATCACCTGGGCTTGCCATTCCAGAGGCTCCTATCACCAGTCATCAAGCAACAATAATTGGCACGTGCAAATTATAACAGTGCTTCAAAAGATTCCACAACATCAAGCACATGAAACTGATTTATTTTTGAAAAAATGCATATCAAGCTGACGTACACAAAATGAAACCACAATTTAAATGAAAATTACCAGATAAAGGAGCAACAGCCGGCTGGCTTTGAGGAGCATTGTCATTTTGCACTGCTCGATTTGTAAGAATTTCAGGATTTGTTGCAGCAGCGGTCACCCTCGACTGCCCTCCCGGTCCATCATTCTTTTTTAAACTACAAAAAGATGTCTCCATTAAGAAGAAACATTTGCATAAAGAAATAACAGAGTAAAACACTAAGATGGCAATCCAACCATTAATCATTTTGGACCAAGAAAAAAATTCCACCTTTGATGATGAAAAATGCTGACTCTACAACAACAACAGCAACTAAGCCTTTTCCCATACTAGACGGGGTCGGCTACATGGATTCTTTGTTTCTATAGATCCCTATCGTGTGCCATGTTAGCAGTTAACTCCCAATAAGCAAAATCATTCTTTATTGCTTCTTTCCAACACTTTTGTGGTCATCCTCAACCTCTTTTAATACTTTCCAAATTTAGTTTTTCTAACCTCCTTACAGGTTCTTCTTTTGATCTTCTTTCTATATGTTCAAACCATCTTAAACAATGTTCTCTCATTTTATCCTCTATTGGTGCCACTCCTAATTTGTTTCTAATAACCTCATTATGTATATGGTCTTTTCTTGTATGACCACTCATCCATCTCAACATCTTCATTTCTGTCACAAACATCTTTTGTGCAGCGTACGATACGTATCGTATCGGGGGCTCGTATCGTGAAACCCAGCGTATCACACCATATCGTGCAATACGCCCAGGGTCCCGGGCCGACTGAAACCCGCGATTTTTCGCGGGTTTCCTCTCTCCTCTTGGGTTTTGCAAGCTCCCTAAGAGCCGGTTTTCGCCTCCTTAGTGTTCAACGCTCCAAAATTGTGCCCTACGGTATCCGTGCAAGCCACCAAACTCGGATTTTGGTATATTTTTAATGTTTTTTTCATTTTATTCCTTTATATTTGTTGTTTTTTGTGTTATTTCGGATTTTTTTTCAATGACAAAATATGAAGTTATTAATTGTGTGTATACGATTTTTATTGCATTCATGAAGTGGGAGACACTCGATTTGAGTGTTATTTGAAGATTGGGGAATTTACGAAGTGCTTTTATTTTCAGGTTTTTGTTTGAATTAAAGTACTCCATTGAGATGGCAGGAAAGGGTGGTAGAGACTCTCGTTCAAAGTATGATGATTCGACATGGCAGTGGGGTATACCAGTTGAGGGTTTAAGGTTAAAAATCAGATGCTTATTTTGTGAAAAGGTGGTTAGTGGTGGAATTTCAAGGTTGAAACACCACCTAGCAGGAACCAGGAAAGAAGTTGCTCCATGCACAGGCAGAGTTAGAAGTTTGTCAGAAGGTATTAAATGGCAATGCCAGCAGATGATTGAGAACATACAAGAACGGAGACAACAAAAGGATGATTTTTAGATGTATAAAGAAGTTGATGATGCTACTGCCACTGGATTTGGATTCACTAATAGTTTGCCTTCAGATGCTAGAACAGAGATTGGTAGTAGCAATTCACGAGCACCTACTAGCGGAAAGAGGGTTGCAGTTGAAGACTTTGAAGGTGAAAGAAGAGGAAGTTCAGGAAGGAGTAGAGGAAGAGTTTCTTCTTCTAACATACATTCGTTCTTTCCTCCTTCCAACACACCTGGTGCTCAACCAGGAATTCGTGTTGCTATAGCTTCAGAACAACTGCATGATCAGGCAAACCTTGCAGTGGAAAGATAGTTTTATGATGCATGCATTCCATTTAATGCAGCAAACAGTTTTCATTTTCAAGCAATGGCAGATGCAATTACAAACATTGGTCCAGGATATAAGATGTCATCTTATCAGAAGTTGAGAGGGAAGATATTAAATCAGACCGTAATTGAAGTGCAACAATATTGTTCGACTTGAGACAATCGTGAAAGGAAACAGGATGCACTATTATGGCAGATGGATGGACCGATAGGCGAGAAAGGACATTGTTAAACTTTCTTGTATATTGTCCTAAAGGACTAATGTTTTTGAGATCTCTAGACATGTCAGAGGAGAGGCACACTGCAGAGATCCTACGAGAAGAATTTGATAAGATTATACAAGAGGTTGGGCTACAGAATGTGGTCCAATTGATTACAGATAATGCAGCTAACTACAAAGTAGCTCGGAAGGAGTTAGCTGATATTTATGGGACTTTCTACTGGACACCATGTGCAGCCCATTGTTTAGATCTCATCCTCCAGGACATTGGTGAGATGAATAAAATAAAGGCAGCAATTGAGTGTTGCCAAGATATTACAAAATTCATTTACAATCATGCCTTTGTTTTGTCTATGATGAGGAGATATAGAGAAGGTGCATAGCTTCTTCGCACAACTGTAACTCGGTTCACAACAAACTTCTTATATGTACAAAGTATTGTGAGACAAAAGCAAGCTTTGAAGAGAATGTTCTCCTCAGATGAGTAGCAACAATTTACAGAATTGCCTCAAAATAGAATAAATAGAAAGCTGAATGAGATTGCAGAAACAGTTTTTAGAAGTTCATTTTGGAATGTATGTGTCAGATTATTGAAAATTACTTGTCTTTTAGTGAAAGTTTTGAGATTGAATGATAGCGAGGAGAAACCATCTATGGGCTACCTTTATGAAGCCATGGACAGGGCAAAAGAAGCCATCAGAAATAATTTTAATAGAAAAAAGAGAGATTATGTGCCCGTGTGGAAAATAATTGATAGTAGATGGAATAAACAATTGCATCAGCCAATTCATGCAGCACATATTATCTAAACCCATCATTCAGGTACTCAGGAACCTTCAAAAGGGACGGTGAGGTTAATCGAGGAATCATTGATTGTATCGACAGATTAGTTCCTGATGAGAGCATAGCAGATGCGATACATCGAGAGATGGAGATATATGATAATGCTCTTCACTTGATGGGTTTGCCTGTTGCAATTCGCAACCGCTCTACGATGCATCCAGGTACATTGTTTACTTTCATATTTAAGTTGCATCTTACATTACTGTGGATTATTATGTCTCTAATGTTTGTATTTTTTTTACAGATGTTTGGTGGAACAGATTTGGAAGTGATTGTCCAAACCTTAGAGATTTTGCAGTCAGAGTCTTAAGCCAAACCTATAGTGCAACAGGTTGTGAAAGAAATTGGAGTGTTTTTAAACACATCCATACAAAAAAGCGCAACAGGTTGAAACACAAAAGGCTTAATGATTTGGTTTATATTCGTTGTAACATGCGCCTTCGTGAAAGGTAATGTTGTATTACTATTACTTTCAAATTTTCAATTCAATATTATTTAACTTCAGTTTTCAATTGTTAATATTACTTACTAATTGTTTATCTTTGTTTGTGTCGTAGCCAATTAAAAAAAGTAAATAGAGAAGAAAGACAGTTCGATCCAATAAGTTTGGATAATTTTGATATATTAGAAGATTGGGTTATGGAAGACACTCAAGAAAATGCCCTCTTAACAGAAGAAGACGTTGCCTAGATTAATTTGGAAGGAGCGCAACAACATTATGGAGATGAAGAATTTGATTTTGAAGAAGGTGTGGGCATGGCTGATGATGATGAGGATCTGCAACAAGGAGAAGATGAAGATTATTCAGTTGATGATCCTGATTATAACTTGTAAATGTAACATTACATGTAACTGTAGTGTAAACTGTGTCTGTATTTTATTTTTTGGATTCAAAATATGTAAATTTGGATGCAATTGTTCAATGTTGAATGCTCAATCTGTATTAAACTTACATTATATGAATTTAAAGCATTTATCAGATTTTTCCTGATTTGTTTCTGATTTGTTTTGATTTTTTTCAAATTTTTACTATTTTTTATTGATTTTTACATTATTTTAATATTAAAATACGATACGATAAGATTCGATACGCCCGTATCGTGGAGCCCAACGATACATGATACGATACGCGTCAGACAATACTGCTTTTGTGCATGTTGATGTCACAAACATCTTTTGTACATGTTGATGATTAACTGCCCAACACTCATAACTATAAAACAAGGCAGGCCTAATTACTGCTTTATAATATTTACCCTTTAACTTTAGTGGTATCTTCTTATAACAAAGAATACATGATACTCTTCCCTATTTTAACCAACCAACATTAATTCTACGCGTAACATCTCCATCAATTCTTCCATCACTCTGAAAAATTGACCCTAGGTATTTAAAACTTTCTTTTTGGGGGATGCAATGTGTGCCAATTTTAATTTCTATGTCCTATCAAGTAACCAAATGATCAAACTTACATTCCATATATTTTGTCTTTGTTCTACTAAGTTGGAGGCCTTTGCTTTCTAATGTTTCTCTCCATAGTTCCAATTTTCTATTAATTTTTCCCTTAGACTCCTTCATTAACACAATGTCATCTCCAAATAGCATACAACAAGGTATTTCATCTTTAATATGTTTTGTTAACTCAGCAATCACCATTATAAATAAGTATGGACTTAAAGTTGATCCTTAATGTAACCCAATATTAACTTCAAAAAAGTCTGTCATTCCTTCATGAGTCCTCACACGTGTTTTTGCACCACCATACATGTCTCTTATAAGGTTAATGTATGTCAATGGAATACCTCTTTTTTTTTAAGTTCTCAAAAGAACCTCCCTTGGTACCCTATCATAAGCTTTTTCTAGATCAATAAATATCATGTGATGATATGTAAAACAATATGGCTATACATATTAGGAAAGTAGTGAAAGATGTGTTAGGGGTATCTAAGGGAGGTGTACCGGCACAAAAAGAAGCTTGGTGGTGGAGTGAAGTAGTACAAAATAAAATCAAGGCAAAGAGCGCATGTTATAAATTACATTATGCTAAGAAAACTAGTGAAACTTTAGAAGCTTATAAGAAAGCAAAGAAGGAAGCAAAAAAGGTCGTTAGTGAAGCAAAAACTAAGATTTGGGAGGACTTATATAAAAAACTCAACTCAAAAGAGGGTGAAAGAGATATTTTAGGATAGCTAGGGCTAGAGATAAGAAAACTAAATATCTTAAGTATGTTAGATGCATAAAAGACGAGGACGAAAAAATTCTAGTGGCAAATGATGATATAAGAAATAGATGAAAAAACTATTTTTATAATCTTTTTAATGAAAATAAAGATGTTAGTATTAGTTTAGGAGATTTAGCCAAGTCAGAAAAGTATATAAACTACAATTTCTACCGACGTATTCAAAAGAATGAAGTCAAAGAGGCTCTTAAACATATGAAGGGTGGTAAATCGGTAGGACCGGATAATATTCCTATAGAAGTTTGGAAAATACTAGGAAAATTAGGAATCACTTGGCTCACAAGACTATTTAATGAAATATGGAAAAACCAAAAGATGCCCGAGGAATGGAGAGCAAGTACACTTATACCCATATATAAGAATAAGGGAGACATCAAAATTGTGCGAATTATCGAGGTATCAAGTTAATGAGTCATACTATGAAATTATGGGAAAGAATTATCGAACGTAGGTTAAGACAAGTATCAAGTACAACAGAGAACCAATTTGGATTTATGTCAGGTAGATCTACTATTGAAGCGATTCACCTTTTGAGACGTCTTATGGAACATTTTAGAGCAAAAAAAAAAGACATTCACATGATATTTATTGATCTAGAAAAAGCTTATGATAGAGTATCGAGGGAGGTTCTTTGGAGAACTTTGAAAAAAAGAGGTATCCCATTGACATATATTAACCTTATAAGAGACATGAATGATGGTGCAAAAGCATGTGTGAGGACTCATGAAGGAATGACAGACTTCTTTGAAGTTAATATTGGGTTATATCAAGGATCAACTTTAAGTCCATACTTATTTATAATGGTGATAGATGAGTTAAAAAAATATATTCAAGATGAAGTACCTTGGTGTGTGTTATTTGCAGATAACATTGTATTAGTGGAGGAGTCTAAGGAAAAAGTTAATAGAAAATTGGAACTATGGAGAGAAACATTAGAAAGAAAAGGCCTCCGACTTAGTAGAACAAAGACAAAATATATGGAATGTAAGTTTGATCATTTGGCTACTTCAGAAGACATAGAAATTAAAATTGGCACACATTGCATTCCCCAAAAGAAAAGTTTTAAATACCTAGGGTCAATTTTTAAAAGTGATGGAAGAATTAATGGAGATGTTACACATAGAATTAATGCTGGTTGGGTAAAATGGAGAGGAGGTATTCTTTGTGATAAGAAGATACCATTAAAGTTAAAAGGTAAATATTATAGAGCAGCAATTAGGCTTGCCATGTTTTATGGTTCTGAGTGTTGGGCAGTTAATCATCAACATGTACAAAAGATGTTTGTGACAGAAATGAAGATGTTGAGATGCATGAGTGGTCGTACAAGAAAAGACTGTATCCATAATGAGGTTATTAGAAACAAATTAGGAGTGGTACCAATAGAGGATAAAATGAGAGAACATCGTTTAAGATGGTTTGGACATATAGAAAGAAGATCAAAAGAAGAACCTGTAAGAAGGTTAGAAAAACTAAATTTGGAAAGTATCAAAAGAGGTAGAGGACGACCAAAGAAGTGTTGGAAAGAAACAATAAAGAATGATCTAGCTTATTGGGAGTTAACTGCTAACATGGCACTCAAAGAATCCATGTAGCCGACCCCGTCTATTATGGGAAAAGGCTTAGTTTTGTTGTTGTAATAAATATCATGTGAAGGTCTTTCTTTTTTGCTCTAAAATGTTCCATAAGACGTCTCAAAAGGTGAATCGCTTTAACAATAGATCTGCCTCGCATGAATCCAAATTGGTTCTCTATTGTACTTGATACTTGCCTTAACCTACATTCAATAATTCTTTCCCACAATTTCACAGTATGGCTCATTAATTTGATACCTCGATAATTCACACAATTCTAAATGTCTCCCTTTGTTCTTATATATGGGTATAAGTGTACAAAAACCCAAACAAGGGACCAAAAAAACTGAGTGCATCTGTTGATAGAGAAACAAAAACGAACGACGTGAGGCATACATGCAGAGTAGAAGGTTCCAGGCACAAATGAATATAGCATTCAACAAATTTCGCATGTCAAGAAAGTATGAAGTAGTGTAGAGGAAAGGAGCCAAAATATGCACCCCACCAAGGTTGAAGGCACGCAAATCCAAATGAAGTACAAGAAAACATGAAGTCAAAGATAACAAAAACAACATAAAATCTATGTCACACGGGTGCAGACACGAGTGCGGGTGCGGGTGCAGGATATGACAAATTTCAAAAAAATTGGGTACAGTGACATGGTTAGGATATATAATATTATATATTATATATAATATTCAAGCTAAAACAAGTGAGACATCAATTAACATAAGTATATGACAATAGCAAGTAAACAACTTTATATTAAAGCAAAACACATAGACTATAAACAACTACTAATTTCATCATAATACACAAATCAATCTTCACTATCCGGACCCATTTATCCAAAAAGACCCGAACTTCAAAATAGATACCACATTTTGAAGCGTGAAATATTCACACAAAAGGAAGTGAAGAAGGTCCGCGTTGAGATATTTTTCTACGTTCATTGGCAGAGTTTCATGGGAGATGATGGAAGACAAGCTGAAAGAGCATTTTGGAAACTATGGTAAGATAACTCGGGTGGTCATCATGGTAGATAAGGTCATGAGTCGACTAAGAGGCTTTGGTTTCATCATCTCCAGAATAAATATGATGTTTTTCATGCATCAATGTTGGAAACGCATATGCGCAGCGGAGATTAAAATCACAAACATAAATGAAGAGGAAACGTTGAGATCGGAGGAGGGGGCGGACCTCCAATGGAGGCCGCCCCCCCTCTTTCTCTCTCTTTCTTATTCACAGACTCTTAAACCCTAATACAACTTATCAGCCCTTATATAAGGAGCTGTAAAACATAAAATGACCAAAATACCCCTAGTACAGAAAATTACCAAAATGCCCCTACAGTTTTGGGCGAGTACAATAATACCTAGAAACATAAAACTAACACAAAGATACTAGATAAACATATTCTTCAACACCCTCCCCTCAAGTTGGGAGTGAGATACTTCGAACTCCAAACTTGCCAAACAATCTTCATATCTGCTTGCAACGTTCTTCATCTGTCTTTATCACTGGTTTAATCTTCAACAGCTTCTTTGGCTGCAATATCTTCAACTCAGCCTTCTTGGCTGATCATATTAAGCAGCATCTCTGGCTGGAATGTAAACTTAGCCTCCCTGGCTAATCATCTCAAGCAGCATCTCTGGCTGCAATGTAAACTTAGCCTTCCTAGCTAATCATCTCAAGCAGCATCTCTGGCTGCAATATAAACTTAGCCTTCTTGGCTGTAACAATAACAAAGCAGTCATCCTGGTTGTCACAACATCAAAACAGCCATCCTGGCTGTCACATCAATAAAGCAGCCATCCTGGCTGTCATATCAACAAAGCAGCCATCCTGGCTGTCACAACATCAAAGCAGTCATCCTGGCTGTCACAACAATAAAGCAGCCATCCTGACTGTCACAATATCAAAGCAACCATCCTGGCTGTTACAACAATAAAGCAGCCATCCTGGCTGTCACAACAATAAAGCAGCCATCCTGGCTGTCACAATATCAAAGCAGCCATCCTGACTGTCACATTAATAAAGCAGCCATCCTGACTGTCACAACAATAAAGCAGCCATCCTGGCTGTCACATCAATAAAGCAGCCATCCTGGCTGTCACAACAATAAAGCAGCCATCCTGGCTGTCACAACAATAAAGCAGCCATCCTGGCTGTCACATCAACAAAGCAGCCATCCTGGCTGTCACAAAAGCAGCTACTTTGGCTGCAACACATATTTTAGCAGCTCTCATGACTGCAAACTTCACAAGAATCGACAGATGGGAGACATTCCATCCAAACTTGCTCTCTTAAACATTTCCTCAAACACTTGATGTTCATGTTAATCATCTCTTCTTGAGCATTTCATCAAATACTTTATGTGCAGGTAACCTCTCTTTGGCATTTAATCAAACATTTGATGTGCCATCTCTGCTTGAGCATTTCATCAAACAATTGGTACGCTAATTCGTGATTACTGCTGGTGACCTCTAGATCAAGAGGTGCTCTCTTTGTAGTGCATCCACGTAAATGTGACTCAAGAATTAGCAGCAAGAATTTTTGATCACTGTCGTTCTTCCCTAATTCTTGCAGTTTTTTTTTTCTTTATGGAAGGGAGCCACAATTGCTGAGCTGCATCATCCAGATCCTCTGCTGTGATTATGGTCATTCCACTTTCCTTCAAGATTCTCTTCCCATGGTCGACATTGGTTCCTTCCAGGCAAACAACTAACAACCTCTTTGAGTGTGACCTGTTGGCAGCATTCACGATACCACTTGCAATCTCATCTTATTTCATAATGCCTCCAAAAATATTGACCAGTATTGCTTACACCTTTTCATTGGCTGTCAAAATTTTCAATGCCTCCACCAATTGTTCTCTGAGGCATTTCCACCAGCATCAAGAAAATTGGCGGGTGTGCCTCCATAAAGTTTAATTATGTCCATGGTTGCCATTGCTAAGCTATTAATACAAAGTACTAGTCAATGTACCTCTTCACCTGCCAGCTATTAATACAAAGTGTAGAGAGATAATGATGCGTATATGATGCAATACTTGATGCAGCATTCGGCTCATTAATTGATATGACACTGTCACCTCTTGAATCACCATTATGAACATCTCCATGATCATCTTTCAGCAGTTTTGCCAGAATGTAGTCTGCACTCCATAGGTCAATACCCATACTATAATAAAAGCTCCGCCGGCCAATACTTGTCAGATTCCTCATTTTCATTCTGGCCTAATTTAATGATCGTTTGCTGCACCCTATAGCCTTACAGAAGTCATAATTGACTGGCCCCTAAAACACCAGTTCACTTTCTTAGGAATACGAATAGTTCACAGCAGATATTGAATGAACAACAGCCATATGCAATAAATGCATAATCCTTCACGATGAATGAATCAGTAGCCATATGCAATAAATGCATAATCCTTCTGCAACTTCCCATGCTTCCTCTGTACCAAGCTTGTAATCTGGGCTGCCTTGAGAAGGAACTCTGCAATCCTCTCAAAATAATTCTCCACACAACCTCTCGACGTCATTGCCGGGGTTCCAATCCTTACTCCCTCTGTACCAAGCTTGTAATCTGGGCTGCCTTGAGATACAACACCATTATCACCAAAAATCGCACTTTTGTTTAGGCTAATATGGCAAACCTTCTAAACCTTCTCATAGTTTTCAGTCTGCATTTTCTTCCAAGCAAAGCAGCTAACAGAACTTGGACATTTTTCTTCACCTGTTGCATGAATGCTTTATATTCAGGACCAGCAACCTGTTCCAAGTCTACTGCAAGAGCAACAATATGGTTACTATGAGGTCCACCTTGCAGTGATGGGAATACCGCAAAATTTATCCTCTCCTCAAAAACATAGTGTTCATTTTCATCCACTTAAAAAAACGAAGAAAGGCCACCGTGCATGCAAATTGATTTAGAACAGGCATTGAGCATTATTGACTTAGAACAATTAATGATCATTAAAGCTGCAGGTTGCTCGAGGCCTGTTTATTGCAATTATGGTTACTTCTGTTATTCACAACATTAAATTCTCTGCCCCAACATTAAATTCTTGAAATTTCAACAATGTAATATTGCAGCCACCATGCCACCTCCATTTTGGAAAAAAGATCAGTCATCCAAACACGGTTGGGCAAATCATTTATGTCAAACTCCCTGATCATGCCAGCCAAAAAACTCATCCTCATCATCAGGAAGAAGGCTTTCAATCGCAGCTTGATCAATGTCTTCATCAGAACCTTGAATCTCTCTATCTCGATGAATTTGAGTCATACTTATTGATACAATTCCAGTAGTAAGCACAGTTTCTGAACACATTAGAGAGTGGCGATGTTGCCTGGCTGAACCTATGAACAGAGAATGTCTCCATGATGCGCTTGAAGTAATAGAAATATTCAATCTGCATATCAAGTGTTCGCTGAAATCAACAAAGGCAAAGTCATTCTTCAGATCCACATCTCGTACTATGCCATATCTGCTAAAAAGGTCTTCAAGATCACGTGTGCGTGTGCGCGAAGAAAGACGACCAACATAAAGTCGAGTGTCACCGGATGAATCTTCATTATATCGTGGCATTGTTGCACTCTGTTATCTCTGCCTTGATGAAAGTGACCTGCAAGAAGATGTTGAGCACTCTGCAATTTGAGATTGGGGATGGCCAGAACTATTTAAGCACAACACAAATTAGTCTTCGACTCCTCGTTATCTCTTGATATGCTTCCAACAGCAAGGAGAAAGAGGGGGAAACGTGAACAACGGCAACAAGATTCCAACGGTGATGGCTCAAGTGGATGTGGTATCCGTTGGCCTACTGAAAACCACCACAGGCAGCCGCCGAAAACCACCAAACGCACCAGTGAGAGGCGCAGTACAGAGAGAGAACCCTAATCCGAGAGAGAACGACGAAGACGACACCGAGCCACCAATATTTCGATTCCAAGCTCTGATACCATGTTGGAAACGCAGATGCGCAGCGGAGATTAAAATCACAAACATAAACGAAGAAGAAATGTTGAGATCGGATGAGGGGGCGGACCTCCAATGGAGGCCGCCCCCCTCTTTCTCTCTCTTTCTTATTCACAGACTCTTAAACCCTAATACAACTTATCAGCCCTTATATAAGGAGCTGTAAAACATAAAATGACCAAAATATCCCTTAGTACAGAAAATTACCAAAATGCCCCTACAGTTTCGGGCGAGTACAATAATACCTAGAAACATGAAACTAACACAAAGACACTAGATAAACATATTCTTCAACACAAATCATGCTGAACAAGACTGAAAAAATACATAGAACAGTCCGCCTTTTCTCTGGCCGCCGACACCTGCTCCTCTTTATTTAATCAATCATGACTCCAAACGACAACCCTAATTACAATTTATACTAATCATTGTTTTAACTTAAAAGACTATAATACCCTTACTTAAAGTACACGGTTCCTAATGAATCTGACCCGATTCATTAGGACTCAAACACTTAACTACATTTGAATTACATAATATACTAAAACAGAAGAGACTAAAACATGCTTGAAGACGAGACTTGATCTCCTAACACGCCCCCTCAAGTTGAGTCTTGAAGAGTTGTGATTCCTATCTTTGCAAGGATTTTCTTAAACCCATTGACTGGTAATGATTTAGTGAGAACATCCGCTAGTTGATCTTCTGAGCGTACATGAACAAGGTTGAATAAGCGTTGAGAAATTTTCTCTCTGATAAAGTGACAGTCAATCTCAATATGCTTGTGCTTTTATGGAAGATTGAAAGGATTGCGAGTGATTTGTATAGCACTCATATTATCACACACATAGAGTGGGTCCAAGGGAAGCTCCTACACCCATAGACTTAAGTTTAACCAATGCAACCAAACTATTTTGGCATTTGCGGGCAAAGTGCTATATGCTACGGCACTCCGCATTCGACTTCGGACAGAAGAGCGAGACAACAACAACTTGCTTCTTACTTTTCCAAGAAATGAGAGTAATCCCTCTAAAAGATGCAAAACCCTCGTGGTAGACTTCTACGACGGTGGAGTCACCACCCCAATCAACATCCGAGTAAGCATAGTAATTCCAAGTGACAGATGATGAAGGAAAGACAAGACTTCGAAATTGAGTACTCCGAAGATAATCGAAGAATGTGAAGAATGGGACATGCCCAATGAGTCACAGTGGAGAGAAGCAACAAACTAACTAAATAACATGCACCGCATAAGCAATATACGTGTCTAGTGATGGTAAGATATACCAAACTTTTCCAACAAGAGTACTCGTCACAAAGTTGGGATCGGACAAAGGAACAAAGATCACGGAAGAAGTATACCGAACATTATGGATCAAGAGGAGTATCCTTTGTCTCTAAAGTTAGTCGAGTAGATGAGCTTGTTCAAGAATGGTGCCATTGTACTTAGATTGAGAAAGGAGGTAACCATCTCTAGAGAGTAAGCAACTTCAATCCCCAAAAAAGTAACGTAAGAGTACCTAAGTCTTTCATCTCAAACCGATGCTTGCCAATAGAGTTTCAACTCCACAATCTGGCCAACACGATCATCCCGGTAATAATGACTGCGTCATCAACGTATAAGGAGAGCAGGATACGACTCATGAGAAGTGCACTCAAGAAACAAAGGGCTTAATCATGCAGGCTAGAGTGGAGGCAAGAGATGTAATCACAATGGAGAACTTTCTCAAACCAAGCACCTGGAGCTTGTTTAAGCTCCATATAGGCCTTCTTCAATTTATAACTTTATTCTGCTTTTGTTTCTTAAGGTATCCTGGAGGTACATCCATATAAATGTCTTTCATAAGATCTCCCTGTACGAATGCATTTTTAACATCCAATTGCCATAACTCCCAACCTTTATTAACTGTCACGCTCAAAATTATCCGAATTGTATTCATTTTTGCAACTGGAGCAAACGTTTCAGTGTAGTTGATGCCATATGTTTGACTGTAACTCTTAGCTACTAATCTGGCTTTGTATCTTTCAATATTGCCATCATCTTTGTACTTTACGGAGAACACTCATTTGCACCCTACTGTTTTCCTTCCTGATGGTAAGTCAACCAGTTCCCAAGTTTTATTTCTGACTAGTGCAGCAATTTCTTCTTCCATTGCTTTCTTCCATTCTAGTTTTTGTTCTGCTTCTTCGAATGTTTTTGGAATAAAAGTGATATCAGTATTCATTACAAATACCTGATATTCTTGGGGATAGTTGGAGAATGACACAAACTTTTGCAATGAGTATTTTGTTACTTCTCTTTTTCCTTTTCGGACTTCTGAATTATTAGAAGTTACCTTAATTGGAGATGAGTCTGAACCTGAGTGACTATCTTGATCTGGTAAGAACACCTCTCTGTTACCTCTGGAATACACCTGCCAATCTTTATTCTGAGTAGGCATCATCTCTTCATCTTCCCTCTCATGCTGTAGCTGATTTTCAATCGGAGGAATCGTTATCACATTTGAAGAATCTATTTCAGATGATAAATCTTCCTCATATTATAAAACGGTATATCTTCATGAAATATAACATCCAAAGTGACATAATTTTTTGTTGATAGGGTCATAACACTTACAACCTTTCTGAGTAGAGGAATACCCCACAAAGATGCATTTGATCGATCTTGCATCTAATTTATCTTTTAAGACTATGATGAAGATGAATAAAATAGGTGCATTCGAAAACTCTGGTAAGTAAATAAAATTGCTTCTGACGAGGACATAGTGAGAGAAAGGGAGTATTACCATTGAGGACTCTGCTCTACCTGCGGTTTATGAGAAAAACTGTTGTCTACACTGCTTTATACCAATAGTATTTGAGGGCATTACACCCAATCAATAAGGTTCTAACAACTTCCAGAATATGTCTGTTCTTTCTTTCAGAAACTCCATTCTGTTGAGGAGAATAAGCACATGAAGTCTGATGTAGACTCCCAATTTCTAAGAAGTATGAATGAAGAGATTGAGACATGAACTCTCCACCATTATCACTGCGAAATATCTTGATAGTACTCTGAAATTGAGTACGTACAAATTTACAGTAAATAGGTAGAATATTCTTTACTTCATCTCTAATTTTCATAAGGTATATCATTGTAAACCTAGTGCAATCATCTATTAAAGTTATAAAGTATTTAAATCCATGCAGAGAAGTAGTAGCACAAGGACCCCAAACATCAGAATCAACAATTTCAAAAGGAACAGATGACTTTTGTTCACTCAAAGGAAATAAAGTATGATGATGTTTTGCCTTATAACAACTCTCATAATTTAAATTCAAATTATTACATAAACTGAATTCAGGCAATAGTATTCTAATTTTAGATAGAGGTAAATGTCCCGATCGTTGGTGCCAACGGGGTATTTCTTTCTGTTTTTCTGTGATGCTAGTAGACTGCATAGCCGCTCCATTCTTTTCTTCACAGAGATAAAGACCTCTCCTTACACTACCCTGACCATAGATCTTCCCCATCCTCAGTTCCTGAAATACACATCCAGTAGAGTCAAAAATTATTCGACATTTAAGATCCTGGGTTAAGACAAAGACTGATAATAAATTAACTGATAGACTGGGAACATGTAAAACATTCTTTAGTACACCAAAAGAAGTAGTAATGTTTCCTTTTCCCATTATAGGGGTATGTGATTCATCTGCCAAACGGATATTGACTCGTTCTTGAGTCTGCTCATAACAATCAAATAGTTCCTTTCTACTGACCATATGATCGGTTGCTCTTGAATCAATAACCCATATTTGAGAATTAGAAGTATTTAAATTACCCTTAGCCAAGAATGAGAAGGGATACGCCATGGTAGCCTGAGATTTATTACCGGAAGATGTAGATGGAGCCTATGAATCAACTAATCAAGCCTTGAGCAACTCAATCTCCTCCTTCATGTCTGCTAGTGAACTTGCACTATCTTCAGTATTTTGTTTGTCATTCTTATCACTGGTAAAATAAGCATTGTTTGATCTATTTTGAAATTGAGGAGGTCTTCCAACTAATGCCCAACATGTCTCCTTTGTGTGTTGGGTTTTTCCACAGTACGAACATGTTAATTTTGCTCGTTCATCAGAAGTAGGTACAAATCTGCCTCTACCACGTCCATAACCTCCTCTACCACGAAAAAATGATGAATTTGATGAGTTTCTTCCAACAAATGCAATTATTTCTTTATTGATTTTTGCCTCCTCCAAATGCTTTCTATCATCCTCTCGAAGTAGAAGTGAATAGACGATACTTAAAGATGGTAGTTCTTCTCTGCTCAAAATATCATTTTTTACTGCTTCATAACTTGAAGAAATACCCCATAAAAGATCAAACACCTTTCTTTCTTCGTGCTCTTCATTCCTCTCTTGGGTGCAATTTTGACACTTTGTTTTGAAATAAAGTTGCAGTTCTTCCCAGAGACCTCGGAGTTCTACATAATATTCACTAACAAATTTGTTTCCTTGTCTACATCTTCTAATCTTTTCAATAATATCATATTTCTTGGCTATGGTTTTCCTTTGAACGTATGCATCATGAACCAGTGTTATCCGTATCGCACCGTATCGTATCGTGGGACCCATAGTATCGTGAAACCCATAGTATCGCACCGTATCGTGCGATACGGGCCGTATCGCACGATACGGTACGATACGGACGATACGCCCTGGGACCCTTATAAAGGGTCCCGGGCCGACTGAAACCCTCGATTTTTCGCGGGTTTCCTCTCTCTTCTTGGGTTCCTCAAGCTCCCTAAGAGCCGATTTTCGCCTCCTTAGTGTTCAAAGCTTCAAAATTGTGCCCTACGGTGCCCGTGCAAGCCTCCAAACTCGGATTTTGGTATATTTTTAATGTTTTTTTCATTATTTTCCTTTATATTTATTGTTTTTTATGTTATTTCAGTTTTTTTTTTGAATGACAAAATATGAAGTTATTAAGTGTGTGTATACGATTTTTATTGCATTCATGAAGTGGGAGACACTCGATTTGAGTGTTATTTGAAAATTGGGGAATTTACGAAGTGCTTTTATTTTCAGCTTTTTGTTTGAATTAAAGTACTCCATTGAGATGGCAGGAAGGGGTGGTAGAGACTCTCATTCAAAGTCTGATGATCCGGCATGGCAGTGGGGTATACCAGTTGAGGGTTCAAGGTTAAAAATCATATGCTTATTTTGTGAAAAGGTGGTTAGTGGTGGAATTTCAAGGTTGAAACACCACCTAGCAGGAACCAGGAAAGAAGTTGCTCCATGCACAGGCAGAGTTAGAAGTTTACCAGAAGGTATTAAATGGCAATGCCTACAGATGATTGAGAACATACAAGAACGGAGACAACAAAAGGATGATTTTCAGATGTATGAAGAAGCTGATGATGCTACTGCCACTGGATTTGGATTCACTGATAGTTTGCCTTCAGATGCTCGAACAGAGATTGGTAGTAGCAGTTCACGAGCACCTACTAGAGGAAAGAGGGTTACAACTGAAGACTTTGGAGGTGGCAGAAGAGGAAGTTCAGGAAGGAGTAGAGGAAGAGCTTCTTCTTCTAGCATACATTCGTTCTTTCCTCCTTCCACTACACCTGGTGCTCAATCAGGAATTCGTGCTGCTATGGCTTCAGAACAACTGCATGATCAGGCAGACCTTGCAGTGGGAAGATGGTTTTATGATGCATGCATTCCATTTAATGCAGCAAATAGTTTTCATTTTCAAGCAATGGCAGATGCAATTGTAAACATTGGTCCAGGATATAAGATGCCCTCTTATCAGAAGTTGAGAGGGAAGATATTAGATCAGACCGTAATTGAAGTGCAACAATACTGTTCGACTTTGAGACAGTCGTGGAAGGAAACAGGATGCACTATTATGGCAGATGGATGGACCGATAGGCGAGGAAGGACATTGCTAAACTTTCTTGTATATTGTCCTAAAGGACTCATGTTTTTGAGATCTCTAGACATGTCAGAGGAGAGACACACTGCAGAGATCCTACGAGAATAATTTGATAAGATTATACAGGAGGTTGGGCTACAGAATGTGGTCCAATTGATTACAGATAATGCAGCTAACTACAAAGCAGCTGGGAAGGAGTTAGCTGATATTTATGGGACTTTCTACTGGACACCATGTGCAGCCCATTGTTTAGATCTCATCCTCCAGGACATTGGTGAGATGGATGAAATAAAGGCAGCAACTGAGTGTTGCCAAGATATTACAAAATTCATTTACAACCATGCCTTTGTTTTGTGTATGATGAGGAGATACACAGAAGGTGCAAAGCTTCTTCGTAGAGCTGCAACTCGGTTCGCAACAAACTTCTTATCTGTACAAAGTATTGTGAGACAGAAGCAAGCTTTGAAGAGAATGTTCTCCTCAGATGAGTGGCAACAATTTGCAGAGTTGCCTCAAAACAGAAGAAATAAAAAGTTGAATGAGATTGCATAAACAGTTTTTAGAAGTTCATTTTGGAATGCATGTGTCAGATTATTGAAAATTACTTGTCCATTAGTGAAAGTTTTGAGATTGGCTGATAGCGAGGAGAAACCATCTATGGGCTACCTTTATGAAGCCATGGACAGGGCAAAAGAAGCCATCAGAAATAATTTTAATGGAAAAAAGAGAGATTATGTGCCCGTGTGGAAAATAATTGATAGTAGATGGAATAAACAATTGCATCAGCCTATTCATGCAGCAGCATATTATCTAAACCCATCATTCAGGTACTCAGAAACCTTCAAAAGGGACGGTGAGGTTAATCGAGGAATCATTGATTGTATCGACAGATTAGTCCCTGATGAGAGCATAGCAGATGCGATACATCGAGAGATGGAGATATATGATAATGCTCTTCACTTGATGGGTTTGCCTGTTGCAATTCGCAACCGCTCTACGATGCGTCCAGGTACATTGTTTATTTTCATATTTAAGTTGCATCTTACATTACTGTGGATTATTATGTCTCTAATGTTTGTATTTTTTTTACAGATGTTTGGTGGAACAGATTTGGAAGTGATTGTCCAAACCTTAGAGATTTTGCAGTCAGAGTCTTAAGCCAAACCTATAGTGCAACAGGTTGTGAAAGAAATTTGAGTGTTTTTAAACACATCCATACAAAAAAGCGCAACAGGTTGGAACACAAAAGGCTTAATGATTTGGTTTATATTCGTTGTAACATGCGCCTTCGTGAAGGGTAATGTTGCATTACTTTCAAATTTTCAATTCAATATTATTTAACTTCAGTTTTCAATTGTTAATATTACTTACTAATTGTTTATCTTTGTTTGTGTCGTAGGCAATTAAAAAAAGTAAATAGAGAAGAAAGTCAATTTGATCCAATAAGTTTGGATAATTTTGATATATTAGAAGATTGGGTTATGGAAGACACTGAAGAAAATGCCCTCCTAACAGAAGAAGACGTTGCCTGGATTAATTTGGAAAGAGCGCAACAACATTATGGAGATGAAGAATTTGATTTTGAAGAAGAAGGTGTGGGCGTGGCTGATGATGATGAGGATCTACAACAAGGAGAAGATGAAGATTATTTAGTTAATGATCCTGATTACAATTTGTAAAATGTAACATTATATGTAACTGTAGTGTACTGTAAAGTGTAAACTATGTCTGTATTTTATTTTTTGGATTCAAAATATGTAAATTTGGATGCAATTGTTCAATGTTGAATGCTCAATCTGTACTAAACTTACATTATATGAATTTAAAGCATTTATCAGATTTTTCCTGATTTGTTTCTGATTTGTTTTGATTTTTTTCAAATTTTTACTATTTTTTATTGATTTTTACATTATTTTAATATTAAAGTACGATACGATACGATACGCCCGTATCGTGGAGCCCAGCGATACACGATACGATACGCGTAAGACAACACTGTCATGAACAACTAACCAAATGTCCCTAGAAGTCTCTAGAAACATTAAGGTGCTAGAAATCGATGGAGACATGGACTGGAGGAGCCAGGCACTAACTAGTGCATTTTCTCTACGCCACTTAGTGTATAAAGGATCATTCACTGAAAGTTGTACTACGTCACCGGTCAGATAATTCCAACGCCCCCTGGCCATTACTGCTAGCTCTATAGATCTGGCCCACTGAAGGAAATTTTTTCCATCTAATTTTAGGTTGGTTATTTGAAACCCCTCACCTTTATCTACAGAAAAATTTTCAGTTGTATCACCCATTTTGTTTTTTTCCATCAATCGCTGAAGTAATCGATTGTGATCAAGTCCTCTTAGAATAGACTACACAAGTAAAAAGCCTCAAAATCTAAATCTTAATGTGTGCAGTCAATTTTAACCAAGAACTGAACCGAAAGTACTTAGCAAACAGGGGCAGCCGATTGTTTCAATAATGAAACTTCTGATTGTTCCAATGATGAAATTTCACCAAATATTAATATACCATAACATGTAAATGATCAAATCTTGATCTTGGTACTTCAACCCACGTCACAAAACAAACTTCACAACTGCCGATTTCTTCAAAATCGCTGCTCTCTTCAATGACAACAAAAAGAAACTTCACCACCGTGAATGATAATTTATGTTGGTGTAAGTAATTACTTGAATCAAATCCCCTTCAAAAATGTTCTGTTGTGAATGTAATCAACAAAAGAATAGATTCTTTTGTTATACCTGAATAAAATAGTGAGCCAAACGATTGAACAAACTTACAGTTTTTTCGACTGAATCCACTTAACTGCCTGTTAATGATCCACGATGACTAAAAACACGAGTTTAGGCTTTGATACGATGATGTTTTTCATGCATCAAATCATGCTAAACAAGACTGAAAAAATACATAGACTGAAATAACTTGAAGGACTGTTGTCGCCTTTTCTCTGGCCGTCGTCCCCTGCTCCTCTTTATTTAATCCATCATCACTCCAAACGGCAGCCCTAATTACAATTTATACTAATCACTATTTTAACTTAAAAGACTACAATACCCTTACTTAAAGTACATGGTTCCTAATGAATCTGACCCAATTCATTAGGACCCAAACACTTAACTACATTTGAATTACATAATATAGTCATGCCGCAAAGACACGGTGTCGGTGTCGCACCTGTGTCGAGGTCGACACTCCACCTCTTAGAAGTGTTTGTCTGACTTAGCATAAAATGCTAGTTGAATTTCGAAAAGGTACGTAATAGTCTTGCTGTTACCATGCAGGAGCAATTGGATTTTGAATTAAAATAAATGAATAAACATTCTAGAGTGCCTGCAGTGAAAAGGCTTACCATCCTACATGAAATTAAACATATGACAATGGTGTTTCCTGTTTGAAGCTTCCAATATTGACTTTTTATTAACATCAGATTATGATCACACGTACAATTCCAAAATATGAACTATGTTAGATAGAAGCAAATTCATGAATACAACTGGGTCCAGAAACAAATATCCAGATCCATGACAATTTGCAGGTCCGTGACAATTCATTGACTAAGAAACGTCAAAGATAATTAAGCACGAAAGGAGATTTTAAAAGATTAAAAGATTTTTAAAAAGAGTATATCCAACCAGCAAAACTGCTTCATTAACTGGCCAACATTTCAACCACCTCTCTTGACGAATATGAAGCCATGATAAACACAACCAACTTCAGACAAATACAGTACGAACAATTTTTCAAAGTCAATTGGTGTTGAAAGTTCAACCTCAAAGTAGAAACACATAAAATAACAAAAAATGATCTCAGAGCTCTAGAATACAATTAGCCATCCTACCGATAGGGAAGGGGTGCATTTAGGCCCTACAATCATATATATCATATAAATCCAATCCTTTTCTTTTACCACCAAGGGAGGAGTGTGTGCCCGTGTATGTGCGTGTGTGTGTGTGTGAAGCAAAAAATTGTAGTAGCTAAATGGGGGGTACGAGAGCACTACAATCTTAAATAGCTATCTCAAAGCTCTAGAATACAATTAGCCATCCTACCGATAGGAAAGGCATGCATTCAGGCACTACAATACAATCATACCTATCATGTAAATCTAATCCTTTTCTTTCACCACCAACACAAGAGTGTGGTGTGTGTGGACGCACAAGCATATGCATGGAGCAAAAAACTATGTATAGTTAAATAGGGGTGCAGAGAGTACTAAAATCTCGAAAAGTGATAACAAATCTCTAGAATTCAATTAGCCATCCTACTGATAGGAAAGGAATGCATTCAGGACCCAGGTACTACAATTATATCTATCACCTAAATATAATCCTTTTCTTTTACCACCAATAGTGGTGTGCATGTGTGCATGCACAGGCGTGTGTGTAGAGCAAAACTCTGTATATAGCTAAATGTGGGCTGCAGAGGGTACTACAATCTTGAAAAGCAAAAAATCTATCTTTCAAACACTGAATACAGATTTCTTCTACCGCCAAAAGAAAAGCTACAAAAAAATACATAAAATGAATCAAGGGCGTATCAGTAGTACTACAATCTCAAAATTCAAAAGGAACTACCTCCCAAACCCTAAACACAATCTTTTCAAAGACCTAGCAGAAAAGAATATCAAAAACGCACAGACAATGGTCTGAAGACGAACATAAAGTTAGAATTTGTAGTCAATCTGAAACTTAAGGAGACTATCTGCGAAATCCTAAACCCATATGTTTCGCCTACCAACATAAAAACAACCAACTGCCAACTTATACGCACAATGGTTTCAAAAGGAACTTATTAGGGAATTTTCTCGAACTTAATGGAACTAAATTCCATGCCCCTAAAACAGTTCTTCTCCAATCAGCGAAGACTCGTCTAGATTCATCCGAATCAGTCACGGAACGAACTTATAAGCATGTTATTCGAAGCAATACAATCTGATTACCATAATGTCTATATTCAATGTTTTCGATCATCAACATAAATATTAAGAGCCAAAATCCTCTTAATTATGCATGGATTTGAAAGAAAACTAATTTGCAGAACCTGCCCAACGAAACCAAGAAATTTAATTTCACATGAAAATCGAATAAGATACATGAATGGAGAGAAGAACCTCCGATTGGCGTTCGCAACTGGCAACGAAGAATTGGAGGACGGAGAAGAGTGAAAAGATGAGCCCGCGCCGCTGGCGCCGCCCTTTCCGGTACTCGTGTTCTGATAACTCCTTTGATGCCCGGGGCCGCTAGATATTCCAGATTTACGGTTGTGGGTATCGCACTTTTCAACCCTGGATTGATTGACGGACATAAATCTGATCTCTTCAACCTCCAGCTCCCTCCTTTAGATTATCGGCCTCTGCAACCAGAAAAAACAGATGGGAGCCCTTAATTCCAGCCAAACAAGAGACAACGAAGCTCGAAACAAATGAATGCAGTGGAATCCCAAATAACCGCGAAGTGGATAGTCGGTGTAAGACGGGAATCGTTGGGATTAGCGGAGGAAATATGATGAATTGAACAATGCAGATAGATTTCGTTTGTTCTTACCGAGCGAGCGAGCGAGAGAGAGAGAGAGAGAGGTCTAGCAGGCGGGAATCATGACGTGGATGAATCAGGCGGTAGAGGACGAAAGCATTGTGGAGAGAGAGAGAGAGAGTGAAACAGCAGTGTGGTCAAAAAGTTTAGGTTTTCAAGCGGTTGCAAACAGAAGAGTCGGGCGCTCGCTTACATTAATCACACTTTCAGTAAATATTAAATTAAGTGCCTGCTTATCGTGTCCATGTAAGAATGATGACATGACACAAAAGGAACCAAGTCACGATAGCTTATCACACACACTTCCGAAAATGATCCCACCCGTTCGGAGTTAGTTATTTGACTATATAAGTGGCCTTGCATTTTGAAATTTCTTGAATACTACATGATATTTTAGAATAAATAAGTTTAATAATTGTTATTATACTTATACCACCTAAAAGCAATAGATGAACGAACATAAGTGAATACGTGTAAGTATGAACAAGCCTCCTTGTAACCAAAAAAAAAAGGGTTAGAATTTAAATGGGGTTTAGATAGTGGGTTACCAAATCCAACATATTCGGAATTATGTAAATGAATAATGAGTCTTTGCATCGAATATGAAATGCAAAGAAATTCAAAAGAGCCCCTGCTTTTTTTAATTTCCAACACTGATTAGATATTTTGAATAATGAAATTTATTTGATTTGAAGATATGGATTTCAAAGCTGGATCTTTCAATACCAAATCCAATTACTCAGACCTAGCGTCCAGTCTATATCAGATATTTCGGGTCCAACAGCATCCCTGGATTAGGAATAAGAATGGAGTAGATGCATTCAGTAAACGTACTTTTACCATATCACATTAAGTGGGATATTAGAGGAAACAAGATTTAATTATATACAAGAAGGTCCAAAACCAAATCCAAAAGTACATTTTAGGTGGGTTCAGATATCCAATACTTGTTGCAAATTCTAATATTTTTTGTGACACCTGTATATGTAAAATTCTACTCCGAATCTTGTTCTTGTTAAATTATTGTCAGATTCTGAATCTCACTAGTTGGTTCAGAGCTGGATCAAATGACTTATCCAACCGAAGGGTGCCGCCTAAAGCAAAATTTCCAAATTTCTAAGCTTACATGGATATTAGAATACAAAGCCTAAAATATGAGAGCCTAGACTAAAAACAAAAAATTGGGGCCTATAGGATAGACACTATAGTTTAAAATTTTGGGGCCTAAAGCCTCACCGACGAGCCACCCTTGGTCCGCTTTATCTTATCCATTCTTAATCCTACCAAAAGTATTGAAACGAAAATATTAAACAATGATCTAACTTATGCCGACTTACCTATCAATATAACACATGATCGAGCTCTATGAAAACCATGTAACGAACTCTATCTAGTATGACTTAGATGTTGTCTTTCCAAAATTTGGTGTGAGGGGGACGTGTTCACCAATCCCTAATATAGATCCGCCATTGTTTTTTCTGCCATTGTTAAATCCCTAACAAGAGAATCCTCAATGCTGCACAAAGTGCCCGACCATGCTATGCCCATAGGATTGGAGCTCGGTTCAAGCAACGTAGAAGTTAGGTTTCGAGTCAAAAACAATTTTCAATAGAAGTTTTAAGAGATGATTGAACAAAATCATTCAAATCAACCATTGTTCAGAAGAAAAAAGAAGGCCATGGATCAGCTTAGAAGGAATCTTTTTGTACCGAAACGGCAGATTCAGATAAATATTAAGAACATTGACCATTACCTTCCTGGTGGTACATCATTAATGACCAATTCCATGTCACCTTATGGTTTTGCATGTTCTTCTGTGAATTGATGTGATAATATGGTAGCTCAATTAACCAAAGAGAAGTACGAGTGGGTCTCATTAATGAAAGAAATAACTTGCATATCACATCGACCAGGTAGATGGCTCATCTTCCTCAACTACCTGCAGTTTCTTATGCATGCAAATAACATACACCCAAGTACTTCATATTTAATATATTTTATAACTCATCAATCACCATTATAAATAAATATAGACTTAAAGTTAATCGTTAATGTAACCAAATATTAACTTCAAAGAAGTATGAAGTTCCTTCACGAGTCCTCACACATTTTTGCATCATCGTATATGTGTCTTATAAGGTTTATATATGTCAATGAGATGATCTTTTTTCCAAGGTTCTCCAAAAAAACATCCCTAGATACCATATCGTAAACTTTTTCTAGATCTATAAATATCATCTGCAGATTTTTTATTTTTGCTCTAAAATATTTCATAAGACGTCTCAAAATGCACCTAGCTATCCACCTTTCAATGTGTTCTAACCAGTCACTCATTGCAACATTTAACTATAAATTTGAAACGATATGCCCCCCATTTAACCGGATAATGAACTATGTGCATCTCATTTGTCTAGGTGTGTGCCTCATGGCAATGAGCCTTGGCATTAGGGTTGGCTACTACAGACAAGACATCCACTACAAAAGATTCCTTCATTGATTAGCACGTTAGCAAGAAACCACGTGGAAGAGAACCGATTAGCAAAATTCCTTCATTGATAGTGAATGTCATAACACACTTGGGCGTAAAGTGAGAACCGCCTGCTTCCGAGGATGAGTGGCGAGTCTACACTTCAAAAACTCCATGCCTCACATCTCCCTGCAAATTACATCAGACAAAGCAGAAAAAGAGAGGCATGCACTTGACAGTATCTTCAGCTTTACACGAAAATGGTTTGCTACAATCCCTTCATAAACTCGATGAATACACATGCTACTAATAAATTATTAGTAGATTATAATATATTCCACAGAAAAATACCTCTAGCAGCCAGGAGTTCTCACGCACTACATATATAGATTCCAGTAGGTTCCATTTGTGTATATAGATTCCAGTAGGTTCCAATTGTATTTAAATGCTAAATGAGAAGCATGACTAGAAAAGAAGAGCACAAGGCTGAATAGACTGAATATATACAACAACTAAGCCTTTGACCATAATAGATGGGTCGACTACATGGATTCTTTGTTTCCACATAGCCTATAATCCATAGTAAATAAGTCCAACAAAATTTTATGTGGACTGTCGAAAGCCTAACACAATCATCTTCCTTTATCAAGACATGAGACCGGTCATGCAAGATGATCCCTTAAATATATGTGCCAATCAAATTAAAGTTACGTGCTTGGATAAAGGGGTCAGAGGGTGAAGCGAAATATTGTGCACAGCAGTCAAAAATGCGACATCAAGAAAATGCAGACATCAAATCGTGCAGCATCTTCAGTAATATTCGTGACATTGATGTCCTCATTTTACATATTTGACCAAGTGCGAAAGAAAACAAATGGAAGATTTGCCAGCTTAACATGTTTGTTTTTGAAAAGCCCACAGGGCGAAGCACGGTTGGTTGGGGACAGCTCTCCGACGAGGGGCCATACAACAGATCTATGGTCTTTGCCTAAGCCCAGCCTATTGAAAAATCTATAGAAAAACTTCACAACAACCAAGTCAATGACAGGTGGAGAAAACGAATTGATAACCAATAGAATGACCTTTCAATTTTCAAAAGAGCCTATACACACAAATAAGAACTTATACCAGCATAGGGAGTGTACTCAGAGGATGACAATGAGGAAACAGTGGAAATGATTATCCTGTAATCAACAATTTTAACTATGTTTAAGAATTTTGGTTACAAGCAGGCTAAGAGAATAAAATTAACCAAAAGTTCCGACTCATCGTAGCTTTCACCAATCCCTAATGTAGGTTAGAAGTGACTAAATGAATCCGTAACAGGATTTCTTGTACTACGAGAGATCAAATGATGACAAAATTACAGTCATGATTCCTCATTTTCTTTTAACTAAAAAAGTCCACTAGATGAGACAAGACTCCAATCATTTGCATAGAAGAAAAACTACCAATGCGTCATTATGTGAAACCAGAACACCCCATATACCAGCCTTTTAACCAATTCTCAGAAACTTTAACGTAGTTAAGCGATCAAAAGACCAAATGTCAGAGCTACTGAACCGCAGATTGCTGAAAAACATTAGCCAGATCCAACAAACTGAACACATAGCTATAGGATTAGATAAATAAACTGAAACTCAGATTAGGGCATCCCACATTCTCACTAGTATATTAAGAAGCACGAAATGAAGAGTAGCGCGTGGAGCAGGCATCGCAATAGAAAGGGAAATTCTGAAATGACCTATTCAAACGTCAGATTCCAGCAGCACACTTAGAAGTTAGAACCAAAAGCTTGTATTGCAACTAACGATATGTAACTCAGGAGCAACTAGAGTATAGCACTATCACCAGTACTTGTACCCAATGACTTTCCACAATAACCAAGGAACAGAAACTCAATAATGGTTGCACGTACAACTTCTAAAACCTATCAGTAACCTCCTTACCAAAGATCTGGTTCAAGTTCCTACACCTTTGTCACTTGTGCACCACATTTTTCTTGCTTCATCCCAGATATGTTGGTTGTAATGGAGCAACGTAACAAAGAACTACAGATAAATGCCCGTAAGGATCATGCCGGCCGAATTAAACTAGAATTTATGCAAGGCCACATTTGCTCTTTTGACTCATAAGTTGCTACCAAACATCAGCTAAATAGTTCACATAAGTATATCGGAAGGAATCATGACCCTCTGAATCCAAAAATTTCCCCTTTTGCACCATAAGTTCGCACTTTTACTTTTCCATGAGTTGCTCCACAGCAGGATGAGTTTCAATTGTTTGACTATAGCAAACTTGATGATATTCATGACAATGCATTCTCATGAAGTTGCAAAATCTTCAATTTTTTAGCACCACGATCTCTTGATTTCACTTACTGATGAACTACTTCCAAAGACCATGAAGACAAATAGCCAGGTTGAGCATCGCAAATAAGTCATGGTGAGTCCATATTATGAAGTTGAACCTTTCTTAAAACAAGCCAATTAAAGAAAACATCCCCAACACTCATCCATAACCAAAATATCTTTATACCAGTTTAACAAATCCTTGGGATGTTGTTAATCGCTGCTCCACTCAGCATATAAGCAGCAAATCACAGCAGCAGAAGCATCTTACAATATAATATTTAACTCAAGTCCAAGAAATTATATTTAGAGTGGAAACCTCTTGGGATGTTGCTAGACGGCAGCACAAGTATCTAGAATCCCATGGATAGATAAAAAATCCAAAAAGGACATTTCAGAGTGGTCACCAGTTTCCACTTGCATGTGATGTAAAGATTTAGTATTACCACATGACCGCTTTGAGGAGCATGTACTATAAACACCTGTAATCAAGATTCAGGGCTTGTAAAGGAGCAAAGTTGTCCATTCTTCAGTTTGAAAAGTTAAAAAGAGCATTTCTACCAGAAGCCTGGACCTGGTGGGTACATTCACACCATACCAAAAGGACATTTCTTGATGTTCATAGGCAACTTTAAAGAGTGTAATCTCAGAGAAGAAATTAAGCACGGATCCAGTACATAATGCCCTTGAGCCTTCTCCGTGTTCATAAGATTCTCCTGTGCACTACACTTGAATACTCTAAACATAAAAGGATAAAAGCTCAGCCTGATATCCATCTGTTTTCATTAAACAACAAATATAGCCCAGCCTTTAAGACATCATGGTAAAGCTCTAAGCTCATTCCCTTCAAGCACGTGTTACAGTTCAATGGTAGATACCAGCACTGCAATTCTTGGACATCCACTTTCAACCCAAAGCCTGAGTTTCTTTACGTAGCAGCAACCAAAAGCTTCATAACCACAAACTACAGCAGGTCCATCTTTTGACATTTCACTGTCAGAAACACAACACCATCGGTGACTAACAAAATCCAATGGCACCTATCAGATAATCAAACGAAAGCCAAGACAGCAGACCTCATCCTAAAGGTAAAAAGAAGAAAATGGAAAGGGGAGCTCAAACAAATTTCTCATACTACCAACTAACAAAACTAAGGGGAGAAAGAAATCCACCGTTCTGAAAAACAAAACAAAAAACAAAGGAACTACAAAACAAGGAATACATGTAGCCGTAGCAACAGCAGCAGTAATGACAATAGGCATAACCACGATTTCAGTAACTAGTTGATAGAGGCAGTTGGTAATAATAAAATCATGCTAAGGAAACAATGGAAACCTCAATAATATGACCCTGAGCCGCCGCCACCACCACCACTTAAGTATCTGCTGCCACCCAATCCACGGCTAGAGTAAAGTGATGAATAAGAACCACCATCCTGAAAGTAAAGAACAATATGTATGACAAAGATCCAAAGAGCAGACCTAAGAATTCATTTCCTTTTCTAAGGGAAGTTTTATGACACCACACCTCAGCGCCTCTGGAAAGGTATTCACTCCTGTAGCTTGAGGAAGAATACATTCCTCCAACATCACTACCACCAACTGATCCTGTGAAAGTGGAGCAGAAATACCCGCGTCATGAACCACCAAAAGCCTGAATAAAATATGGAAAATAATATCCAACTAGAACTGCCTGAATGTATTCATAGCCCCACCATAACCCATGCCACGACTATCATATAATCCATCCGAATGTTGCCCTGCTAGAGAACTGCGACTTGATCCACTATACATATGTGAACTCCTTCCAAACCTATTTAAGGAAAGTTGGCAGTCATTAGTCCAAAATAAATTGTATGATAAAATTCAGTAAGAAGAAACTCAAAGAACCTTGGTGATTCCCCATAACCATCATCATATGAAGAAGCACCACCAACTCCATAATCCATACGAGCCCTTGAATGTCTAGAATCTGCATATCTTGAAGGGACATCGTTCTTGCAAATAACAGCATAATTCAGGTTGTTAGTTCTCTTCTATCCCAGGTGAATAGTCATCAAATAAAAACTTGACAAGAAAATTGTCTACCATTGATGCATATGGTCGCTTTGAACCTGAAATGGAATCATAATCACGACCACGTCCATCATGATAGCTTGGAGGTTGTTCAAAACGATGCCCATAACTATCATCTTCATATACCCGTCTTGGAGCACTACGAGGAGCAGTGTTGATTGCACGATCAGAGTAAGATGATCCACGTGCAGTATAGTCATCTCGATAAGACGGTCGCCTCTCCAGAGGTACCCTGGGCCCAAAATCTGATGGTCGAGTTCTCAAGGGAAGCTCATCATCCCTAGCATAGTCCCTCTTTGAACTACTCTTTGTGTATGCAGGCACTGCAGAAAAGTCCAACAGTATGAGTAAACAAATCATCATTTCAATATTAAGAATATCCCACAATGACCACAAGCTTCTGCACTTGCAACCGTACTAGGTGGTCTCCTGTCATATGACCGCTCTGGAGGAGGCATGTGCCTTCCTCTCATGGGAGGAGGTGGAGGAGATGCAACAGGTCGCCTATCCTTAATGGGAAATGGTCTTCTAAAACCACGTGAACTAAGTGGTGGTCCATGACCAGTAACACCACGTGGGACGCGAGCAGGAAATCTCCTAGAATCAAACCGCAAAGCACCACCGCTCCAAGGTGCCCTCCCTCCACGAAAACCACCCCTTGTGAACCCATAATCTCCACGAAAACTTCTCATTACTCCTCTGCCTTTTTGATGTGGTCTAGATAAACGTGCCCTGACTTTTACCTGAACCAACAAAAGGAAAATTATGCAGAAGAAAGAATAAAAAATTTACAATATCAAATAGAACAATCACGTAGAATCAGAAATTTACAGTATCAAATAAAAACAATCGTTGATCTACATGAAAGGACCTCAAGTGTCAGACAAGGACCACCAGTCTGGGTCATGAACATAGCTATGCCCCATTAACAAAATGGTGTGCTACCGATCAGCTATGAAAACCCAAACTGCAATTTACTTTATTAAGAAGTCCTACTAGATCAGCATCAGATTAGTTTGGTTGTTGAAACTTCAGGTTTTGGAACACACAAACTTATGGAACCATGAGACATATCAAGACTTAGAAGGACTTGGACTCGTGGCTTATGATGAAATCAATTTGATAGGGTATTTCATTCAAACTCCCAATTCAGGGGGGTCGGGTATAGTCGAACATGAGGTATACCTCATTTAACTGATTTGAAGGTTCAGCCTAAAGAAGCAAGGCCACCCAACCATTATCAACACTCTGTCCATGATTAACCCACCACCACAACTAAACCAATGGCACATGCACAATCAGACCATCTGGCTTGCAAGTGTCCTTAGGCCAAAAGAACTATTAGAAATGAGAACCGAGTTTGAGCACAGCTGATGACTGGGGAAGCAATACGAGGACAGGATTAGGATCATTTTTCTGTCAACTGCAGTCCCATTGGAAAAGTTGGCACGGTGTCATGAATGTACTTGGTCCTTCTATATAACAGTATACATAGAAGTTCAGGTTTAAACAACTAATCCTACAATAACAACAACTAAGCCCTTTCCCATACTAGACAGGGTCGGCTACATGGATTCTTTGTTTCCATAGATCCCTATCGTGTGCCATGTTAGCAGTTAACTCACAATAAGCTAATCATTTTTTATTGTTTTTTTCCAACACTTTTGTGCTCGTCTTCTACCTCTTTTAATACTTTCCAAATTTAGTTTTTCATACTTTCTTACAAGTTCTTCTTTTGATCTTTCTAAATTAGTTTTTCATTCCTTCTTACTGGTTCTTCTTTTGATCTTCTTTCTATATGTCCAAACCATTTTAAGCGATATTCTCTCATTTTATCCTCTATTGGTGTCACTCCTAATTTGTTTCTAATAACCTCATTATGTATACGGTCTTTTCTTGTATGACCACTCATCCATCTCAACATCTTCATTTCTGTCACAAACATCTTTTGTACATGTTGACGATTACCTGCCCAACACTCAGAACCATAAAACATGGCAGGCCTAATTGATGCTCTATAATATTTACCTTTTAACTTTAATAGTATCTTCTTATCACAAATAATACATGATGCTCCTCTCCATTTTAACCAACCAGCATTAATTCTATGCGTAACATCTCCATCAATTCTTCCATCACTCTTGAAAAATTGACTCTAGGTATTTAAACCTTTTCTTTTGGGGGATGCAATGTGTGCCAATTTTAATTTCTATGTCCTATCAAGTAACCAAATGATCAAACTTACATTCCATATATTTTGTCTTTGTTCTACTAAGTTGGAGGCCTTTGCTTTCTAATGTTTCTCTCCATAGTTCCAATTTTTTATTAATTTTTCCCTTACACTCCTCCACTAACACAATGTCATCTGCAAATAGCATACACCAAGGTATTTCATCTTGAATATGTTTTGTTAACTCAGCAATCACCATTATAAATAAGTATAGACTTAAAGTTGATCCTTAATGTAACCCAATATTAACTTCAAAGAAGTCTGTCATTCCTTCATGAGTCCTCACACGTGTTTTTGCACCATCATACATGTCTCTTATAAGGTTAATGTATGTCAATGGAATACCTCTTTTTTTTTAAGTTCTCCAAAGAACCTCCCTCAATACCCTATCATAAGCTTTTTCTAGATCAATAAATATCTTTCCTTTTGCTCTAAAATGTTCCATAAGACGTCTCAAAAGGTGAATCGCTTCAACAGTGGATCTGCCTGACATGAATCCAAATTGGTTCTTTGTTGTACTTGATACTTGTCTGAACCTACGTTTGATAATTCTTTACCACAATTTCATAATATGGCTCATTAACTTGATACCTCGATAATTTGCACCATTCTAAATGTCTCCCTTGTTCTTATATATAGGTATAAGTGTACTCGCTCTCCATTTCTGAGGCATCTTTTGGTTTTTCCATATTTTATTAAATAGTCTTGTGAGCCAAGTGATTCCTATTTCTCCTCGTATTTTCCAAACTTTATAGGAATATTGTGTGGTTCTACTGATTTAACACCCTTCATATGTTTAAGAGCCTCTTTGACTTCATTCTTTTGAATACATCGGTAGAAATTGTAGTTTATATACTTTTTTGATTTGGCTAACTCTCCTAAGCTAATACTAACATCTTTATTTTCATTAAAAAGCTTATAAAAATAGTTTTTCCATCTATTTCTTATATCATCATTTGCCACTAGAATTTTTTTTAAGATCTTTAGTTCTCTTATCTCTAGCCCTAGCTATCATAAAAATATCTCTTTCACCCTCTTTTGAGTTGAGTTTTTTATATAAATCCTCCCAACTAATCCTAAACCATGTTATTTTGTTTGGGTTCTGATTGTTCCTTCCCAAAACTTGCAACATATCCAAGTTGGCCATCAATACAAAACAGCTCCAATCAAATGACAGAGATTACCATCTAGCAACCAAGTGAATAAAGGAGAAAAAGAATAGTTCAACGGACCTTGTTATCGCCTTCACCAAGCTCACCATTGTTGATGCCTTCTGCACACGCAACTGCTGCATCATGGGTGTCAAACGTGACAAATCCAAAATCTTTTCTTTTTGCAGATGGCATATTCCGTGCAAGCTCGACCTTCTCAATCTCCCCAAACTTCTTAAGATACCCCTTGACTCGCTCCTCGTCCCATAAAGAAGGTAGACCATCCACAAATACTGTTTTAACCTTTTTAAACATAAAGGAAACTGACAGCAGTTATCATGTGCTCATATTTTTTGAAAGAAAAAAAACAAAGTACACAAAGCGATCAAATGTGCACCACACCAGCATGGGCAGACAAACATAAGCACTGCATATATTTGTGTGTCTTTGTGTAGAAACAGTCAAAACTATTACTAAAGGACCCTGAGAACCAGCAGCAAACGAGACAGGAAAAAAGGAGCCCCTTGGTTGTAGCCTTGTAGGTTCTCCAATCCAAGTTGGCACAGGTACACAGTTTGCAGGAATGACAATCATGTCCCTCATGACCATGAAGTGAAAAAGATATGCTTAAATCCATTGAAATAATGCTAACTCCAAATACCTGGGCCATGATTTCATCATCAGGCTCAATGAATGAACCTGCAAAAGCAACTTTCGCAGTCCGGTCAGTACTAAATACAACATCTCTCTTCTGCAAGCGCTTATAAGCATCCATGGCATCTGACCGAGAGAAAATTTCAAAAAATGCAAATCACGGTTCATTCCTTCATCGTTACTATCTTCTACTAAAGTCAAATCCTCAACATTTGTAACTCCATAATGTTTCAACTTCTCCTTTAACTGGCACCAGAAGTTGCATTAATAGTCAGAAACTCAGTAAGCTTCAATCAAGAGAAGTCACCAGCAAACAGAACTCATGCCTTTTTTTGAAGGTCAGAAGGTGGCAAAAAAATAGGCCCAAAAAATTAAACTTACAGCTTCCTTTGTCCATGTCTTGCATATGTTACCCCTTGTTCTGCAGTTGCAAATCGCAAAAACGCAAAGCCCTTGTTTTTCTTGGTAATAGGATTCATCATTAGTCTAACTTCAGTAACCTCACCAACTTGACTAAAAACTTTCTTCAGATCCACCTCGGTAACATCTTTGTCCAGACCTCCGACAAATACCTCAAACTCCTTCCGCTTCCGACGCTCCTTGACAACCTCATGATGCTCTTCTTCCTCTGCATCCACATCTTGGTCCCCCTCATCATTCTCCTCATCACCATCCTCAACTTCCTCACCACCATCTTCTAGTTCCTCGTCAACCATGTCACCATCTTCCTTGCCTCCTTCACCTTCCTCATCCTCTTCATCAATCTCCTCAATTTCTTCTTGGATAACATGCTGATCAAGTTCCTTGTCCCCATAATCAATACCAACATCCTCTTCCGGTTCAGATTCTGGCTCATTATCCTCCAATTCTAAACGTTCACCTTTATCATAGTAATCGTAATTTGCCTTGAGTTCTTCTGTTGGAAAAAATAATGGCAATCACCTTCCATTACTATTCATAAATTCAACAAATATAACTCAATTATTATACATTTTGGGATCTAGGTTTGTCTGAAATTGCGTAAAACAATACCATTCAGACACAAAATGGTAAGAATTGAGGCTCTCCAACATTGCTTAATGAGGGAATGGGCTTTCAAAGAACTAGACAACAATAGTAGGCTCAATCAAGTATCCAAAAACAGAATAAAACATAATCTTGCACTTTTTCGAGTTAAAATGCTAATATGATGCAAGATTGAGCTCAATGGCAACTTAAATCCACATTGTCAAGCCCACCTAGTGTTGGGAAAGAAATGAATTTGATTCAGTTTGGTTCTAATGTCAAGGTGTACAGCCCAAAGAAAGTGATAGCCCTGTAGGTTCTTTCCCATGGTTTACCCTTCCAAGTAAAAGGCTGCAAACTTGAATGCTGGTTGCTTTTACACGAGAAACACGAACCACCCTCTAGGCCTAAGTATTCCTCAATAACCGATAACAAAAAAGTACCGTGAGGTAGGAACCCTAGGACTGGAGATGCAAAAGAGAAGCTGAGATCTGACACAAACAATCAGTGGAAGGAGTGGAGTTTAGAGCTCAAAGCACTCACAATAAACTTAGAAACTTAACAGTCTTATAGTTTGGCTGGTGGTAAGGTAGGATGCAATAAAGATCTTCGTTATAAAAGACTAATAAGGGCAAGCAAAACATTGCTTTGCTCATTCATTTGTTGCAGGCTTTGACAGCATGCCTTTTGCATAAAGGGTCAGCAAGGAAATAGGAACAGTGGCGTAAGTCATTAGGTATAGGTGCTTTCCAGAGGTTGCAGATGATGGTCGTTCATAATTGACCTGAAACTGATGTAGCCATAAGCAGGTTGAAGCAAGCTCTAACAAGTCTAGGAGGACGAACACATGTATGTGGCCAAATAGGAATATGTATGAGATGTGAGAAGGGGTGAGACCATGAGGGGCATGGGGATCTTCAAATCCTTCAGTGAACCCCTCCCCCTCCCAAAATTATTAGCTCCATTTTCAATATGGGGTAACTGCCACAGAACATAAAAGAAAAGAAAAGAAAAAACAGTTGCATCGACTAATTGTCCTGGGATGCACATGCTTCATAAGAAGTGGATAACAAGCCACACTACACACAGCTTTAAATTTGATGTAGCATATTGCTTACATATATAAGATGCATACAGATGCAGATATCACATTGGAAGTGGCGAGCGGAACATGCTAAGTTATAATTTTTGTTTTGCACCTTCTGTGGAATGAGAATTAATCATTACTTTGTTGATCCAAAGCAGCTTATGAAAATTGAGTTTCTATATGAGTATATGAACTATGAAGTCATAAAAATATTATCAAACCAAAAAGTATAGTCTCATAATCATTTGTTTCATTAGGAGCAATAGGAACCTCATGCTGGTGGCTCTTGAGTCCCTTCTCTTTAACATGTAATGACATTGCGCCATTTAGGTGTTACTTATTTCCTTACAAGTCCAATGCACACAGTTTATGATCTATCTGCTGTAATTCTTCCAACACAAAAATAATGATATAAAAATGTCAAGGCTCACGCTGGCGATTTCCATATTGTACCCTTGTCAACACCCCAGTCCTCCCCCACCCACAGATACACATACGACATAACCAACAACTATTAGAACAAGGAAAGGACACGGCAGCGCCATGCCATCTTTGCATTACACATAAGAGTAGATGCTTATGAAAATATGGGGAACACGTACACTGCAAGAAAATACATAATTACTAAACGGCATAATGCCAGTACAAGGGAAAGAAACAGATACATGCCAAGAAAGAGATGCTCATGTACCATAACATTCATACGACATCCATGCTTTCAGTCACAAGATAGTTATTTTGAAAAAGAAAAAAACTTAAGCTTATTTCAGTGACAAATTAGCTAATTTGTCGAGGAACAGAAACTACAAATACAATTGACAACAGAATATGAAAAACCGACTAGTTTTCGCAATACTCTTGAAAGGGAACATGACAGGTCGAGTCTGGTTTTCTGTTGTGAAAGGCGAATCAGTTAAGAACCGACTATAAAAAAAAGAAGTAAGAACAAAAACAGTTCAACACTAAAGGATCACAACAAAAGCACCGGGACACAAAATCATTTAGCACTCGCGTTACGTAAACAATTCTAGGAGAGTTTACAGAAACAAACCCAGAAAATTAACTCAATAATCGAGCTAACAGCCAGTATATCTCAGCAAACCACAAGTTTCCAAAAGGCAAACGCCAAACACTACAAACAATTAACGTTTACGACATGAAGAAACAATGATCAACTCCGACCCTATGATTTTTAATGGAACATTCTTATTTATCCAAAAAACAAGATCAATTATGACCCCAAATCCACACCCGTTCGTTTCACGAAGAACCGCATACCGAACACACTAAAGACTCGAAAAAATAGTCAAATCTAAAAAAAAGGAAAACAGACACAGAGGAGAAGGATAGTCAAAGCAAGAACAAGATGAAGCAAGGCAGATCAAAAGAATAGGGCAATAACCGTACCTTTTGAGTCTAGGGCGCTGTTAGACTCCGCTGTATTTTGAACGGAGAGCACGGTAACCTCCTCGACAGCCCCTTCCTGGACTCTTACAGGCTCGGGCACCGTCTCTGCCTGTTTCTGTGCAGCCTTCGACGTTTTTCCGACGGATCTCTTCGGCCCTGATGCGACCGTCGCCTTCTTGGCCGATCGGGGAGGCATGGCTCCCTTCCTTCAATCAGCCCGAAAGGGACTCCACAAAGAGAAGCAAAGCAGAAGAAACCCTAGAAGAGAGACCACAGCAGAAAAACGAAAAGATTGAACACGACGCGAAAGCAAAAACCCTGAATAGCACCCGCCAAGAAAGAATTATGGGTCAAGCCGTTTCAACCCGGCCCGTGCCCATTAGAGATGAGACGTGAGTGCCATATGGGTCAAACTACCCGTGTTTTTTAGTGGATATAAAAATTCTATATATAAGAGCACCCAGAACGGTAGCTCGACGGTAGGGCAACGCTCTAGCGCCACTATTGCTGCTGAGGAGTTCGATGCCCAGAGGGTGCATGTGTTGTGGGTGTGTTTCTAGACTTTAACCTCCTTTTATATATATATATATATATATTTCGAGAGAGAGAGAGAACTATATGTGAATACAATACATCTAAAATAGGACAGACATGTTCTTTTGATATTTTGCCTTCTAAATTCAATTTTAAACCATCACCATTCTTTATAATAGCACCTAAGTACGTATCATGTTCATTGGGGAGTTTTACGCCCAGAGCGTGCATGTGTTGTGGATGTGTTTTAGACTTTGGCCTCCTTCGGTAACCAATATATATATTTTTATTTATTTATTTATTTATTTCTTTATTTCTAGAGAGATACTGGTATATATGTGAATACAATCCATCTAAAAAAGGACAGGCATATTCTTATGATTTTTTTGCCTTCTAAATTCAATTTTACCATCATCACTCTTTATAATAGCACCTAAGTATGTACCATGTTCATATCTCTTGAAAAGAAGTTCAACATTGACGCATTCGTCGTTTAAATCAGTGGACAAGTTTTGTACCTGCTGTTATTGAAATCGGATTGACAGTTATTTTTCTGATCACTTTGTAATTTTTGAAGTCAACCGTATGAGAACTGTCATTGTTCAATAACAGAGTTGGGGCCATGGGGGCATACCAAAGGAAATGTTAGTTTATCAATCAAGAAGAGAGGAAGAGGGACAAGGAACTCTCCTAGAGTTTCAAATGAACAATACTGATTATAAAAATCAACTTCCACCCACTATATACAATTGTGCAGCACCTAGCCAAGAATTTTAAAAGCAACAATCTTAAAATTTCTCGATAATCCTGATATACATACGTCTAAGTGGGTACTGCACCGGTGACCAGATTGAAGAAGATAAACCAACAAACCAAAATGCTTCATCTTCGATTGATTTGATAAATCTCTGACTGGATTTATCCCCTCGGTTGGAGGTCTAGGTTTCGACTCCTGAATTAAAAATATGTGGGCACTTGGTGATGAAACTTTTTGCCTGTGTTTGGAGATGAAGAATGAAGATGGAGTTGATGAGCAAGAATCAAGATCACCGTCGACTTGATTTACATTTGATGTGTTTGAAATTTAATGTGGTAATTATATAACCTTGAAATCATCGGCAATCATGAATTTTTTCCATCATTCGTAGTTCGTTCTAAAATTTAATGTTCCATTCTTGATTGCAAAGATGGCAAAGTTGGTGAAGCAGCAAGGCAGAGATGTGGCAAGGGCTCGGGAACATGGCAAATATTGGTTGGACTCATTTATAATAGTTGGTGAAGTAGCTCTCTTGAAGAGTCTATCATGCTTCTCGTTACATGATTCAATATTTGTGCATGTTACTTTTAGAACTGTTCAAAACATGACTGTTATTTTGGAAATTATCCAACAATCTCAAGCTCATTTTTGAAGCAAATCTTCTTGAGATCGTTCATCTCAAGACGATCTCTCAAGAATGACCATGAACAAGCTTATCCCAGAGCTGAACTGAACTGTAGATACATGATTTGTGACGGGAAAACTAGTGCGCTCAATTCGTTTAAATTGCAAAATGAAGATGAACAAGCTCCTCACGAGGAGCTAAACTAGCAGAACCATGAACAGCTCGGCTCATTTTCCACCCCCAGTCCCAGCAACTGTGATTCTCCATATAAATATACTTTCTTATATGAACTCGCTGTTTGATCCTCTTTACTAAATAAAGGACGAGGACATATCGTGCTACTCAGGAAAAGGAAGCATGAAACTCGGAGAAAACCAGCAAGAGACGATGCACAGTGGCCAGCTGCGTGCTTATAAAAGAGCAGCCTAATATGCTGATAAGAACTAGGGTTATTCCTTCGCTTGAATCATTGCCTTGTAACTCTAGCTTCAGTGAAGAGCAGACATGTTTATTCTCTCACAGGATCATGCCAAACTGGCCTCTTTACTCACTTTTCGTCTTCTTTCTCTAATAAAAGATTTTAAGCAGACTGTGCTACATACTGAAACAGAAAGCATTAAGCTTAGAGAAGATGGCCAACAGACTGTGTAGGATTCACATTGCTCAGACTCTTTCTCTCTCTCTAGAACGAGCAGACATGTTTCTTCTCACACAGTGTCATCCCAAACTAGCTTTCACTCTGTTTTATTTTGTTGCTTTCACTGACGTCTTTGGGCTATCTATCCCAAACCTATGGTCAATCTTTCGACGTTGGGACGTATGGAGCAGTTGGTGATGGTACAACAGATGATATATATATATATTGTCGCTCAAAACCAAGGGGACATGGTAAGCTCTTGAGGAGCTTTAAAAGAAGACGACATAGAGAAAGCTTTAGGGTCCGAGGCAACGGAGAAAACATCAAAGATGCATACCTAAAATTAAAAGCAATAGGAATAAGACGTGTGAAAAGTTATTGAAAATTATGCAAACGATATTAAAGGATAAAGGATCCAATTGTTGTTGTCTCAAGAAAAGCCTATAAATAATGATGGAATCGATCGAGAAATGAGGATCAAAAACATTATCAACTATTTGTGTTCTTGGTTTCCTTGCTTTTCTTGGGAGTAGTTAACTTTGTGCCGACTTTTTCCTTCAACATGATAGTATTTTTCCTTTCTTGACAGCTTGTTTCGTTCGTCACCTTAGCCTTATCCAAATTTTTATTAAGAACAAAGGTTAGAGTTCTCTATTATTATAATCACGCCAAGAGTCATTAGAATCGTGCCACCATTTTTACAACAACAGTATATAGAGAGAGAGATGCAAATGAACGTCAAACAATCTTCAGCTAAATTTTAGCTTCCAACCCCATTATGCATGGATCTCCTTTTTTAGACTATGTCCCAATATCTCCACTGTTTCTAAGGTATGAACGAACACACAATTATGGACTTGTTCACTACTCCCCAGTTATGTGTACTCTACGGGTTCAATCAATCGCGATGCAAGCGTTTCAAAATGCTTTTACAAAAATCCACAGAAAATTTGATCCTTCTCTGCCAACGATACAAGTGATTTTGTCAAATTTTGTTAATTTGATATTTTTTAAATAATGAATATTGTAATCGGCTAAGCGACACAAAATGCTTTCGTGTTGTTATTGCATGCAAGCTTCATATATATATATATATATATATATATATATATATATATATATATATATATATATATATATATATATATATATATATATATATATATATATATCAATTCACACTGTGTAGTTGAGGCTTTGGGATAAGGTTGCATACGCCATATCATCTCAAGTAGACATTGTAAGAGCTCAAGGCACCCAAGGTTAAAATCCTGATGAGCAGATAGATTTTTATCTGGTAGAGCACGCAAGGAATTGTGGTTTTGTCTTCACCTTAGGCTAATCTCAACGGGTTTCCCTCTTCGTGAAAGATTAAATAAACAAATTATTGCCTAAATAAGTCTTTAAATGTTGCAGAAATCCGCAGTTGCTATCAGTCAAGTGAGATACATTGGAATAACTGGTTCTTTTGCAACTGACGCAGCCATTACGCTGGACTGCACTTACAGCAAGCCCTGAACCGGAATCATTCTCAACAATATAAATCTTGCCGTGGCAGTGGCAAAACTGTTACATATGTTAGAGTGGCCATTCTCGGTAACTCAGCTCGGTAACGGCCGGAGTAGCTACCCGAAGAAGAGTTACATATAGGGTCAGGACTACTGGATTTTTCGGTAATAGTCCGGATACAATCCCTCAAAAAAGGAAAACCCAGCGTCAAAGCCATGAGACAAAAAAGAAGGTACTGCTCTATAAGAGCCGTGCATATAAAAAGAAAATATATACATTGTCTCTTTGGAAAGGCCGCTGTGAGGAAACCTCGAAAATCATCAGAACAACATTTCCGTTGCAGATCAAACGGAGACAGAAAGAAGTCGGACACTGGCAACCTGAGAGTGGAAGAGACAGTCGGCTTCAAATGACCCACCAATATTGGTATTAGAGCCTTCACCGGAGACCCTACAAAAAAAAATAAAGAAAAAGGTTACAGGTACGCTCTTTGTTAACGAAAGAGAGAAAGGAATGGAAAAAAAATAAGAGAAAGAAGAAGAAGGGAGAAGCCGTAAAAGGAAAAGGCCGAATATCAGCAAAAACCGAGAAAGGCACGGAAAACGCCAGCTCAGGTGGAAAACTGCAGCTCAGGCACGGTGAAAACCGAGGGTCAAGCACGAAAAATCACAGCTTAGAAGTAAACCGCAACCCAGGTACAGTGAAAACCAAAGGCTAGGCATGGAAGAACGCGGCCAAGCACGGAGGGGCCGCAGCCCAGGCACGGTGCCCGCCGCGAATCTCTCTCTCTCTCTCTGAATTTTTTTTCTCTCTCCAAGGTATTTATACCCTTCCAAAAACTGCGTGCCGAAACCACGATTTTTTTTGAAACCGCCTCAGGCAGCGAACTGAAAAGTTCATTCTACCCCGACCGATTTTCAATTATTAAAAAACTGTCACTGGATAAAATTACGAAAATATCCAAATATTTTCAGGTAAAAAGACTATTCTACCCTTATTGATTACTTTATTGCCCTTCCCGGATTAACTAATTATATTTCTGTCAAACCATCAAAAGACAGGTTTGCCCCTATACTTTTAAAAGAATTACACATTTGGGTTGGGGTTAAAAATTACAGTTTTAACCCTAATTAGTTTCGAATTTTTCAAAAATACCAAACAATAATTTTACGAGTTTGTCCTTAGGTTTTTCAAAAAATTTCAAAAGTGGACAGACAATTAAAATTATAGTTTTACCCCTGGTATTATTTGAAAAATATAAAAGGCAGAAATTTTTGGGAAAATTTCAAGTTTGTCCCAAGTTGCTTATGAGGTTGTTTTTAATTTGTTTTTATGATATTATCCATCGTTCTAACATGTTCCTTGCTATGTGTGCTTGTTTATGTTTATTTCCTTTTTAGACCGTCTAACTGTTATAATTGTCAAACACATAAAAATGAGTTCTAGAATATGTGTGTGTGAATTGGCAAAAATTTAGAAACAGAACGGTCTTAACTTCCAAACATGGAAAAGGAGAATCCCAATTGATTTAATACTTAAGGGTGTTAGTATGTATTAAAGGAAATCATGCATCCACCACCACAGACGCAATTGAACAACAAATAGAAATGTACAAAACATTTCTAAAATATAACACCATAGCCAAGACAGTCATGTTAACCTACATGGAGGATGACTTGATTAGGGTCTTTAAAGAACACGAGACCGCCAAAGAGTTGTTTGATTTAATAACAGCTAAGTATGACACAACTACCAAATTATATGTTCAGTTGCTACTATAAAAGTACAACTCCTTCAAAATGAGAGAAAGAGATAATGTAGTAGAACATATAAACTACATGTTAGTAATGGCTAGGGACTTAGCCTTGACAAAGTCAGTCATCCCAAAACTGATGTAGATATCAACTATATTAAACAGTCTACCCCTTCATAGAACATGGTCACCACTGTCCTCAGATTAGAGTAAGAGATTAACCTTTTTGAATAGCCTCTGAAACTAGGAATAGAACAAGAAAGAAAAATTGATAATGGCCCAAGATGAGATAGCGTGTAGCTCAAAAACCAACAAAAAGAAAAATAAACCAAACAAGAAATTTGCCAAGAATAACAAGAAAGGTGGTCAAAATTTTAAAAAATCGCATGAAACCGCTTATTGGATAAAGTGTCTCAACTGTGGAAAGATGAAAAACTTCAAGAGTGATTACTGCAACAAGAAAGGTAGAGGAAACAACCCAAAAGGCGGACATTCAGAGAAGTATTACATAATCTACGTGATTTCTTAATGTTTATACATGGACCGGCCAGTGATAGGTTGGTGGATCGACTCCGGATGTACACGACACGTCTCAAAGACCAAGGAAGGGGCAATGAATCTTAAGGAATACAACTCAGGTGAACATTGAGTCTACATGGACAACAACACGTTCTCAGATGTTTTGGATACTGGGTCTTTTAGAATTTTTATACAATGCAAACTGATTGTATTGAATGATGTATTAATTATGCCATCTATAAGGTATAATCTGGTCTCGATCCCTACCTTATTAAAGAAAGGTTTTGAGGTCAGATTTACTCCTAATAAGGTGACTATAGGAAAGCATGGGTGAATTTTATTATCCAGTGAATTTGATATATAACATAAACTGTTTAAATTTTGTGATAATGAAATTGTTACTTCTTCTCCTTATATTGATTCTGTCTTTACTGTTGATATGAGTATGTGGTATAAATGCCTTGCGCATATAAGACTGCAAAAGTTGAGAAAATTATCCAACTTTGACTTACTGCTTGGATTTAAGGAAAATACTTTCAACAAGTATGAAGCTTATATACATGAAAAGATGACAAGAAAAGTTTTTTCTAAGGAATCAATAAGGGCAACAACCCTGTTGGAGGTTATTTACACAAATTTATGTGAACCATTTAGAGTAAGATCACATCATGAAAAGGTTTATTTTATAACATTTATCGATGATTACTCTAGATACATATATTTATATATTTTGGCACATAAATTTGAGGTACTAGATACTTTTAAAGAATATAAGCAGGAAGTGAAAAACCAATTACGACATTAAATCAAAGTCTTAAGATCATATAGAGGTGGTAAATATAACTCTGCAGAATTTTTTAAATTATGTAAACACTTTGGTATTACAAAGCAAAATACAATGCCCAAAACACCTCAACAAAATGGTGTAGATGAAAGATACAATAGAACATTATTGAATATGACAAGGTCAATGTTGATCGATGCTTCTATGCCAGGGGTATTTTGGAGAGAAGTAGTAAGTACAACGGTTTACATACTCAATACAGTACCGTGTAAAGCTATATTCACTATACCATATGAGATGTAGTTTGGAAGAAAACTCAACCTAGGTCATCTCTAGATGTGAGGATCTGTTGCGCATGTAAAGATCATTCATCAGTCTACAGATAAGCTAAACAGTAGGTCCTTAATATGTATATTCATTGGATATCCGAAATGATCAAAAGGATATTGGTTTTATCATAAGGATCACGAACTAATTGAAAGCAAAGATGTTGAATTCTTAAAAAATACTAAGAATGACATCCTAGAAGACAATGATGAATGTGTTGATGATCTAGTAGACCTAGATCCATAATCTTTTGAACTCATAGAAGAATTTTCTCAAACAACCGAAACCTTAAGTGGACATAAAAAGCCAAGGACCACTCTTTCCTACTTAAAGGATTATCACACTAATCTTACAGAAAAAGTATGTAATTCGATGGATTTAGATGAGTTGACTGTTAACTTAACTTATCAACAAGCTATGAACTCATCAGAAGTCATTGGAAGCAGTAGATTGAGAAAAAGCTATGGATGAGGAAATTGAATCCATTGAGAAAAATCAAGCCTCGAAATTGATTGATTTGCTAAAAGGAAGGAAAGTCATAGGCTGTAATTGTATTTTGAAAAAAAAATACAAGGTCAATGGTTCAATCGACAAGTTTAAAGCGAGGTTAGTTGCAAAGGGTTTTTCACAAAATGAGGGATATATTATGTTAAGACATATTCTTCAATTATGAATTTTGCATCCATACGAATAATCCTAGCAATATCTGCATACTATGATTTGGATTTATATTAGTTAGATGTAAAGACAATATTTTTAAATAGAGATTTAGACGAAATCATATACATGCAGCAGCCCGAAGGATTTGTGGTTGAAGGCTAAAAAGATAAAGTATATAGGTTGAAAAAATCCCTATATGGCCTGAAACACTCACCTCGTCAATGGTATTTGACTTTTAAAAATATCATTATAGAACTAGGGTTTGTGGCTAATAATCTTGATCACTTTGTATATGTTTGCAACAGTGGGAGCCACTTTATCATCCTATCATTATATGAAGATGACACATTGTTGACTGGAAACGACAACGAGATGATTGTCAAAACTAAGTTATGGATAAACTTTAAGTTTGAAATAAAGGATATGGGAGAAGCATCCTATATCCTTGGAATAAAGATTTCTCAAGATAGAGAATCTAGACTCTTGTGCCTGAGTCAGGAGTGATATATTAATTATATCCTCAAGAAGTTTCAAATGGGTGAATGCAAGTCTGTTGATACACCTGTTGCAAAAGGGGTTAAACTAAGTAAGGTAGATTGTCCCGGTGAAGGAGACGATAAGCCTAATGTTCCTTATACACAAGTTGTTGGTAGTTTGATGTATGTTATATTGTGTACAAGACCTGATATCAGCTTTGTTGTTGGTCTTGTAAGTAAATATCAAAGTAATCATGGATGCAACACTAGATAACTGTGACAAGGATTTTAAGATATCTGAAAGGAACAAGAGACTTGAAACTATGTTTTCAAGTAGATGAATTGAGAGTCGTATGATACTTAGATGCTGACAATGTTGGGAGCAAAGATGACAACAAATCAACTTCGGGATAAATATTCTTATTTGGAGGTGTTGTTGTTTATTGGGCGTGAAAGAAACAGGGTTGTGTAGCTTTGCATACATAGGAAGCTGAGTATGTAGCTTGCTTTATGACTGCAACGAGTGCTGTCTGGATAAACCGCTTCATACATAATTTGCAGTTAGAAATAACCGACGAGCCAATTGTCATTTATTGTGATAACAATGTAGCAATTACTCTCATCAAGAGTGGAGCTAATTGCTTAAAAAGTAAGCCTATAATGGTGAGATA
>JAYKKT010000073.1:14442500-14505000 GCA_036023115.1 Brasenia schreberi | reverse complement strand
ATTTACTGAAATCAAAATTTCTTCTATTACCTTATGATAAGTTGTTTGTGATGTATTGCAAGGTCATAGTTTTAAGTTACAAAGTCTGTCCCATGCCCATATGAAGGAGGGTTCCATTAGGAATCCAGCATTGACCTCGAGATTACAACTTTAGCAGGTCAAATATGCTTGGGATAGAGTAGTACTAGGATAGCTTACCTCCCAAGAAGTCCTTGTTTTGCACCTGCTTGGTGAATTGCATGGCTTCAACAACACTAATAGTCATTATTTATTGTGTTTAACATTTCCATAATGTGCTCATCCATCATATGGACTACTTTTCTTGTCAGGGGGTGCTTGAAGAAATAGAGAATGAAAGGAAAACCCAAGAGTTGTCAAGGGAAGGAGAATCTGTGTCCGAGGATGTAGATGCTGACCCTGTTTTAGTGGCTTGTAAAGATGAACGGTCTTGCATGCAGCTACAAGACTGCATTATCAAAGGCACCCGGCAGGTATCATGATATATTTTTGATTGATACTTTGCATTATCAGTTGTATACTCTGTGTTTGCAATCATAATCACTGATATTGGTGATAACTTGAAAATGTTGCACTGATATAGGCAATGCAGAGGTGACAGGTTATAGGGGAAACATCACCAACATTTTAGACATATTGTCTACATTGAAAACATCATAGTATTTTTAAAACAATATTTTGTTCACTAACTTTCATTTTAGACACCATCTTTGATTATTTTTTATATCTTTGTCTTTATAACCTTTTTAAAACGATTTATAAAAATTGAACTTGTCGGATTTGCAATATAATGCCTTATGTTCCCTATCCATAATGCAATTGCGTAAGTTTGAACTGTTTGTTTCCTTTGTACCCAACAACAACAGCAGCTAAGCCTTTTCCCATACTAGATGGGGTCGACTACGTGGATTCTTTGTTTCCACATAGCCCTATCGTGTGCCATGCTAGCAGGTAACTCAATATAAACTAGATCATTCTTTCTAGTTTATTTTTAACACTTTTGTGGTCGTCTTCTTCCTCTTTTAACATTTTCATAATCTAGTTTTTCATATTTTCTTATAGGAGCGTCCTTTGGTCGTCTTCCTACGTGTCCAAACCATCTTAAACGATTTCCCATCATTTTATCCTCTATTGGTGTTATTTCCAATTAGTTTCTAATGATCTCATTATGTATACGATCTTTCCTTGTGTGATTACTCATCCATCTAAATATCTTCATTTATGCTACGGACATCTTTTGTACATGTTGGTGATTAACTACCCAACACTCATAACCATAAAGCATAGAAGGTCTAAATTGATGGTCTATAATATTTACCTTTCAACTTTAATGATATCTTCTTATCACACAGAATACCTATACCCCTCTTTATTTTAACCAACCAACATTAATTATATGCGTAACATCATCAATTTTTTCATCACTTTAAAAAATCGACTATGTATTTAAAACTTTCCTTGTGAGGGATGCAATATGTGTCAATCTTATTTCTATGTCCTTTGAAGTACCCAAATGTTCAAACTTATATTCTATATATTCTGTCTTTGTTCTATTAAGTCGGAAGCCTTTACTTTCTAATGTTTCTCTCCATAGTTCTAATTTACTATTAACTTTTTCCTTAGACTCATCTACTAACACAATGCCATTTGCAAATAACATACACCAAGATACTTGATCTTGAATATGTTTTGTTAACTCATCAATGACCAATATAAATAAATATAGACTTAAAGTTGATCTCTGATGTAATCCAATATTAACTTCAAAGGAGTCTGTCATTCTTTCATAAGTCCTCAACGTGTTTTTGCACCATCGTACATGTCTCTTATAAGATTTATGTATGTCAATGAGATACCTCTCTTTTCTAAGGTTTTTCAAAGAACATCTCTTGGCACCCTATTATAAATTTTTTCTAGATCAATAAATATGTGAATAAATATCATGTGAATGTTATTTTTTGCTCTAAAATGTTTCATAAGACGTCTCAATAGGTGAATCACTTCAATAATAGGTCTGTCAGCCATGAATCTGAATTGGTTCTCTGTTGTATTCAATTCTTGTCTTAACCTACATTCGATAATTCTTTGTTTCTTTTGCACCATTTGCTAAAATTTAGTTCCTTTCTGCCTATTTGTCTGCATTTTGTATTTTACTATATGAAATAATTCATCCCGTGGTAACTTTTGGGTAGTTACTCATTCATCATTATATTTGTTTGTCAGGTTATGCATGAAGAGTGGGAAAAGTATTTATTGGGAAGGGTAGAACTGCATGGGTTACGAACACAGAGCAACAAGAAAAAGAAAACAGAGCCTGCAGGATTTGGCATATTAAATGGCACTATTCCAACTGGGCCAACAGAGTCTACCGAAACTAGTAGTAACATTTGCAATTTAGAGCATAATGTTCTTGTAGCAGCAGCTGCTGAGATTGGGAAACGGATGAAGGTAGAAATTGGTGCTAGGGATGCTTTACTGCCTAAAACAAGCAGGTCTGGTTGTGGACGGAAAAGTGGAAGTCAGATAGGTGGAAAGGCAAAAAGTGGAAAGACTCTAAGTGTCAAACAGTACAAAGAAAAACAATCCGAGGTTTCTGTGACAAAAGACAAGGTTCAAGAACTTAAAGATAAAGATGGCCAGGCTGCGATTTTAGAGTCAACAAAAGAAATGCAAGAGACTAAAAGTCATAATCTACACAGAGATAAAATAGAGATAAACCATGAAACAACTGAGTATTCAGAAATACAGGCAGTTGATAACTGGGCTCGTCATGTTGGTTCAGATGAAAGTGAGTATTTGACATCTCTACCGCCGGTCCATTTCTATGCCATAGAGAGTAATCAGCATATACTTGATGTTTTGAGGCCTTCATGTATCGTAGTTTACCATCCAGACATGACATTTGTTAGGGAAATCGAACTTTATAAAGCAGAAAACGCGTCAAAGAAATTGAAAGTTTATTTTCTCTTTTATGATGATTCCACGGAGGTGCAAAAGTTTGAGGCTAGTATACGTAGAGAAAATGGAGCATTTGAATCTCTTATCAGGCAGAAATCTCTTATGATGTTTCCAGTTGATCAGGTACTCTCTCTCTCTCACTCCCCCTCCCTCCCCCACCCCCACCCCAAACGACACATGCACATGCGCACACCCACATACAGGGAGTAGTGGAAGCACATTATACACATATTGTAATTTTGAGCATAGTAATTTCACCTCTATTACAAGCCATCACATTCACTTGGGTCAACAAACTTTATTCATCTAAGGAAGCGTTTCTTCCATATTTTAATTGGTTTACTCTCAAGCTAAGTCACACAGACACCTCTAAGAGGTAGAGTGTTGAACCCCCAACACGGGTGCGACATCGACACTGTGTAACTCATGGTTCTGCAGTCTATGACTCTATGGTGTATTTATCCTGGAGAACCCGATCGAGAAGGGAGTGATCCGTGAAGACGACGAAACCGAAGCCTCTTAGTCGACTCGTGACATTATCTCCCATGATAACCACTTAGAGTTACCTCACCATAGTTTACAAAATGCTCCTTTAGCTTGTCTTCCGTCATCTCCCATGAAACTCCGTCGATGAATATAGAAAAATATCTCAACGCGGACCTTCTTCACTTCCTTTTGCGTGAATATTCCACGCTTCTAAATCTGGCACCGACTTTGAAGTTCGGGTCTTTTTGGATAAATGGGTCCAGATCCGTGAAGATTGATTTGTGTATTATGATGAAATTAGTAGTTGTTTACTGTTTATGTGTTTTGCTTTAATATAAAGTTGTGTACTTGCTATTGTCATATACTTGTGTTAATTGATGTCACACTTGTTCTAGCTTGGATATTATATATAATATATAATATTATATACTCTAACCGTGTCGCCGCACCCAAAATTTTTGAAATTTACCGTATCCCGCACCCGCACCCGTGTGACATAACTCTCCATTAAGTGTGAGTTTCTCTAAGTCTGTCATTGAAGATTAAATGAATGCTGTACTTTTCATCTAGAGATTTGAATTCCATTACAAAGGAACACTTTACAGTGAGAAGGTTGTGATTCCTTACGGCAGCCTTTATTTAGTCTTTTGTTCGAGTAAGATATGCACAACAAATCTCTACCTTTTTAAAGTTAAGATGAAAACATATATTTTTCATCTCAACACTCTGATAATTTAGCTCATTTAAGATGGTAGGTACTATAACCATAGTAGGTAATGATACTATTGGGAGTTCCCATGTGAGATCTCAGACGGAAAAAGAGCGCCATGCTTTTTCCCTTCACGTGCTTTTTATTAATGCCAAAGGAAGTCCTCCTTTAGAGTCTATTTTCATAATCCTGTGGAAGTGTGAAAATCAGAAAAAATAAGGAGCAAATTCCTGAATGCTGCATCTGGTTACCGGTACCATCTTTTCACAACATATTTGCAACTCGCTGCAAGTTGACTACAGGTCAACCAATAATTATACATTGAATGTTAAAAGGTAACTTGGGCCTTGGGGGATACAGTTCCTCAGTGTTTCCCTGTTATCAGCTTGGATCAACTCTGGATGTATCTTCTTCCATTTGTCATAGATGGACAAAGACATTTAATTCTTTGGAAATTCCCTGGTTCTGAAAATCCTTTGATCTGGGTCTTGTTGTGGTCTCAGGATGGACGATGCCTTGGGTTAACTGTCCCTAATGAACCACAGTCTTTGGCTTCCCAGAATGCAATAACTAGAAAGGCAGGTGGTAGGAAGGTGCCGCAGAGCGAAATGCAGGTAACTGCTTTTGTCTGGCAGGGTGTCTCGGTGGCAATTCTATACCTGTGGCTATTCTGAAATTACAAACTCAATTGCAGGAAAAGTTATCTTGAAACCCAGTAGATTTCCATTATGTTGCATATCCAAACTCAGGCTCTGATTTTGTAGGTCATAGTGGACATGAGGGAATTCTCGAGCAGTCTCCCTAATGTTTTGCATCAGAAAGGAATGAAGATTGTGCCTATTACTCTAGAAGTTGGGGATTATGTACTCTCACCACTAATATGTGTTGAAAGGAAGAGCATAGCCGACCTCTTCTTAAGTTTTACATCTGGTCGTCTTTACAATCAGGTGGAGACAATGGTTCGGTACTATCGAACACCTGTGCTGCTTATTGAGTTCTCCCAGGATAAAAGCTTCTCTTTTCAGGTGTGAGTTTGTGTCATTATCTTCTTGGTCATGAGCGATGACAAGCTATAGTTATTCAGTTGTAACTTTTGGTTATTTGAGTACTCATACCTCATTTTCTTTACAATGCTATGCTGACGCAATTTGCTACTAGAATTGGACATGATTTGATCTGAATTGAGGCTAAATGATCTAATTCCCATCATCTTTAAGCTTCCATGTTTGTGTCATCTCATGTGTTTGTGTATTTTTGTGCATGTATCTGTGCCACATGCATACACATTTGAATATTGGACCTAAATTTTGATCATGTGCAATTTCGACCTTCTTTACGTTCTTGCAAACGGTTTGTTTCGGAGAACAAGAAGTATGGTGCAGTTTTATGCTTGGTGTTGTCAGTTTGCCATGTCTGAGAAGGGGGAAGAGACCTAAGTCACATAGACACTTCTAAGAGGTGGAGTGTCGACCTTGACATGGGTGCGACACCGACATCGACACCGTGTCGGCGCAGCATGGCAAAAAAAATGCTATTTTTTTTTTCTTTTTTTTTGGTAACTCACGGTTCTGTTGTCTATGGTGTACTTGGAGAAGCCGATTAAAGAGGGAGTAATCCATGAAGACGATGAAACCGAAGCTTCTTGGTCGACTCGTGACCTTATCTCCCGTGATGACCACCTGAGTTACCTCACCGTAGTTTCAAAAATGCTCCTTCAGCTTGTCTTCCATCATCTCCCATGAAACTCCGCCGATGAACATAGAAAAATATCTCAATGCGGACTTTCTTCACTTCCTTTTGTGTGGATATTCTACGCTTCAAAATCAGGTATTCGGGTCTTTTTGGATAAATGGGTTCGGATAGTGAAGATTGATTTGTGTATTATGATGAAATTAGTAGTTGTTTACCGTTTATGTATTTTGCTTTAATATAAAGTTGTGTACTTGCTATTGTCATATACTTATTGATGTCTCACTTGTTGTAGCTTGAATATTATATATTATATATAATATTATATACCCTAGCAGTGTCGCCTCCAGTGTTGTCTGACGCGTATCGTATCGTGTATCGTTGGGCTCCACGATACGGGCGTATCGTATCGTATCATATCGTACTTTAATATTAAAATAATGTAAAAATTAATTAAAAATTAGTAAAAAAAAAAATCAAGAAAAAACAGGAAAAATCTGATAATTGCTTTAAATTCATATAATGTAAGTTTAGTACAGATTGAGCATTTAGCATTGAATAATTTCATCCAAATTTATATATTTTGAATCCAAAAAATAAAATACAAACATAGTTTACAGTACACTACAGTTACATATAATGTTACATTTTACAAATTGTAATCAGGATCATCAACTAAATAATCTTCATCTTCTCCTTATTGCAGATCCTCATCATCATCAGCCACGCCCACACCTTCTTCTTCAAAATCAAATTCTTCATCTCCATAATGTTGTTGCGCTCCTTCCAAATTAATCCAGGCAACGTCTTCTTCTGTTAGGAGAGCATTTTTTTCAGTGTCTTTCATAACCCAATCTTCTAATATATCAAAATTATCCACTTATTGGATCGAACTGACTTTCTTCTCTATTTACTTTTTTTAATTGCCTACGACACAAACAAAGATAAACAATTAGTAAGTAATATTAACAATTGAAAATTGAAGTTAAATAATATCGAATTGAAAATTTGAAAGTAATACAACATTACCTTTCACGAAGGCGCATGTTACAACGAATATAAACCAAATCATTAAGCCTTTTGTGTTCCAACCTGTTGCGTTTTTTTGTATGGATGTGTTCAAAAACACTCTAATTTCTTTCACAACCTGTTGCACTACAGGTTTGGCTTAAGACTCTAACTGCAAAATCTCTAAGGTTTGGACAATCACTTCCAAATCTGTTCCACCAACATCTGTAAAAAAAATATAAACATTAGAGACATAATAATCCACAGTAATGTAAGATGCAACTTAAATATGAAAATAAACAATGTACTTGGACGCATCGTAGAGCGGTTGCGAATTGCAACAGGCAAACCCATCAAGTGAAGAGCATTATCATATATCTCCATCTCTCGATGTATCGCATCTACTATGCTCTCATCAGTGACTAATCTGTCGATGCATTCAATGATTCCTCGATTAACCTCACCGTCCCTTTTGAAGGTTGCTGAGTACCTCAATGATGGGTTTAGATAGTAGGCTGCTGCATGAATAGGTTGATGCAATTCTTTATTCCATCTACTATCAATTATTTTCCACACGGGCACATAATCTCTTTTTTTTTCCATTAAAGTTATTTCTGATCGCTTCTTTTGCCCTGTCCATGGCTTCATAAAGGTAGCCCATAGATGGTTTCTTCTCGCTGTCAGCCAATTTCAAAACTTTCACTAAAGGACAAGTAATTTTCAATAATCTGATACATGCACATTCTAAATTGAACTTCTAAAAACTGTTTGTGCAATCTCATTTAACTTTCTTTTCCTTCTGTTTTGACTCTTGAGGCAACTCTGCAAATTGTTGCCACTCATATGAGGAGAACATTCTCTTTAAGGCTTGCTTCTGTCTCACAATACTCTGTATAGATAAGAAGTTTGTTGCGAACCGAGTTGCAGCTCTGCGAAGAAGCTCTGCACCTTCTGTGTATCTCCTCATCATACACAAAACAAATGCATGGCTGTAAATGAATTTTGTAATATCTTGGCAACACTCAGTTGCTGCCTTTATTTCATCCATCTCACCAATATCCTCGAGGATGAGATCTAAACAATGGGCTGCACATGGTGTCCAGTAGAAAGTCCCATAAATATCAGCTAACTCCTTTCCAGCTGCTTTGTAGTTAGCTGCATTATCTGTAATCAATTGGACTACATTTTCTAGCCCAACCTCCTGTATAACCTTATCAAATTCCTCTCGTAGGATCTCTGCAGTGTGCCTCTCCTCTGACATATCTAGAGATCTCAAAAACATGAGTCCTTTAGGACAATATACAAGAAAGTTTAGCAATGTCCTTCCTCGCCTATCGGTCCATCCATCTGCCATGATAGTGCATCCTGTTTCCTTCCACGATTGTCTCAAAGTCGAACAGTATTGCTGCACTTCAATTACGGTCTGATATAATATCTTCCCTCTCAACTTCTGATAAGAGGGCATCCTGTATCCTGGACCAATGTTAGCAATTGCATCTGCCATTGCTTGAAAATGAAAACTGTTTGCTGCATTAAATGGAATGCATGCATCATAAAACCATCTTCCCACTGCAAGGTCTGCTTGATCGTGCAGTTGTTCTGAAGCCATAGCAGCACGAATTCCTGGTTGAGCACCAGGTGTAATGGAAGGAGGAAAGAACGAATGTATGCTAGAAGAAGAAGCTCTTCCTCTACTCCTTCCTGAACTTCCTCTTCTGCCACTTCCAAAGTCTTCAGCTGCAACCCTCTTTCCTTTGCTAGGTGCTCGCGAACTGCTACTACCAATATCTGTTCTAGCATCTGAAGGCAAACTATCAGTGAATCCAACTCCAATGGCAGTAGCATCATCAGCTTCTTCACACATTTGGAAATCATCCTTTTGTCGTCTCCTTTCCTGTATGCTCTCAATCATCTGCAAGCATTGCCATTTAATACCTTCTGGCACACTTCTAACTCTGCCTGTGCATGGAGCAACTTCTTTCCTGGTTCCTGCCAGGTGGTATTTCAACCTTGAAATTTCACCACTAACCACCTTTTCACAAAATAAACATCTAATTTTTAACCTTGAATCCTCAACTGGTATACCCCACTGCCATGCCGGATCATCAGACTTTGAATGAGAGTCTCTACTACCCCTTCCTGCCATCTCAATGGAGTACTTTAATTCAAACAAAAACCTGAAAATAAAAGCACTTCGTAAATCCCCCAATCTTCAAATAACACTCAAATCGAGTGTCTCCCACTTCATGAATGCAATAAAAATCGTATACACACACTTAATAACTTCATATTTTGTCATTAAAAAAAAACCGAAATAACACAAAAAAACAATAAATATAAAAGAAAAAAATGGAAAAAACATTAAAAATATACCTAAATCCGAGTTTGGAGGCTTGGACGGACACCGTAGGGTACGATTTTAGAGCTTTGAATACCAAAGAGGCGAAAACCGACTCTTAGGGAGCTTGAGGAATCCAAAAGGAGAGAGGAATCGCGGGTTTCTCTCGGGCTGGGACCCTTTATAAGGGTCCCAGGGCGATACACACCGTATCGTGCGATACGGCCCGTATCACACGATACGGTGAGATACGCCCGCACCTGCGATACGTACAGACAACACTGGTCGCCACACCTAAAATTTTTGAAATTTGCTGTATCCCGCACCCGCACCCATGGGACATAGAAGGAGACATACGAGGATTAGATTTTGTTTCTCTGCACTTCTGACTCTATTTGATGCCTTTAAGTGATACCTAAATTACTTTTTCTTTATAAGAGGAAAAAGCAAGCTGTTTTTGTTGGTTACTATTCCGCTGGAGGAACAGTATGTCATTTGCTAGTTTTTTTCATTCTTCAAATGACGTTATACTTGACTTTCTTCAAAGGTTGACTTGAAGTTACATATGTGAATGGATGTTGAGATGCTAGGAAGCCAAAAACAAAAGTTTTAGGTGTTTTCGGTAATTTATTGTTCTATTCACTGGGTTGTGCAGTACTGTTTCCAGATTTTATGGTTCTGCTATTTCATGCCTATGATCTCATGGAGTTTCCAGTCTATAATTTAACTCTATCTGTCTGGTCCATGCAGTCGGCAAGTGATATTGGTGATGATGTTGCGCCAACCAGTATAATTTCTAAGCTTTCTTTACTAGTGCTTCATTTCCCTCGTCTTCGGCTTGTTTGGTCTCGCAGCTTACATGCAACTGCTGAAATTTTTGCGTCTCTCAAGGCAAACCAAGATGAACCTGATGAAACTACTGCTATGCGAGTAGGTGTCCCTTCAGATGAAGGTGTAGTCCAAGGTGATGTGAGGTATGCTGCACGTGAACAATTATAGAACTTTTAATGTTTTCTCATGACACGAAGCAGATGTGAATAGTTTTCAAAAGTGGCACACGCACACACAGGAGTATATAAGTTCATAAAACTCATGGAAAACAATAGTAAGATGTATTATCTATTTGCATATCTATTGTTTGCTAAATTAAATTAATTAACGAAATTATGAAGACAACCTTTTCTATAAAATATCGTTACACATGTTCATACCTCCACTCTTTGGTTGCAAATCATAGATCAACTTATCTATTTGTTTTCTTATTTGTAAGAACTTTCTTTTCCACTAAATAAATGATTGAATATCTCGTTTGGATATGAAAATGGCAACGGATCAAGGGAATCATATTATAAGAAGACTTGATCAACTGATTATTCAATTATTCAGATGGACCTGAGTGATTACGATGCTACTCAGATGAAGGAATATTGTTTTCAGCAACCAGAACCACTTCTACTTTTTGTAAGGAAGGGTGAATCTGGTCAAATAGCGGCTGACAAACTCCATGGTGGTGTTTGTACTAAACGTTACAACATATATAGGTCCGTTATTTGCAGCGTCTGCTACAATTTGTAATGTTTCCAGAATACATTCTGGAAATATATTTTATGTTGATGGAGACTTTGAAGTAGACGTCTTTGCAACTGACGTATTTCTGATTCTCAACAGCCTCTCATTTATTATTTTTTCCTACTTTAATGCTGTTTCAGAGCTGAGAACTACAATACATCTGCCGTGGAGTTTCTAAGACGCCTCCCAGGTGTCACTGACTCTAATTATAGGGCTATAATGGATGGATGCACAAGTCTAGCTGATCTAGCTATTCTTCCAGTAGAGAAGCTCACCGAGCTAATGGGTGGCCAAAGAGCAGCTAAGACTCTCAGGGATTTTCTGGATGCCAAGTTCCCAACATTGTTGTGATTTAGTGATGCATTCTTTATCAGGTGATTAACGACCTCTGAAGAACGTGGGGTTCTCCTTGGTAACTTATTTTCAGAGATTTGTGAAGCATCTTTTTTTATTGCCTTCCTTGAAGTTAATGTTGTATCAATACTATTATATTCTTTTTTCTCCCGAAATGAAATTTATTCTTATGTCAGAATGTCTAAGCATGCTGCTGAATATATAGTCAGTAATGCTGTTGGACATGCTTAAATGATTCTCTTTGTACAGGTCTGTACTTGCAATGTCAAGGAAGGAAAATATATCTCTTTCCATTTCTTACTCTTGCTAAGGAACCAGATGGTCGTTGATAGGACTTGTATACGTGTGCCATTTGATTCAGTTTTTTGTTCGGTTTGCAAAAAAAAAAAAACTGAATCAAATGGCACAGGCATACAAGTCCTATCAACGACCATCTGGTTCCTTAGCAAGAGTAAGAAACGGAAAGAGATACATTTTCTCTTCTTGTTCGGTTTGCTCTAGATGGTTTGGACATATAGAAAGAAGATCAGAAGAACCTAGAAGAATCGGTAAGAAAGTACGAGAAACTAAATTTGAAAAGTATTAAAAGAGGTAGAGGACGACCACAAAAGTGTTGGAAAGAAACAATAAAGAATGATCTAGCTTATTGTGAGTTAACTGCTAACATGACACATGATAGAGCTCTGTGAAAACAAAGAATCCATGTAGCCGATCCTGTCTAGTATGGGAAAAGGCTCAGTTGTTGTTGTAGTTGTTGTTTTCTTTGGTTGTTTTCTTTGGTTTCCTCTGTGTGCTTCAGTTTGTGTATTTTGGTACATCACAATGTTTATGTTTTAGTTTTCACATTATTAGACAAACAAATGTTAGTGTTGATCATGTTTATCATTTTAGATTAAGTTGTGTTCCATAACCTAAAACTCAATTGGCTTTGGACTTTGACAATGGTTTAGAGAAAACCGGTGATAACCAAAAACTGAACGAACCAACCAAAATGTTTCGGTTCGATTTGGTTGTTTCTATATTTTGGTTCTTTTTGGGTTCTTGCGAATTCTTTCTTAATTCGTGTGTAGTTATTTTGGTTTGGTTTAATTACTAAACGACCCGACCGATGCACACCCTAACATTGGACCATGAAATGCAAAAAGAATGCATGTAAATGTAGTCATTTTAAAAAGTGAGGTTTGTGTAAATTACCTAGCCAAATGAAATTCTCTGTATATTTTAAACTTTAAACTTATGAAACCTTTGTGGAGCCAATCACTAAGGTACGCACGATTGATTGGAATATTACTCATTGATGCCAAATCTCTCTCTCTCTCTCTCTCTCCATTGATCTTTGAAGGGGACAATGGTGGCCATAGCGTAGGATGCTAGTGAGGTGGTTTCCCGCATGGCGGAGAGGGGAGTCAAACAAAGCGGCTGATAACAACTGCGGTAGGTGGATCGGATGGGTCACGAGATAAACCGCTACGTCGCATTCGGGAGGGCTTCTTGTCCTTCTTGTCACCACAACAAGGGAAAAACGTTAGTCCTCGCCCTCGATTCAATCAACGGGGTGATAAAAGTCTGAGAATGAAATAGCAAATCAAATATGATTTGTTAATCGAAAAAATTTTGCAAAGTAATTGCGTAGGATGACATAGGCCACTTGAATCTACTTGCAGTATTCAACAAACTAAAAGCTTTAATTTTCTTTTTTTGGTATCCAATAACTCCGCTCATGTAAGGGATCACCCTTCCATTGCCGGTCTCAAGCCCGGATAGAGGCGGAGGGTTGTGTTAGGCTTTCGATAGTCAGTGTAAAACTTTGTCTGATTTTTATAACATGAATTACAAAAATTATGAGCATTGCTTTGGGGCGTTCTCGTCTAGCGACGTGTTGCAGAACTCGAATGCAGTAATAAGTAAGCAAGGGTTACTACATTTTTGCCTAAATGTAGTGAATCAATTGCAGGGAGGGTTATCATATCATGGACGGGTGTGGGTAAAGAAGTTAGTCCCGATATATTGTCACCCGAATGTAGTGAATAATTTTCAGAGAGGGTATTCGCATTTTGATTATGGACGGATGCAGGGAGTAAGGAAGGTAGTCCTAGATAATAAGATTCGTATTGGTTCTTGGAATATCGAAACATTATCCGGTAAGCTAATGGAGGTGGTAGATACTATGATTCGGAGAAAGATTCATATTCTATGTTTACAAGAGACAAAATGGGTTGGAGAAAAAGCAAAGGAGATAGAGGATACAAGTTTTAAATTATGGTACTCAGGTAAAGAAAAGGCTCGAAACGGAGTTGGTATTATCATAAATAAAGATTTAAAGGATAGTGTAGTAGACATACAACGATACGGTGACCGAATCATGACGTTGAAATTAATGTTAGGAGCAGAGGTTTTGAATATAGTTTGTGCTTACGTACCCCAAGTAGGACTAGAAGATGCTATAAAGACAACTTTTTGGGAGGAGTTAGATAAGGTGGTTCAAAAGATTCTACAAAGGGAAATGATTTGTTTAGGAGGAGACCAAAATAGACATGTCGGTAAAGAGGCATTAGGATATCAAGGGATTCATGAAAACTTTGGTTTTGGGGATATAAATGAGGAAGGTAGGGAGATTTTAAATTTTACTATGGCATTTGATCTCTTTATAGTAAATACAATATTCAAAAAATGAGATGAACATTTAATTACTTATAAGAGTGACTTATCACAAACACAAATTGATTACTTTATTTGTAGAAAAAAAGATAGAGCTTGTTGTAAAGATTGCAAGGTAATTCTAGGAGAATGCTTAACCACCCAACATCGACTTTTAGTTATGAATTTACAAATAAAAAAATGGACAAAGAAGAAAAGAGTGCATCAAGCTATTCAGACTAAATGGTGGAACCTCAAAAGCGAGAAAGAAGATATATTTAAACAGGAAGTCCTTCAAGGAGATGTTTGGAATTATGTTGGTACACCCTGGGATATGTGGAATAATATGGCTACACATATTAGGAAAGTGGCGAAAGATCTGTTAGGTGTATCTAAGGTGGAATAATATGGCTACATATATTAGGAAAGTGGCGAAAGATCTGTTAGGTGTATCTAAGGTGGAATAATATGGCTACACATATTAGGAAAGTGGCGAAAGATGTGTTAGGTGTATCTAAGGGAGGTGTACCAGCACAAAAAGAAGCTTGGTAGTGGAGTGAAGTAGTACAAAATAAAATCAAGGCAAAGAGGGCATGTTACAAATTACATTATGCTAAGAAAATTAGTGAAACTTTAGAGGCTTATAAGAAAGCAAAGAAAGAAGCAAAAAAGGCCGTGAGTGAAGCAAAAGCTAAAATTTGGGATGATTTATATAAAAAACTCAACTCAAAAGAGGGTGAAAGAGATATTTTTAAGATAGCTAGGGCTAGAGATAAGAAAACTAAAGATCTTAATTATGTTAGATGCATCAAAGACGAGGATGAAAAAATTCTAGTGGAAAATGATGATATTAGAAATAGATGAAAAACTATTTTTATAAGCTTTTTAATGAAAATAAAGATGTTAGCATTAGCTTAGGAGAGTTATCTAAATCAGAAAAGTATATAAACCACAATTTCTACCGACGCATTCAAAAGAATGAAGTCAAAGAGGCTCTTAAACATATGAAAGGTGATAAATCGGTAGGACTAGATAATATTCTTATTGAAGTTTGGAAAATACTAGGAGAAATAAGAATCATTTTGCTCACAAGACTATTTAATGAAATATGGAAAAACCAAAAGATGCCCGAAGAATGGAGAGCAAGTACACTTATACCCAATAATAAGAACAAGGGAGACATTCAAAATTGTGCGAATTATCGATGTATCATGTTAATGAGCCATACTATGAAATTATGGGAAAGAATTATCGAATGTAGGTTAAGACAAATATAAAGTAAAATAGAGAACCAATTTGGATTCATGCCAGAAAGATCTACTATTGAAGCGATTTACCTTTTGAGACGTCTTATGGAACATTTTAAAGCAAAAAGGAAAGACCTTCACATGATATTTATTGATCTAGAAAAAGCTTATGATAGAGTACCGAGGAAGGTTCTTTTGAGAACTTTGGAAAATAGAGGTATCTCATTGACATATATTAACCTTATAAGAGACATGTATGATGGTGCAAAAACATGTGTGAGGACTCACGAAGGAATGATAGACTTCTTTGAAGTTAATATTGGGTTACATCAAGGATCAACTTTAAGTATATACTTATTTATAGTGGTGATGGATGAGTTAACAAAACATATTCAAGCTGAAGTACCTTGGTGTATGTTATTTGCAGATGACATTGTATTAGTAGAGGAGTCTAAGGAAAAAGTTAATAGAAAATTGGAACTATGGAGAGAAACATTAGAAAGTAAAGGCCTCCGACTTAGTAGAACAAAGACAAAATATATGGAATGTAAGTTTGATCATTTGGTTACTTCATAGGACATAGAAATTAAAATTGGCACACATTGCATCCTCCAAAAGAAAAGTTTTAAATACCTAGGGTCAATTTTTCAAAGTGGTGGAAGAATTGATGGAGATGTTACGCATAGAATTAATGATGGTTGGTTAAAATGGAGAGGAGTATGAGGTATTCTTTGTGATAAGAAGATACCACTAAAGTTAAAAGGTAAATATTATAGAGCATCAATTAGGCCTGTCATGTTTTATGGTTCTGAGTGTTGGGCAGTTAATCGTCAACATGTACAAAAGATGTCTGTGACAGAAATGAAGATGTTGAGATGGATGAGTGGTCATACAAGAAAAGGCCGTATACGTAATGAGGTTATGAAAAACAAATTAGGAGTGACAACAATAGAGGATAAAATGAGAGAATATAGTTTAAGATGATTTGGACATATAGAAAGAAGATCAAAAGAAGAACCTTTAAGAAGGTTAGAAAAACTAAATTTGGAAAGTATTAAAAGAGGTGAAGGACGACCACAAAAGTGTTGGAAAGAAACAATAAAGAATGATCTAACTTATTGTGAGTTAACTGCTGACATGGAAACAAAGAATCCATATAGCCGATCCCGTTTAGTATGAGAAAAGGCTTAGTATGAGAAAAGGCTTAGTTGTAGTTGTAGTTGTTGTTTTTGGGTATAGAATGAGGAGGTGGAAGAAGCCAGATGCTCTGGTATTGAAGTGATGACCTTGAACTTGTGAGTCGTCCCGCTAGCCAGGTGATCTTTTCTCTGTGCCCAATGCTTTGGATTGAATCTTTTTATGACCAGTTCAGTCAGCAGGATTGCATTAATACCAGGTCAAATGCATCATATATCCAAAACCAAAACCGAGTGGGATCGACCATAATGCGTCATATTCGACATCAAGGAAATTTGAACGTGTTAAAGAACGGTAGAAAAGTATCCTAGTCAAAAGATCCGACCCAAATAATCCATTAATGGTAGGAAAGTGTCACTACGCAACAGATCAGCTGTGGGCCCATCCAATTGAATTCATGTCCAACCAACTCAAATGCATGAATAAGGTGCTTTTCCTTTTCTATTGGCAAGCTGCCATTAGATAAACTCCTTCACATGTGCCCACTCTGGGTATTGAATTTGAAACTCGAAAGCCTAAGGAGACCATCCTACATGCAGAGTAAAAACAGAGTGGTACAATATGAAAAGTAAAAAATGGAATCGTATGACCTCAACTTTTATCCGATTATGAGCTCCATCAGCCGTCCACCTCACAAGCAAACGTCCTCAAAAGACCTCCCGGGAAATGGGGTTAAGTTGGATATCCTACAAAAACCAGATCGGAGTCCTGACCCACATGATGCCGTAATTAGAATTTGGATAATAATGCCAAAACAACGGGTGGGGTTTCCTTTTGAAAAATATAGTGTGTCAAGTGGTCCACTTCTAAACTGTTAATTTCTCGAGTTATTTCTGAACTTTTTATTGAAAAAATTAGAAACCAAATTATCCAGTTATATATTTTAAAGGTCTTCTTAGAAATTTATTTTCTTACTAAAATAGTACCTTTTTAATTTTTTTTTTCCAGAATTTTCAACCGATTTCTCATGGTGAGGAACCGGATATCTGACAAGATCCGGTTCATTTTGGCACCAAAACTAATAGCGATCTTTTTCAGTCATCCGTGCAGAGAGAGAGAGAGAGAGATGGCGGCGATTTCCGCAAATGGCTATCTCTGCAGCGCTCCCCTCTTGCACCAGAACCTCGAAATCCACCCGAAATCCATCGTTTCAGTTCGCGCCGTGCGTTCAACGGAGCCGTTGAAGCCCGGGACGGCCGATTTGTTCGGAAAGAAAGCAACGACTTGGGAAATTGATAGTTGGAAATCGAAGAAAGCCCTCCAAATCCCGCAATACCCAAACAAACAAGAGCTCGAAGGCGTCCTCGCTCAAATCGCCGGGTTTCCACCCCTCGTTTTCGCCGGAGAAGCCAGGAAGCTCGAAGAACGCCTCGCGGACGCCGCGGTTGGCAAAGCGTTCCTTTTGCAAGGAGGGGATTGCGCCGAGAGTTTCAAAGAATTCAATGCGGATAACATCCGGGATACCTTCAGAGTCATCCTGCAGATGGGCGTTGTTCTTATGTTCGGAGGCCAGATGCCCGTCATCAAGGTCTTTTGTTTCCCGTTGCTGATTGGTTTTCTTGCACTTTGCTTTTAAACTCGAGTTTGGCTTCTTCTCTTTACTTGTTTTATTTTGTAAATTCCGTAAATTGGTGGATGGTGTTGTTTTTCTCTGCGGAGTATTTGTGGTGCTCTGAATTACTTCAGTTGTTGGTGCTCGGCTATGATCATGTCGTTTGCAGCTTTTGGTTGGAAGTCTAGTATGTATCGTTTATAATTTTTATTGTTTCATTTGATCTTCGTAGCTCTTTGTTTCGGGTTGCTTTAATTTTTCTAGGACGTCCCCTTCTTGTTTGTGTAATAGCAATGGGATTCCCCAACCACATGCTAAGAATAGCTAGGACTTCCAGAAGAAAATGATATTCGTGGATGAGAAATATTGATGTGGCTGAAGCTTAATCGGTAACTTGTCATTGCGCTATACGAGTTTAAGTTTGCCGGTTTGATCTAACCGCTTTGATGGTTAATCATGGAGTCCATAGTGATATTTGTCTGGGTTTATTTATTGCATGATAGGTGGGAAGAATGGCTGGTCAATTCGCTAAGCCAAGATCAGAGCCGACCGAGACTAGAGATGGCGTGACGCTTCCCAGTTACCAGGGAGATAATATCAACACAGACGCCTTTGATGAGAAATCTAGAACTCCAGATCCACAGAGGTTGATAAGTGCATATACGCAGTCCGCTGCTACTGTGAATCTCCTCAGAGCATTTGCTACTGGTGGCTATGCTGCTATGCAAAGGGTCACCCACTGGAACTTGGATTTCACGGAGCATAGCGACCAGGGCGAAAGGTATCCCTCATCGCAGTAGATTGTTCAAGTTCTAATTTATATTATACGGTTTCAAATTCTTTTAAGAAGTTAAGTCAGCTGTAGCTTTTCCCTTTCCTTTTTTTCCTTTTGTTCTCCGGAGTCCTGATGTTCTTACAAAAGTTGATGCTTGGCATTCTTTTGTTATGAACCATCGGGGACAGATATCTTGAACTTGCCCATAGAGTGGATGAAGCTTTGGGATTTATGGCAGCCTCTGGGCTCACCATGGAACATCCAATAATGACGACGACAGAGTTTTGGACTTCCCATGAATGTCTTCTCCTGCCTTATGAGCAAGCATTGACAAGACAGGATTCCACATCTGGACTCTTCTATGATTGTTCAGCTCATTTTCTTTGGGTGGGAGAGAGGACAAGGCAGTTAGATTGTGCACATGTGGAGTTTCTTCGTGGTGTAGCCAATCCTCTTGGTATAAAGGTGATGGTTATCATGTTAATAGTTTCATTCGAGCCTCAAGCTTTTCCCTCACACCCACCATCCTTTTAGTTGAGCCTGTACATTTTTTGAATTTTGATGTTCTTTTTAGTGGGTCGTTAAGATTTATTATCAGATGAATTTCCTTCTCGTTCTTTGGGAACCTTTCCCTCTGGGCATCTGTCTTTTTTTGGCCAAACTGGGGTTGGGCTGACCTAACGGATGCACCGGTATCAAAAGCCCGATGTATAGGTTAGCCTGGTTACAAGCCAACACCCTAACGAAATGAGCCATGCACCTCCTTTGTGCTGTCAAGGACCTGTCTGAAATTGATACTTTCACCTTCTCTGTCCAGAAGTTTTAGTTAAATTTCAAAGCATCTCCCTTGAAACTTTTTTCTCTTTTTTTGATCAAAACTGTTGGTAAAATTGTGTTATGCAGGCAAGTGATAAAATGGACCCAAAGGAACTTGTGAAACTATGTGAGATTCTGAACCCCTACAACAAGCCAGGCAGGATAACTATAATTACTCGGATGGGGGCAGAAAATATGCGTGTGAAGCTCCCACATCTGATCCGAGCTGTGCGCCAGGCAGGACTCATTGTGACCTGGGTCAGTGATCCAATGCATGGAAACACGATCAAGGCACCATCTGGCTTGAAAACACGCTCGTTCGATGCAATCAGGGTAAGAAATGATAACGATAACGAAACCATCAGTTGCCTTCTAGAAAAGAAAGAACTCTGGAAAACTATCAGTTGTACCCAACCTCTTCGCTTTCTCAGTTCATCAGCTCTAATGTTTTATTTTTGTGTTTGCAGTCTGAGCTCAGAGCTTTCTTTGACGTGCATGAGCAAGAAGGCAGTCACCCGGGAGGAGTGCATCTGGAAATGACTGGGCAGAATGTGACAGAGTGCATTGGAGGAGCAAAAACCATAACTTACGATGACTTGAACTCCAGATACCATACGCATTGTGATCCCAGACTTAATGCATCCCAGTCTTTAGAACTAGCGTTTGCAATCGCTGAGAGGTTGAGGAAACGAAGGATCAGGTCTGGCCTCTCTCTTCTCAAATAGATGGTTTCTTTTGCTGTGCTGCTAGATGAGAGGACAAGTTGCTTCGCTTTCTGTGGCTTTTTCTTGTGCTGCTGTTAGTTAATGTGTTTTTGTATCTCAATCTGTGCACTACAGTGCACACTTGTGTACTGGGAGTAATAGGAGAGTGAACCTAAATGGGTTCGAGGATGTCTGTGAACTCTGTTCATCTCTAATTACTTGTTTTGAGAAGGTTTGGGACAAGCTTTTTTACACGACTTTAAGCCGTGCATGTGAAGGCCGTTCTATCAGGGTTTGCAATGAAAATATAGCTCAAAGCTGATACTAATTTTGGGTTTGGCTTGAACTGCGCCAAGTAATTTATTGGATCCTTTTTAAATCTTAAATGTCGGATTCGAATCAATCCTGTTAATCGATTCCCCTACATAACCCCCATCTCGGTTTATTTTCATATCTGTGTTCAAGTTTGAGTCCATAATGTGGCACCAGTATACTCTCTCTCTCTCTCAGGTCCTTGCAATTTTTTTCCTTAAAAAACTACCGGCCGAAGGGTCCATCATATTCATGTAGTAATGGAAATGAGGATCCGGTCCCTGGCCCTTCGAGTGAAGTTTGAGAAATCTAGAGAGATTTCCACAAGCGCACCGGGGCTCCTGCCAACCCAAGCATGGAAGCAACATGGCCACCATGGGGACAAGGCAAGAGTTATGTTGGAGAACTACGGGTAAGACAGGTTGTGTAGCAGCCAAAAGGGTTGTCGCTAAGAACCCAGCCTCCCCAATAGCGATTGGGAGGTATATTTGGCAGACTAAGATCAAAAGATTAGCAAATAAGTCAAGTAGGGCCATTCATCTTTGAGAAGACTTAAGATCGAGAGTTGTGATTAGCGGGAATGGAATGCCTTGTTTCTTCCTTCAAGAAGATATGCACTGTATCGTCTTCTTCCTATACAAATAAGTCACAAGTTCATGCCTGACTGCTCGAAACTCTCAATCTCATCATGCCCGGCTTCTCCTCGTGTTACTTTGTGTGCGTAGAAGGATTTGTGATTGTGTCCATGTAGTTTTTGTATCTGGTCTTTATGTAAACCAACGATTTTGTGTTTCGGGTCATGTTTATTTTTCGTCGAAGAACAGGTCGATATTTATCGACCGTGTGGTGTTTGTAAATGCATTAAAATTAGGTTGAAAATGGATTCGTTCTATATGGTTGGACCAATGGGTCAACCATCTATATGGATCCGGATGACATTCAAACGCGTGGTCTTCATGGTTGGTTCAGTTTATAAACCGAGCCATGTGGAGGTACCTCCAACAGCCCCTCAACCTCTGCCACCAACATACCCTATTATCTACTTTTTCTCCTTCTACCGACCAATTATTCCATGTCCAACCACCGCCCACAGTCGACATCACCAAATCTCACCACCGTCCCATTGCCCACCTCAACAATTAAATGCCATCTCGCCACCAATAATGACTCTCTCTCTCTCTCACACACACACGCATGCACACACACAAGAACCATCAGTGAACAAGACCCATCCAGTTTCCTACATTCCCGTTTTGCCTACACTGGTTCCGTCTTCAACAGCCGTTCATGTTTCCGTTTGGTGGCAATCTAGTTCCAGTTTGATTGTGGTTCATCTCTGACTCCGATTGCAAGTAGCCAATACCAAGTTAAGTTTTGTAAGAAAAACGTCTTATATATATGTGGAGATAGAGAGAGAGAGAGAGAGAGAAGTCCATGTACCATCAATTCCTACTAATATTAGAATCTCACCGTCCTCAAGATTTCAAATTCACACCGTACTCGTTTCTCTCTCTGTACAATAAATACACATTGACTTAAAGTTTCAAATATTGATCTTCAAGATTGAATCTGAGAATGTTTAAACATTTGCTGAAGCAAATTTCTCTCTCTCTCTCTCTCTCTATATATATATATATATATATATATATATAATGCAAAAAAAATTGAAGTGAAAACCGGTTAAGATGGTTCAGGTTTGGGCCAGTTCGAGACTTGATTCGTTTCTATTCGAAGGTTGAATGGGCTATAAACCCACAATGTCTACACGCACGGACGCGTGCGTGCACACACACACACAACACAGAAGCCACTTGATCAAAGTGGTACCTCCACTATCGATACACCTCATATCACGTCCGCCACCACCAAACGCGCAGGCCCCACTCGGCATGCCATCCCCAACATCGTCACTTCAATATTCATTGTTTCCTCTGCCATCACCTAACCAACGACTTCTCCAGCTTCCATCGATTAACGCAACCTACCACCGGAGCGCCACCTATCCCCCACTTACTAACTGCACTGCAGCTACCAGTTTTCCACCCTAACATGACGTGACACCCACCGACACCTAGGGCTGCAGAAGTAGAGAGATGAGGCTCGTCGTTCTTGTTCCCCTTTTTGCTTTTGACAGGTAGGTTCATTTAGGATGAGCCTACCTCAAGCATGTAATTTTCACCACAAAGGAATGTATAAATTTAACTTATTTACGTCAATGTGGAAAATACTATTCTCGACCAAGGGATGAACCATTAGGCATCAGCAAATATGCACACAGAAAATGCCCTTTCAAGGTTGCATTCACACTGTGAGCACCACCAAGATATCTTGAGCAGAGAGAACATACCAAGTGTTTTCTCGCTTATCTTATACAGAGCCAAAGGGACCCTCTCACTGCGTCCATGCCGGAGGGGCTCAGTAAAGATTGTGATTGTCAGATATTGGTCATGTAATCAGAGTCTTGCTAAGGATTCCTTCCCAGTAATTCTCCTTTCAACTTCTATCTAGTGAAGATCATTGAACAAAAAAGTGCATTCATAACTTGACAGTACCGAAGGTAAGAAAGGACCAGGACAAACACCAACATATGAGAAGCATACACATGTCAATCAAGTGAAAAATTCTAAGAGTTACCACATCAAAGACAACCAATTACCTCTTACTTGCAAGAGGATACGACAAATGTAATAGAAGTTGATTATTTACTGGATGTGCACTAGCAAGCAGAATAAGAGTCACTGTATAACAGTTTGGATCAACCCTTAGAGGTGAAATTGGTAAAGTAAGATCACTCAACACTTAGATGACAATAGCTACAGAGAAATATGCTAAAGGGAGACCACCATCTCCTTGCTCATAGAAATGAATCTACCGAAATGCAGTTTCAAAGCACAGACACTGTATCAACATATAATAGGAGACAAGCTGAAAGTTTAGTTCATTTGTTGGATGATTCGAGCTCACTTACCACAAATAACACATTTCTCATACACATCCAAACCAAGATCAAACACAAGCCATTAATTCAGCACCACATTAAAGCTATGCAAAACTTAATTAACAGCATGTCACCAAACCAGTCTAGATGCCTGAAAATTAGTCATTTTATTGGCTATGGGAAGAAGTGCAAGGCCGGTTCCATGAACAACTGCACATGCTTCCATATAAGGGAGAAACAGAAGACAATGGGAGCACATGCTTTACCATCTTGAGAAACATAAGGCATTCATATCAAAGTACTCATAACGTCTCCATTAGACCTTTTCTCACCAACAAAACTCAAATGGAACTCTCTCATTGCAAGAACGACGAATTCAACACAAAACAGAATCTGCGTCTTCGATTGCAAACATCACCTTGATCTTTCTCTCCCTGAAAGCAAAATCCCACTTCAAACCCGTGCCCTAAATTGAAATCTCTCAACCAATCGAGTTTCGTAAAGGCCCCATCTTCAACTTACCAACAAAAGTTTCCTTACTGAGAGCCCAGGAACCGCACTGCAACAAAATCTCCATCTATGAATCCGGCGACGACATCCTCTTGAGCTTCTTCGCCGTGCAGATCGCTTCCACGAAGACTTCCGCTATCTGCTGCTGTGATTCAATGATCATCTTCGTCCTCTTCTTCTCCATCTCCATCCTCATCCTCTCCATCTCCCTCATCATCTCCATCTTCATATGCTCCAATCTAATGAACCCATCACCAAGGCTCCGAATCGCGTCGGTCAATTCCCCAATCGCCGAATTCTCATGCTTCAACCCGAAAAACCTCGCCGCTGACGATGAAGAGAAACTCCTGAACGCCCTCGGTTGATCCTCGTGACGATCTCCAGCGGCCCACGCCGGCGGCGGCGAGGTGCGGGATTTTTTCCCGTTGCTCATCAAAACAAAGAGGCTTTTGGTATTGGGGGTGCCGTTTTCGGTGGTGTCCGAGTCTTCTTTGGGCGTTTGGGAAGATGGATTTTCCATGGCATCCATATTCTTGTAGAGGGTCCAGGTGGAGCCATCTGTGAGACCCTTCTGTTTCAGGGTGCGGTATCGTTTTCGGAGCTTCTCCATCTTGTGGCGGCACTGCATGGAGGTCTTGGAGAGCTCGGGAAAGCCGCAGCGGATGCGGACGGATTCGGCGACCTCGTCCCAGTGGCAGGTGCGGAGTGGGCCGCGGTTGAGGGAGTACCATTTCTCTCGGTAGGCGTCGATCAGGTTACTGGTTTCTTGATGGGTCCATGGTCCCGGCACCAGGCGCCGGGGCTCCGGAGGAGGCGCCGGAGATCGGTCTTCTTCTTCACCTCCTCTTGCAGACGAAGTCGAGGCGGCCATCTCTCTCTCTCTCTCTCTGGATCAGACTTTTGTTGGGTGGTTTCCTCTCTTCCCTGCGGGTCAGAATTTGGGGGTTTGGTGCTCCTTTTGGACCTTTTTGGTACTCCCTCTCTCACACACGAACACACACACACACACACACACACGTCTCCTTGCAGATTTCTCCTTTTTGCAAGTAATTTGTTTAGGGGTTTGCTCTCTCTCTCTCTAGAATTTGATCAGGGGAAGTTAAAAGGGTGCCAAACGGGTCGGGCCCTGTGTGGAGTGATGCAAGTCTGAGTTCGGGTATCACTTTAGTAGATTGATCAATTAAGTTGGTAAAAGATCTAATCTTAACAGGTTTGGTACGAGTTCTGATCAAACCGACCCATTGACTTCCCTAGGCTTACGGGCGTCTCGGTCGTCGAGTTTGACATAAACCTAACCCACCAGGGTCAGGGTTTCATAACAATAAGATACATTTATAAGGTTGAGATGCATGAGTTTTAGCTAATATATAGAGTGGGGTATATGACATAAAAATTGACGAAAAACCAGAAGGAAACTTATGAAAGCTTCAATTAAGATCTGCAAATTTTTTATTTGCGTAAATATGTAGAAATGTACTATTTTCATCAATATAGTTTTGGATCCCAAGCCCCATTAATCAATTCTCGAGTTGGATCAGGTGTCACATAAATCCGATCCATTTAGTGATCAAAGCCAGAACGAATGAAACCCACTGCCATCTTTAGTAAAGAGAACTTGTTCAAATTTGTGTCATTGAATGGAGCAAGCTTCAATATGATTTCAAGTCATTTTAGCGAGCCCGATCACGCAGGTCGACTCGATTAAAGCTCGAGCTATGCTTATTCATGACTGGAGGTAAGTTCAATGAAAGTCCAAGCTTAGCTTGAGTTTGGCCAAGTCTTGCAATTTTGTGTTCCTTACTATGCTCCTCTCGTGTTATTTTAGGTTTGAGTCGGAAACAGACAACCTTAAACATGAGCTGGTTTTTCATTCTCATAATGCTTTGGGTGGACATGAACACGGTTCTTCTGGTCATGTCAGTGTCTTCCACATCATGTCTATGTTGTGTCATCTTCGTGTTCATGACAAAAGCAGGTCAAGCTAACAAGTTCAATTTAATTGACCTAATTTTATAGATGTACATGTATAAAAGATGTCTGTGATAGAAATGAAAGATGGATGAGTGATCATACAAGAAAAGACCGGATACATAATGAGGTTATTAGAAATAAATTAGGAGTGAGAGGATAAAATGAGAGAATATCGTTTAAGATAGTTTGGATATATAGAAAGAAGATAAAAAGAAGAACGTTTAAGAAGGTATGAAAAACTAGATTTTGAAAATATTAAAGGAGGTAGAGGACGACCACAAAAAAACAATAAAGAATCATCTATAGTTATTCCGAGTTAACTGCTAACATGACACATGATAGGGTTCTGTGAAAACAAAGAATCTAAGTAGCCGACCCTGTCTAGTATAGGAAAAGGCTTAGTTGTTGTAATTTTGTAGACATGAACAAGAGAATTCCACGTTGCATTCATTTTGGGTTTCCTTGTTGTGCATATTGCCAGCCATATCTAACCTTTGGGTCTATTAAATCCTCAAGCCATGCTCATGAGAGAGAGCTCTGCCAATAAAATATTTGGACTCACTCTTGAGGAAGCTATGTAGTATGGAATGTCGTCTTATATTCAAATAACAGGCATTTTTTTTGGGCTTACAAGAGGGGGCCGAAGTGTAACGTACACACCCACATATGCACCTTCTGAAAGTCGAACTCCCCACCAGCAGCAATGGCACTAGGGCACTCTGCCGTTGAGCTAATGTCCTCTGTGCTCATATGACAGATTAGGGCAACGAATTCATAGGCTTTGTAGATTAAACATAGACATGTCTGGATCGGCCCAGAACCAGACTGGTTTTGGTTATTGTTCAGAACTGTTTATTTTAAGCAGTAAATATGTAAAAGAGCAAAACTGATGGTTGGAACTACCAATTCTGGTCCTACAACTTTGAGGGAGGGAGTCCCTTCGAACTGTCGTCGGTCCAGTTTCAGATCAACATTGAATGTCACCGTGACATACTATCATCATCACCACCATGACCACTGGTTCACCATCTTATCATCATCCTCCACCGCCATGATAAACCACCTTTGGAGGCCACCCACTACTTTCCTGCCACCCACGAGCACTTTCACAAACTTTATCAAACTTTACCAACTGGGAAAACGAAATAAAACAAAAAGGTCATTTTCGGTACACTCCTTATAATTCATTCCCAAATACATGCCTGCTTTATGTTTTTCTTTAAATATCCGACAGGCCATCGCCATTCTCTTGAATTTCTCTCAGCAAGATTGTCCAAGGGACCCTTTTGCCGAAATGAACTAATTGAAGTGGCTATGGGGCTGAGAACAAAGCAAGCTACTCTATTTTGGCTGGGTTCAGCTCATCACTTGCGAATTGATCTTTGGTTTTGTTGTCGTCAAAACTGGTGACTCAACTTGCAGAAACTTGGTTTACTCATGTTTGATTCACAATCAAGCTGATCATTCAAACCAAAACCAAACCGGGCTGAATCGGACCCAAAACCACAACCGAACTCAGTAGTTCAAACTGATTTTTTGCTTGTATCACAAGCAATTTTCAAATTAGTTCAACCTTTTCACACACGCACACACACACACATATTTCTAATCAAAACCAGAATCCACAATTGTGAACTATAACTGAATCGTATTTTGCAATAACCAAGATCGTATTTCACAATTTATGTATATATAAATTCAATTACAACTCATATATATTTTGGGCTTACTTTATATAATTGTGATTTTGGACACCTAAAAACCAAATTAATTTCCTTAGTAATCATGGAGTACAACCAACAGATTTCAACATTATTGCAGATGTCAACCGTTTCAGTGGGGGAGAATGTGACCCTCTTTCTATTGTAAACCAAACTATGGTTGTATATCTAGATCCCTTATGAGACAACCCAACAACTTCCGTTAAAGGTATGGGGTTTCCATTAATAAAGACAACCCCAAACTTTTAAGGTTTTGTGGGTTTTCCCAACCAAGTTATAGCATGTAAGAGAGACATACAACATTCTTCTTATTCAATAAATTGATCATTTGCTTCAATTGCCTTTGCCTACTTACCAACTCAAAAGAACTCATACAAACTTTGGGAACTTAACGTTTTTGCTTCCGTACCATGCATAAACTATAGAGAAAATTGACCTCTACGGTTGAATGTCAGTCACATTGCCAACACTTTGTTCGTGATATATATATATATATATATATATATATATATATATATATATATATATATATATATATATATATATATATATATATATATATATATATATATATATATATATATATATATATATATATATATATATATATATATATATATATATATATATATATATATAGGTCCTGTAGAAGTAAATATACTCTAGAACGTGAACTTTTCATAATAGGTGATAGGGGCTAACAATCGCTGATCGAACATAAAGATTGATCATATAGATCCCATATGAGAGGACTTCCTCTCACAGGATCATGACATTCCCTTTTCTCATATACACCAAACGGGTATTGCCAAATAAACAAAATGCAAAGGTACCCGTAGGCATATGTGGACATGGGTGGTTTGAAACGTATGAATCAAGAATCAAAAACTATCTGGTTGGGTTTCGGTTTCATTTTTGAAAAAATTGAAACGGACTCCAAATAAGAACCAACCGTTTCAAACCACTGACTATTATTTTTTAATTTTAATTTAAAATTTAAAATATTTTCTCCCTCGTTAACCGAGCAGTAGACTTTCAAAAGGCAGCGGATTTTTAAATATTCTTGAGTGGGTGAGAGTCCACAAGCGTGGTTACGGGGGGTGGTGAAGGACAAGGCACCAAGAATACAAATCCACCGAATGGGTCAAGGAATCCATCGTTTTCAGCGTTGGAAAATGAAGTTTCTCCGTGGGAAATCATCATTGTTCGTTCTTGGTTGCTGGAAAAGCCGTGTCATACTCTGCAAATGACTTCATATACTTGCATGTGAAGGTCTCTTTCTCTACTTTCTTCAATAACAGATCTCTCTCTCATGCCTGTTTTCTCCACTTTAAAGCCAAGTGAGACGTATATTTTACTCCAAGAAATAATAAGATAAGGTGAGACATGCATTTTACTTGATGTGAAGCTCTCTCTCTCTACTTTCTTCAATAACAGATCTCTCTCTCTCTCATGCCTATTTTATCCACTTTAAAACGAAGTGAGACATATATTTTACTCGAAGAAATAATAAGATAGGTGAGACATGCATTTTACTTGAAACAAGCTACCCACCCGCCAGGTTAGCTTATGAATTCAATTTTCAGTTGCCATCGGGTTTCAATCTCCTAACCTTCTTCTTGTGACTCGAGCATTCTGCCAGGTGAGTTAATGCTCCGAGTACGTAAGGCCCTTGAGTAATGAAAGTCTCGAGTCAGGTTGAATTGAAAGGTACACCTTTTGCTATAAAAAAGGTGGAGCATGTGAATCCAACCGCCATTTTGTTCAAGAGCTTTCTCTCTCACACACCAACAGAGAGAGAGAGAGAGAGAGAGAGAGAGAGAGAGAGACGCCTGCAATTTCAAGAGGCTTAAGGGGGAAACTGAACGAGGAGAAGGTAATGGAGAGAGGGGCGATATCCATGGTGATGATGATGGTCGTATTGGCGTTGGGAATGGCCGTCGGAGGGGTGAGCGGGCAGCAGACGGCGACGTGTGCTAACGATCTCATCCCTTGCCTCGACGCAGTCACTAACACAACGATGAAGCCGGGGAGCCTGTGTTGTGGCTCTCTGAAAAAGGCGATGACTGAGGAATTGACGTGCCTCTGCAACCTCTATAACACGCCGTCCACCTTTGTGACCTTCAAAGTGAACAAGACGCGTGCTCTTGAGATCCCTGGCCTTTGCGGTCTCTCTGATGATCTCTCCCGATGCACCACCGGTACGTGTCTGTCAAGCAAAAGCACGCTTTAATTCTCTCTCTCTCTCTCTCTCTCTCTCTCTCTCTCTCTCTCTCTCTCTCTCTCTCTCTCTCTCATTTCTTCGCTTTTCTTTGTTTCTGCAGCGACGTCTGTCCCCTCCCCAGCATCATCCGGGGCACCAACACCAACTTCAGGTTTCTCTCGATCTCTCACTTATTTGGGTTGTGGTTTGTGAGGGTAGGCAGTAATGATTTTATGTATAAATGGTTAGTGGAGAGAGTTTGCGTTTCATAGAACGTAAGGTGATTTAGATTCATGAATTCAGGTTATCTTCAAATTCACATTCTTATATATATTTTCCTCACTTCTGCGTACAATAGTTTTGAATTGTTAATCCTTCGAATTATCTGTCTATATTTCCACCTCCTATGGTGGGACTTCCGTTGTTGTGGCAGGTCCAGAAATCATGAGAAGACAGTGATGCCCTACCCTGGATTCATGGTTTTGGCAACAACTATCATCATATAAGAATGTAGAGGCTTTTGAAATCTTGGGTTGTAGTTGCTTTCAATTTCAAAACCATCCCCTGTTCATATGTGAATTTAGAGAACTTGTCCTGATTGGTATAATGTAAGGCTAAACCCCCCTGTTTCTTGTTCTCGTGTTTTCAAACAGAGCCTTGATTGGAGACATGAAAAGATGAACATATAAGACGGATGAAGGTTTATGAACTTTCAGCATAAAGAATTTTGAGAACTATAGAGATCTTATCCTAAAAAACCCTCCAAGTCATCTTTTTGTTGAGACAATAAATTGTGTTTATTACCTTTTATGTTGGTGTGCGGCCAGAAACCTTGTACTTTATACTCAGTTTCAGAAATCCGATTTCCATACTTGACAGAAACGCTTTGTGTACTTGGTCTGTTACTGCAATGTTATTGGGCACTCAGGAGGAGAGTTTTAACACTTGTATTAGTGGAGCAGTTATAGGAACCAAGTATTTGTGATTTAGCGTGTGTTGATCCTTGTCCCCAATTCATAATTTGTTCAAGACAGAAGTTGCGATTGCAGTGCAGTTTCTTTTATTAGCATTCATCTCTCAATTTGGTTTTCTCATTGTGCAGTAGAAATGAAGTTGTATGACTTAGCACTCGGTCTCTAAGTTGGTTTTCTCATTGATCTGCAGGTTCAGACAAACAAAACAATGGCGCATTGAGATCAACATGGTTCTTGAAAGCATGCATGACACTCTTTACCTTGTGGGTATCAGTGGTAGCTTGAACTGGATGCCATGTTAGTGCTTGCTAGTGATTTTGGTTTGATTTGGTTAGAACGGCATTAGTTTGTTCTTGTTTCTCTTGATTTGTTATGGTATGACTTTGTGGCAAACTATTTTAATCAGGTAGATTTAAATAAAAAATATTTAAAATATACAACAACAACAACAACAACTAAGCCTTTTCCCATACTAGACGGGGTCGGCTACATGGATTCTTTGTTTCCACAGATCTCTATCGTGTGCCATGTTAGCAGTTAACTCCCAATAAGCTAGATCATTCTTTATTATTTCTTTCCAACACTTTTGTGGTCGTCCTCTACCTCTTTTAATACTTTTCAAATTTAGTTTTTCTAACCTTCTTACAGGTTCTTCTTTTGATAAAAAATATTTAAAATATATGAAATGAAAATTCTAATTGAGAAATAAAAAGTCAGCTTCTCACAAAAGCCAACCTGTGTCTGTTCGCAGCTCCTCTGAATGCATTATTGCTTGTTTGTGGCTTCTCATTTTAGGTCTTCATGTTAGTCGCCATGTTAATCTATACAAACTTAACCACTTAAGCCGAGTTGGATTGATCACATGACTATCTTAGAAGAGCCAACCGCGAAAGTAGTTCTTTTCATTTGGCAGCCCTGCTTCTTGCTGCACCATATGGCAGTCAACGGGCAATTATAGGGCCCATATTACAGGAAACTGGAGCGGGTCGGGTTCCCCCCCCCCCCCCCCCCCCCCCTCTTAAGAACCCGTACCATTGGGGCCAGGCGTGATGGGGTACCCATGGGTAGGTAGAGATTGCCATTCTATTGGTTTTCTTGCCTAAAAGTGTAGTATCGGTAGCAACGAGGATAAGCTCAATCGGATTCTTGGGAACTGACTTTCATTCTTCCTTTTGGTAACGAAGTTAAGAGTTGTGGCATGCACTGCAAGAGAATCAGGGCCTCGTTCTTAACCCTGCAAAACAGGTACGGGATTAGAATTAAAAGAAAAACGGAAGAAGAAATAGCATAGAATTTTGTTCGAGTCGTGATAGGGTAGAGGACAAACCCTACCCAAGTCAAGATAAGACAGAGATCGACCAGAACATAAAAGGAAAAGAGAGAAAGAACAACCACAGATGGCCAAAGGAAAAGGACACCCGCAACAGAGATCCTGCAAAGGTCGTGGGTGGCCAAAGGCAAAGAACACCCGCAGGCTAGAATGGCGGAAAGATGGCCGCAGGCCAGAAAGGCAGAACGCCGTCCACAGGCTAGAAAGGTGAATGCCGATAGTAGGCCAGAAAGGCAGAACATCGATCGTAGGCTAGAAAGGTGGAACGCCGACAATAGGCCAGAAAGGCAGAACGTCGGCCGTAGGCTAGAAATGTCAAATGCCGACAGTAGGCCAGAAAGGCAAAATGACGGCCGCAGGCTAGAAAGGCGGAACACCGACAGTAGGCCAAAAAGGCAGAATGCGGGTCATAGGCCAGAAAGGCGAAAAGTCAGGTCGCAGGCCAAAAAGGCATAATGCCAACAGCATGTGAGAAAGGCATAACATCGCCCGCAGGCCAAAAAGGTAGGACGCTAGCCGTATGCCAGAAAGGCGAAACGGCGGGCCATAGGCTAGAAAGGCGGAACGCTGGATGTAGGCCAGGAGGCAGAACGCCGATCACCCCTCTCTCTCTCTCTGTGTCTCTCTCTCTCCTCCAAGCTTTTAAATTATCCAAAAAAACTGCTAGGCGGTTTCAGAAAACGATGGGGTAAAACCAACGGTTTTCCGGAAACCGTCCTGGACAACGGAGTAAAAAGTTCGTTGTGCCCCGGTCGATTTTTAAATATTACAAAACTATCATCGGACAAAATTACAAAAATATCCAGATATTTTTTATTAAAAAGATTGTTTTGCCCTTATTAAGTAAAAAGTCAATTTTACCCTCTAGTAGTTTGTAAAAATTATGAAATACTGGGTTGTTATTTTACATTATTACCCTTCTCGATTCAGGTTATTATAGAACTACCATTGTGTCAAAAGACATATTTGTCCCTATCCTTTTAAAAACTCCAGATTCGGACTGAGAGGCAAAATTACATATTTACCTCTGATTAGTTGCAAAATTTTACAGAAATACCAAAAGTAATTTTTCGGGTCTGTTCTTGAGCATTTCAGAAAATTAGAAAAGCGAATAAACAATTAAATTATAGTTTTACCCTTGGTATTTTTGGGAAATTATTAAAGGCAATTTTTTTTGGAAAAATTACAAATTTATTCGAGGTTGTTTATACATTAGAAATAAATTATTTTTCAGCTCATTCTTATTCTGTATCATTTTACAGTTATACAAAGAATATGTGTATCGGAATTGAAAAAAAACCAAAAAGTTAAATGGTTTGAACTTCCAAACATGAAAGAGAAGAATCATACTTGCTCTAACACTTTAAGGTATAGAGTATATATTAAAGGAAAATGTGCGTCCGCCACCACTGAATGCAACTAAGCAACAGATAGAAATGTAGACGACACAATAGCAATAACTGTCATGTTAACATACATGGAGGATGACCTCATATGTCTTTGAAGAGTTCAAGACCGCAAAAGAGTTGTTCGACTCCATAACAACCAAATATGACATAACTGCCAAACTGCATGTACATTTGCTATTACAGAAATACAATTCCTTCCGAATGAAAGAAGGAAACAATGTAATAGAACATGTAAAACACATGATGGTAATTGCTAGGGACTTAGTTGTGGCAAAGTCAATCATCCCGGAACTGATGCAGATATCAACAATCCTGAACAGTCTACCCCCGTCATGAAACATAGTAACTATTGCCCTTAGGTTAGGGCTAAAAATTAATCTTTCTAAATTGCCTCTCAAACTAGCAATAGAGCAAGAACACATGAGTAAAAAAAAGAAAGAAAAATTGCTAATGGTATAAGATGAGATAGGGTCTAGCTCCAAACCCAATCTAAATAAAAATAAATCAAACAAAAGGTTTGACAAAAATAACAAAAAGGGCAGTCAATCTTTTAAGAAAACGCAGAAAATCGCTTCTCGGGTAAAGTGTTTTTGCTGTGAAAAGATAAGATACTAAAAGAGGGATTGCCACAACAGGGAAGGTGGAGGAAACAACCCACAATACGGACAATTAGAGAAGCAGAACATAATTTGCGTGATATCAGAATGTCTCTATATGGATCGTGCGGTGACTGGTTGGTGGATCGACTTTGAAGCTACCAGACATATCTCGAAAACGAAGGAAGGGGCGATGGATCTAAAGGAATACAAACCAGGAGAACATCGGGTGTACATAGGAAATAATACTTTCTCAGATATTTTGGGTAGTGGGTCATTTAAAATCTTTGTACAAGGCAAACCGATTGTACTGATTGATATATTAATTGTGCCATCAATAAGGCGTAATCTAGTTTCGGTTCCTGCCTTAGTAAAGAAAGGTTTTGATGTCAGGCTTATTCTTGACAAGGTGACTGTGGGGAAACATGGGAGAATATTATTTTCTTTGAAGTTTGATGTAGAATATGGATTGTTCAAATTGAATGAAAATGGAAATCCTTTTGCTTATATTGATTGTGCATTTAATGTTGATGTTAATGTGTGGCATAAATGCCTTGAGCATATAAGTTTGGAAAAGTTGAAGAAATTATCCAACTTTGACTTACTACCTAGATTTGAGAAAAATATTTTCAACAAGTGTGAAGCTTATATAAAGGAAAAAATGACAAGAAAAGTTTTCTCCAAAGAGTCAACAAGGGCAACAACCCTGTTGAAAGTTATTCACACGGATTTATGTGGACCATTCAGTGGACATAAGTAGACATAAAAGGCGTAGGGCCACTCTGTCCTACTTAAAGGATTATCGTACTTATCTTGCAGAAGAAATGTGTAATTTAGTGAATTTAGATGAGTTGACTGATAATTTAACTTATCTCCAAGCTATGAACTCATTGCGAGTAACAGACTAGGGGAAAGCCATGGACGAGAAAATTGAATCCATTGAGAAAAACCAAGTTTGAGAATTGACAGATTTGACAAAAGGAAGGAAAGTTATAGGTTGTAAATGGGTTCTGAAAAAAAAAACAAGATTGACAAGTTTAAAGCGAGGTTGGTTGTAAAAGGTTTTTAGCAAAAAGAGGGGATATATTATGTTGAGACGTATTCCCCAGTTGCGAAATTTGCACCCATAAGGATAATCCTGACAATATCTTCATATTATTATTTGGACTTACATTAGTTACATGTAAAAACAACTTTTTTAAAGGGAGATTTGGATGAAATCATATACATGTAGCAACCCAAAGGATTTATAGTTGAAGGCAAAGAAGATAAAGTATATAGGTTGAGAAAATCCCTATATGGCCTGAAACAATCACCTTGCCAATGGTATTTAACCTTTCAAAATGTCATTGTAGAACTTGGGTTTGTGGCTAATGAATTGGATCACTGTGTATATGTTTGGAACAATGGGAGCCACTTTGTCATCTTATCATTATATGTAGATGACATATTGTTGACTGAGAATGACAATGAGATGATTGTCAAAACCAAGTCATGATTAAACTCAAGGTTCAAAATGAAGGATATGGGGGAAACATCCTGTATCCTGGGTATAAAGATCTCTCGAGATAGAAAATTTAAACTCTTATGCCTAAGTCAGGAGAGATATATTGATTATATATTCAAGAAGTTCAAAATGGGTGAATAGAAGTTTGCTATTACACATGTTGCAAAAGAAGTTAAACTAAGTAAGTTTGATTGTCCCGGTGAAGAAGAGAATAAGCCTAACGTTACTTATGAACAAATTGTGGGTAGCTTGATGTATGTTATGTTGTGTACAATACTTGATATCAGCTTTGCTGTTGGTCTTATAAGTAGATATCAAAGCAATCCTAGATGACAACATTGAATAACTATAAAAAGGATTTTAAGATATCTGAAAGGAGCAAGAGACTTGAAACTATGCTTTCAAGCAGATGAACTGAGAGTGGTAGGATATGCAGATGTTGACTTTGTTGGAAGCAAAGATGACATTAAATCTACCTCGGGACAAATATTCTTATTTGGAGGCAGTGTTGTTTATTGGGCATGTAAGAAACAGGGTTGTGTAGCATTCATACACAGGAAGCTGAGTATGTGGCTTGATGTATGGCTGCAATAAGTGTTGTCTGGATAAACTGCTTCATACGTGTTTTGAAGTTGAAAATAACTAACGAACCAGTTGTCATTTACTGTGATAACAACGCAGCAATTACTCTTATCAAAAGTAGAGATGATTGCTCAAAAAGCAAGCATATAATGGTTAAATACCACTAAGTTCATGATATGGTTATGAGAAAGGAAATATCATCTCATACATGCCAACAAATATCCATCTCAATACCATCTGTAGAATTCTGATTTACCAACAACATCAATAATGGAAATGCAATTCCTGCTTGTTGAATAAGGATCACCTATGCCTGGCATCTTCAGCCACCAAAACTTTTTAGAAACTCCATTTTCTGGAAAGTATGTTGACCTCGAGTTCAATTCTTGAGGCATCATAATCGTGATCTTGCGTGCAGACAGCAGGAGCAGATCTGAAGTAGGATTATACACCACTCTTGCTCTGAAGGGAGGCTACTTAGTGCCCCTGCAACCATCTATTAATACGTGAAATATGAAAAGCGTGATTGCACTGCGGCAAGAGCCTAAGTGTCTCATCCTCTTGAAACTCACTCAGACATGCAGAAAAATCACTGCCTTCAATGAGACCATCACCTCGCCTATACTTGCTAAAAATTAATGGAGCTTATCACAAACTTATCCAACCCATAATTCGGTGGGGAAAGAGCAATCTTTCACCTTTAGAATTGGAGCTGCCTTATAACATTCTCTGCTTAGAATCTTATCACCACGCACTTCACAATCAGAATATAGTCGCTGACAAGGGAAGCACTACTTTGGAATTCAACGATGCCAATCACTTGAAGGAGAAAGTTGAGCCTGAATCCGGGCTGCCCAAGACAAAAGGACGGAGAAACATTCCGTAGCATCATTTATATTTCAATTGGTGCAGGAAGAAGGATGGAACTAAGTCCAGATAAAAATTCGCCACTAACTAAACCAATGGGATAAACAAGAGTCTTCCTGAAAGGGGTTCACCAAGATATTACAATGAAGAGAGAAAATGGACAAAACAGCCAAACAGGTGTTACCACCGGCACCAGCAAAGGCCCTAGCTAGCCTCGGAACTCTTGTTTCAACCACTTGGAATTATCTACAAAGACTTCTACTGGGAAACAAAATAAAGTCAAAGCCACCATATGAAACTCTCGACGAGCATCATACAAAGGGAGCTTAAGATAGTGTGTATCAATGCGTGTTCATCTGGCTCAAGTACTTTCCTTTGTTGCTACCGTAAAAGTTTTGCTTCGCTAATGCATGCTTGAGCACTCGACATCGCTCATACTTTCGTAAAGTGCTTCAGATAAATCTGAAACCCGGTGTCTAAGTGACCAAGAAACGAATCTCCACGAGCTCTAATTGTCACAAAGCCATCTTAGCTGGCCTTGTAATTGGTCTATGCTTCTGCTTTAGAATCGAACATCTTAACTTGAAAAAATACATCAAAGAAACGCTTAAGACTTCGATCCATAATGCTTATTATATCTTTCGCTTGCTCTGCAACTTCCTTTGTGGCATATATAGTGCCCGGGGGGCAAAACACTCCTAGCTTCCAAGTCTTACACTGGGCTTTCCCAACACATCATACGCAGTTCGCCCAGTTAAATCCAAGAGGGGATCAAAGAAGAACAGATGGCTCTAAGCAGCAATGTGCTAGGCACCATCAATTTGATCGCTGTTCTACAATCAATTCCAATACTTGGTACAGGAATATGGCTGGCGACGGAGCCAGATAATGCATGTGTGAAGAACCTTCAGTGGCCTGTCATTATACTTGGAGTACTGATCTTGGCCGTGGCCTTGGCTGGCTTCGTTGGAGGATTTTGGAGAATTCCTCACCTTATCTTCATTTACCTTGTTGCGATGTTGCTTCTTACTGTGTTGCTGTTAGTCATGGTTGTTGAACAAACTGGTTATGATTCATATTTCATATTCCAAGTGGAGATCCGATATCTAAATAAAGAAAATCACAAATGTCCCACTTAAGTTGTAATAAATATTACTAAATAAGGATAAAATAGAAGTGTATATAAGTATAATTGTGGCCATTAGTTCAGCTTTTAAGAGAGAATAAGAAAGTAGAGGAAGAAGGCAAGGCCGCTATTCCAGATTTTATCCATGTTTGTCATATTTCTTTTGTGATTTGATATATCAACATGGTATCGGAGCCTAATCTTTGGGATTAGGGTACTTGGAAATCGTGCAAAAAAGGCTTGAATATTGTGCAAAAAAGACATTCTTCATAGGAGTTAGGGTTTGCAAAAGGGAGCAATAAAGAAATTTTATTAAAAGGTATTGAACAACAAAAATAAAATAATATGAAAAAGAAAATTGAGAAAATACAAAGATATGCGGCCTACAGTAAGGGGGCGATCATGGCAGAAAAGGTAAAAGTATTGGAAATTACAGAAAACTACAATATAAATAAACAAGAGGCATTCAAAATCATGAATCTGATATTAAATGGCATAAAATATTTATAATGGGTGAGATCTATTGAACTCGTAGTGTTGGGTAAGAGAAAATGGGAATATACTAACAGAAGAAATTCCCGTACCTAGCGTTATCGATCCCTCGTACTCTAGGTAGCATAGAGAAAATGACTTGGTAAGTGATTGGTTGATTGAGTCAATGATACTTCCATCTGAAAAACTTTTATATGTTCTTGGAATAAGCTCATGATATTTTGCTAGCTGCCTAAAATACCTATGCTCAAAGAAAGATTATTGTTAAGAAATATGAAATTATAGAGAGGATTCATAAATGTTGACAAAGTAAAGAATCATAAGTGAATATTATGTAGAGCTTCAAGAATTATAAGAAGACTACAATTTTATTGAAAAACGAAATGTCAAAACTTTATGAAAGAAAGAAATAAAGAATTTAAAAAAAAAAGTATTTAACTTGTTATGGAGTATTTTTTTAAATTTTGATGCAGTGAAGAATGACATCTTAAGTAGGGAAGAGCATTCCGACTTAAGGCATCTTAAGAAGGAAGGGGAAAATAACTGCATAGAAACTGTGACCTTTGTTATAAAGAATTTTTTAGCCTACCTCTCGACTTAGAGGTAGAGGGGGAGGATATAGTAGAAGAGGAAGATGCCGAACACAATATCCTTCAGATGAGAAAGACAAACTTTCGTGCACTCAATGCAGAAAAAGCATACTCAAGACGATTGAATGGTCGACCAAGTTATAACTAAAACTCTTTTTCTTTTTCTCTTAGGGTTTTAACAATTGATTACACTACATACTTAAAGAACTTTATAACTTCAAAGATTAAACTGCCCTACACTAATTATCAAATGTTAAGCATGTCAGATATAGACGATATAAACAAATGTACATCTCTTCTCAACACTCTCCCTCAAGTTGGGTAAAAGATGTTGGTAATTCCCAACTTGTCAAGAACATTTACAAGACTTGTTCGGTTGACTGCCTTAGTAAGAAAGTCAATGCATTGGTCTTCATATTTAACATAAATCAATTCAAACACTTTGTTAGTTACTTTTTCTTTTACGAAGTGACAATCAATCTCAATGTGTTTTATTCTTTATAATAAATAAGATTTGAAGCAATATTATGGCGGCCTTACTGTCACAATAAAAAGAAATAAAACCTCTTATAAATGATTTGAACAAGAGTCCCTCACACATTATTTAAGCAATAACTCTATATTATGCCTTTGCACTTGATCTTGCTATCACAATTTGCTAACAATATTCATATCTATCAATATGAGATATGCAAAAATAGATTTTTGTCATGAAGAGAGCATGCCCAACCAACATCTAGAAAGACTTCAATATTAAGATGACCCTTATCATGCATATGAGCTTTTGAGGGAGCATGCATAAATCTACTCAGCATTCCTATGGTATAAGCAATATTAGGATGAGTAATGGTAAGATAAATCAATTTTACTACTAACCATTGATACCTACTTGAGTCTTTATACCTGTCATCCTCACCAAGATATAGTTTTTGATTAATTTCCATTGGAGTATCACTCCTCTTACATTCTATCATTTTTTATCATTCACCAAGTCAATGTACTAGAATAGAGTACTTTTATTCCCACAAAATAATGCAATTGGCTCAGCTCCTTCAAATCAATGTTATAAATATCATATTATACGATAATATCTTATATCGGTAGTTGGATCGATGCGATCCGCATACTAATACAACAAAAGAAAGGAAGAAGCTGATTTTCTCTAAACCATCGCTGATTTCCTCTAAACCATCTGCAGTCGAGAAAGGCTATCCCGAAGCTTTATCGGCAGTTGACACATCCATACCATGGTCTAAAGTTCTGCAGAGAATTTCGAGTATTGCCTGTTCGCACCTTCTATGAGTTTGTTGGCAATTGCACTTGCATAAATGCATGAGCCTTCGTGGATCTGTACCAAAATTGAGCATTTACTGATTTAAAATTGGAAAATGATATAAAAGTACAAATAATTTCCACTACAGAAGAAATATCAAGAGAGATTAATCCACAGCTAAGTAAATTAATAGCTTGCCTGAAGGAATAGTGCAAGCAGGGATGAGCCCAGTGAACTGAGGTAGACTCGTCTGATTAGTTTTTTGCTTGTTTTCTGGCTTGTAGAGTTTGTTCATTTAAGATTTCACGCTTACACGATTCTTGCCAACGCAAGTTAAAAGTGAACATTTTTATGCAATCTTTATCATGAAATTGAACTTTTACCTCATTACACAAGTGCACTGATCCAACCAGTTGGGTTAGCATGTATTCTGACGTGTCTGTGCCTATATACATACACACATATATATAGTGTGTGTGTGTGTGGGGGGGGGGGGGGGGGGGATGCTAGATGCACGAACCTCATGAGACAAAAGTTCTATTTTCATGCTAAAGGAAGTTTTCTAAAACAGGAGCCGGGATTAGATGAGCCAAACTTGTTCAATGCTCGTCTTATCCAAGAGACGAGCTGAGGAAAGCTTGCCTCAAGCTATGAAACATGCTTGCTGGGGATAATTACACGGCGCTTTCGTTTAGTGAATCAAAATAAGCTTTCGACCCATGAAGATATCAAGCTGTGGACCACTGAGATATCTGTTCAGCAACATGCTTGCAGCTCGTAATCGCACAGCCCGAACAAAAGCATCCATTTTTGTTAAATAAAGTTGCAGTACTCATGAGATGGTCGGGATATTTCTTTTTCTGGTCAAAGGAGTTTCCAGTTTATATTGTCTACCAAGAGAGAAAGAGATTATGATCACAAAGCATGTTAACTGATCACAAACTTCTAACAGATTAGTGCACAACACTGTGAGTTTGCCTGTAAGCACGCACGGCAGTGCCAGCACGTGCACACGCCTTCCCTGTGCATGTTGCAGGACGCCAAAGACTCATTCAGGCGTGCTCAGATATACTAGGAGCCAGTGCAAGGATATCTACCTAATGTACATGATCATCCTGGCCGTTCAAGTGCATTGCGATGGAGGGCCTAAATTTTGTCCGCAGTACATATATACACAAGCTTTGCCATGCGTAATCTACAAAGAAAGCCTCTGAATAGAAGAAACAGTATGCAATGAAACAGGGTGTCCGTTGTTTGAGGCAATGCAATCAATTCCATGATTCTCATGCATGATATACGTTCTATATATAGCTGTCTATTGCATATTCTAAGGAGAGTCTCGTGTTATGAATGTCATGCATATGCGTAATACAATAGAAGATATCTTGTCATATACAAGGAGGTGGTCAGTAAATGAAATGCCGAATAACTGAGCTCGGCTTGGTAGTTTCTTGTCTCATCAGATTGTTGTCTTGTCATTTCTGATTATCTCGCTTGCTGATTTAAGATTGGCTAAGTTTCTGCGGAGCTGAACTTGAGCTTGCTCATTGCAGTCAAATAATAGAGTTTTATATAACATTTAGCGCAAAGTAAGACCTTTATCCATTTAAGTGAAAATGTAGGTTTTTAATCCAGTGTTCATTGTAAAGGTAAAGCTCTTGCAGACATGCACAACCATTTAACTGATCGGGTTAGCATGTCTTCAAGCACAGACATACGCAGGAATGCGTGTAAATTTATGTATATGTTGTGAAAAATACAAATTGCTGTTATTTAGAAAGTCATATACATACATGTATATACAGCATATCAATGCATTTAAACCGTATGCAAGCTAGCACATTATAGAGAAACATGCATGAAGAGCAGGGAAGTGAGAGAAAAATGGAGTTAAAATACGTACCTTCGTATTGAACAAGAAGACACTGTGGTCACTAACATGGGCTCCATTGACATGAAGAATCTGAAGCTGAAGGTCGTCAAGAATCCTGGACACAAACAGCAGGCAGTTCTTGTTTTTCTTCTGGACGAGCTTGATGGTAACCTCATGATCGACGATTCTAACATCAACCCACGTGCCATCTTTGGACGTCCTTTGCAGCCACGAGCTCCTCAGGGATCCATTGAAGGTCTTCTCTCTCTCCGTCTTTACTGATTCCCCAGGATCCTCAAAGAGGGGCTTGTGTGTAGTAGTAGGGACAGCAGTGTCCAGGACATCTGCATGCTGATGATCATCATCAGGATGGTCGCCGCCTAGCTTCTGCCTCTTGCTTCTTCCCCCTCCTCGCCTCTTCTTTTCTACTAGCAGCTTGAGTTCCTCAACGGTTCTGAGGAGCTCTTTGATGTAATCAATAGCATCCCCCACAATAGAAGCCCTGTCACTCTACATCAAACCATGACAGTTTCAAATCTACCACCCAATATCAAGGGCACATGGAAAATAATAGAGAGAGAGAGAGAGAGAGAACCTTGGTGGGGTTAGGAACCAGGGACTTGAGTGCCTTGTATTTCTCATTCAGCGACTCCCTCCTTTGCTTCTCGGTAGCAAAGTGACCATGACTCCCTCTCCCTTCTCCCTTTCCTATCCCACACATCTCCCTTCCGAAGTCCAGCACAGAGTTTCCAAACTGCCTTCCAATTATCTGCCCACCTTCTACACTAATCAACCCACCTGCTGTCTCTTTTTCGTGAGCCAAGCCGAAGCTATAGGCACCAGAATTTGAATTGGGGAGTGGGTAGGTCTGTGGTAATGATTGAAACAAATCCCTTAAAAGTGGTGGATTTGGTTGAAAATTTAGATGGAGCGGATCATACAACACTGTAGGTACTGAATTTGTGTCATTGGCGTTCAGTTCACTATAAATATCAAGTGAATTAGGAAAACTTGATGATGTTCTCTTGTTGTTTATGCCACTGAAAGGAATGATAGGTGTTGTGGGAAGTCCTGTGGAGATAGTGCATCTGGGAAGCTGAAGGAAGTTCAGAAAGTCAGGTGTTTCATAGGAAGAGTTCAAAGATGAGCCGTATGTGCTGGAATTCAAGTTGGTTATGTTGTTTTGCTGCTGTTGATGCAGTGCTATATCATGAATTTCACTGTCCCAACTTGGAAGTGCCGCTGCTGTCAACGGGGGTACCGATGCTGCAAAGTGGTGGTGATGGCTTCCTTCAAGAACTTCTTGGATGATGTGTGTGTTGAAATCGGGATCGAGCTCGAAGTTCATCTGATTCTGGAGATCATTGATAGCAATTGATTCATCTGTGACCTTGTGATGGCCTTCAAAGGTGAAGTTATGGTCTATTTCTGGTGCCATAGTGGGATGGTGGGAAGTATCAAAGTAATCACTTTCATCATACATTCTGGATGGTGATGTTTCCTTGATTTCAGGGTCTTGGCTGCACCAGGCAACAGAAAGAGGCAGTCAATCACATCATTGATCAAAATAACTAATTGCATGTTTGGCTAGGAAACTTCAATAACTAATGAAATGTGAAAAGAACAAGAGTGCCATGTTAACCTGGAGAATTCTTGCAGAATTTTGATTAATTCAAGACCGGGTAAATAAAGTAATTGGTGAGCGAGGTGAAGGAAAGAAACTGACAGCACGAAGCGTTAGTATTCGGTGGTGGTGAGGAAATAGAACTCTTCGATCATATAAAGGAAAAAACTCAGAAGGACGTTTACAAGCTCAGAAAGGAAAAATACAAGTAAATGGAAACTGAAGATATCTTTCTGCAACTTGTGTCGTCCATGATTCTTCTTTGTTGCTTCCTTGCCTGTGTGCTCATCAAGGGGACCTAGCCATAATAAGAAAACTATAAACTGTCTATAACTCTTGATCTGCAGAGAACTTGTTCAATTTAGGAAAATTTTTGGTTCTAAAGTGAAGGATCTCAAGTTCTCATAACCAGACATGAGCCCTAATTAAGTATTCGTTATCAACGTTCAATTAAGACAAGGAAGACAACCATAACAAAGAGAGCTCTATTTTATCTGTTTAAGGCAAATACGGAAATCTTGAACTACTTCAAATCGCAGGACGAAACATATTTTGGATTCTTGATACCCAGGAATCAGATGAATAAGGAGTACATAAAAAACTTTAAGCTTTAATGGCTACCAACCACAAGCTTTCTTGCTCATAAATGCAAATAAAAGCATGAGTGAAAATACTGAAGCCGAGAAAAAGACAGTTTTTGCAGACTGAGAGAAGGGAGATAAAAAGAGGATAACCATGCGGAGATATGGGATGGGACAAGAGAGGAGTAGAGAGGTGAGGAACTGAACCATATGCAGGGAAAAGGAAAAGCGGGTTTGCTTTTTGTAGATGCTCCACAGGTGGGCCCTCAGCTTCATTTGATTTCTTGTTCAGTCAATCTCCTTCCCTGCCAGCAGTTGTTACTGAGATTCCTCAACATGGGTCCCCCGAAAATCTCCGTATCCTGATCCGGCTCGTGATTACTCTGCCCCCCACCCTCTCTCTCTCTCTCTCTCTCTCTCTCTATATATATATATATATATATATATATATATATATAGCTTTTATATACAATCTATGTTTGTATATATAAACGTTTGTCACGTTAGTTGAAGTAGAAATGCATTTACTGTGTGCATGGAATTGCATTCTTGAACCCTTTGGGCATGTACAGGTTCTTCGGTCCTCCCCACCAAGTTTTATAAAAAGATGGTCTATGGTGTCACTGGGAAATCCGTGAAGTTACAGAATCTAACTTAACGCATTCTGTAAAAAAGAAAGAATTTAACTTAATGCATGCTAAAACGAACCAGGTATCCAACAATAAAAATTTTAGACGTCATTTTCGTCTACAACTAAAGGGCCTTTTGTACCAAAACCAACTTTTATAGACATAAATAAAAGAAAGAAATTCTAACAAATAGCAACAAAACACAAAGCGACCCTGTTGTGGTCCTCATCTGTCTCAAATCTGCTGCAGTTATATGTCTCATCTGAACGTTAGAGTAAAACCTGTACCTGTACCAGATGCACGTATGCCGACGTTATCAAGCTCATGACCTTCAACTTGTTTGAACGCTATGTAAGTGAATCCCTTAACCAGGAGAGACATTGCTCCTCGAGAGCAATTAGAAAAGTTGTTTCCTTTTTTATTTCGGTTCTTAAGACTTCAACTGAACTTCCTTTCTTTAACAATGCTAATAAAAGAATAGGAGAGATCCATTTTTCAGGTTAATTATGAACCACAAAATAACTCAACTGCCCATTTACTTGTTCTATAATGACTATTAGTTGGTGATTTTTTTTCTTAATGAATTTTGGTTGGAGAAAGGTTCGCAACTTTGCGTACTGCATGGAAATCGGTGTCATTTTCGTCGAGTTCATGGACTAATCTTTAAACATGAAAATCTGCTCCCAGTAAGAAAGCATCTAGATTATCTACAGTATACCTAGCTCCTTCGGTATTAAGAAAAGAAAGATTTGTATGTAACATTTTCAACTGCCGTCCAAGGAGCTATTTGTAATGATCAATGTATTCTTAAATCTCTTCTGGCACCGAGAGCAGCGGCAATGGAAGTTGAGTCACTGTAAGCCAGTTTATCAGCGAGGGTAACGCCCACTACGGTGGTTCTGTGCAGCTTCCATGCTGAGCAACAAAACGAAAGAGTTTGCATGGATGCTGTAAATCACTAAAGTTGATCAAAATTTTCTTACTATGTTCTCGTACCTCTTCGGTAGAATTATGACTTGAATAAGAATAATAGTTCCATTTTGTTTGTGAGACAGAAGATTGTGTAATTTCCATCGGCGCAAAGGTAAAAGGTTTATAACCTCATCCATTGATGCTGCAATTAAAATTATTCTGATGGAGAATAAGACGATATGATATACACAGTTGCTGAACTCGCTCTCTTTAAAGTGAGAGTTACGAACTGTGTGATATTCTACAACTCTGCTCTCGAGACGTTATGGAAATCTAGACTGCCAAACGGCAGGAAGATCAGATCAGAGTACTTAAACTAAATGAAACAGGTGAACTCGATTTGATGACAGCTGACTGTGTATATCATATGTGGAAAAACACAAAGACCAAGAGGAAGAAGAAGAGTTTGTGTAGAATAAGAAGCTGCATGGTAAGAAAGTAGAGATGGCACGAACGGACAACCGATAAAATGAATGGGCTTATATACATAGCCTAAGGCGACCTCATTTGATGGATGGGGAGACACCACCCAGCACGGTCGAGTTGCTTGGACAGCGCCATCGAAATTTACTCTCTCTCTCTCTCTCTCATGCAATTGTACTCATTTGAAATCACGTGAAATCAAGCACTAGAGATGCATTTTGAATTCTTAATTAAGGCTAATTGAAAACATGTTATAGATCACCCGCGAAATGGTGTTGAAGAGATTTCCAAAATTCAATAGCTCACAACGCATTAAAATTTAAAGACTGAAAAATGATAATTACAAGCTGAAAACATTCTATCAAAAGATTGCTCCTAGTATATATACATGGGAAAATTTCGCGTACAAACTGCATGGATGTGCGTAGAGTGGCCAAAGACCTTATAAATCACTGGTTGCGAGAATATCTTTTTTGATGTATATATACCAAATTTTATAATTCATTAAAAAGTTTCATTTATTTGCGTAAAAAGCATATGTAAAAGTACTTTGGCAAAGAGATCACAAAAAGCTGTATGGTTAGTCTCCTGAAGACGCAAACTACGTTACTATATATAATGATAATTAGGCATTCCCAGAATACATACTTAATATTAATCCGTTGAATGAAAACTTAGTTAAGATTTCAGCCGGTACGTTAAGCCAATGCCACAATTATGTAAATTCATTCAAGGGAAAATTTCTTTTGTAGAAAATCTTTTTTCTTCCATGTAGGTGATTTCTATGACAATATACAACCTTAATTACTTCAATCCACGCAATTCCATGTAATTTCATCTAAGGATTTAAATACCAAAGTAGATGCCACGAGAAGTGGCTATGTGTGTGTCCAAACACACACACACATATATGATCATTTACACTATACAAATCATATCTCCTGCACACATTGCATAAAATGATAAAATTTTATCCTTTTTCTTTTTTCAAAAATTTAACTATATATACGAATGTAACATGTCCTCTTGAATTAATGGGTAATTTTCTATGAAAAGATTGACATAGGATCACGGCCTATCAGAAAAAAAATATTATCTTTTTCAACCTTTTCCAAGTAAAGAGCTAGGGATGGCAGTTCCTACTCGTCTCCTATACATAATGACTTTTAGTTTAATAATATAAAACACCATCCCATAAAAAGATTTTGTATTTTATGTAGAATATATAATATTAAATGATTTAAAAAAAAATTATAGGTTGAAGTGGGATGGGGTCGGGTTGTTACAAAAGGATGAGGAACGGGTGTGGGTTTGATCTCTCAAGACCTATAGGGCAGGGTGTATAAAGAGGAGAGGCGGGTGCCGGTGGAATGAGAACCCTGCCCCGTCGCCATCCCTATAAAGAGCTCCCGTGATCACATATAGAAGTAGCAGGGCAATTGAGCCAATAAAACAATTGGCAAGGGTGGTTAAGGAAATGAGGATCTAGTACTTCTTACTATGCACGCATACCTGCTCCCCAACTAACAAAGCGAAGCCTTTCTTTACCAGTGAGGAAGGTGAAAACAGCAGCTGTGTCTGTTTCGATGGGAGGAGAGTCACATAAAGTTCATGACTAATAAAAATAATTATTTAATGCAAAACCTAATCATGTCTCTTAACTAGTTCTTGACCTTGACCTTTTTATTATGTATTTGTTAATTGAGTATTAGTTATTTTCAAATTAAGGTAAATTTGATGCTTAATATGTGCATCAATACTTGAGAAAGCTCACCCAGTCCTTCATGACCAGGTTGGTTTACTGTAACAATGAACCTTTGAGGGTGGATTGTGCTTGTGTCCACTGGTAGAAGAAAGGTTATCGAGGGTGGTTTCGTGTTTACAACATACAATTGTATAACTGATCATGGTTAGTAATTATGAAATTTTATTACACTATTCTCAACTGGAGAACTGGAGAATCCCTTGGATTCAACTAGTGGTCGTATCATTTCATGTTACTGTGAGAAACAGGTCAAACTGCACACAACCTGATACTGTCACTCTCGTAGATACGAACACAAGACTTTCATAGTAATCTATAGTGTTTGGTTTTCATGTTGGGTTATGATATTGCCAGGATTTCTCCTTTCAGGTTGTGTTTGTGTCGTGTCATCTGATGTTATCAAAACAAGTCAACCCAAACACCAGCCCGTTGTTTCAGTGTTTCTTTGGCTGGGAGTTTAAGTTCTTATTGAAACAAGTCAACCATAATACGACTCAATCCTCTTCGTTTTACTTCGGATGCGTGGATGTAAGTGAATGCTTTTTCTATCATGTTCTTCCGTTTCATGCCCTTCTACAATAGGTTCCAATTTCGACTGTTGGAAACTACCGGAAATTGTAATTCTGACTATTGCAATAGTCGGAATCATAAAGTCGAAATAATGATAGTTGGAATAAGGTAATTCCGCCTGTGGGACAAGTCGGAATACTTGTTGAGACCGCCGGAATACAACGGTGAAAACAAACAATCGGAATAAGATATATTGTGACTGATCTACGTATTCCGGCTGTTGTAAAACCAGCTAGAATTGACGTTTAGTGCCGCTGCCCATTACAGCCGCCGGAATAACTATAGGAACAGGCAGAAGCTTCTTAACATGCAGGCTAAACTGGTATAGGTACGAACTGGGTTCTGGCCTTGGACCGCTGGAGATGCCATATATTATTTTCTAAACTAATGCAGCATATTCTTTATTTGTCTTTAGCATTTTTTATTGCAGTTGGTAGTTGGGAAATGCAGGGCGTGCCTCTCTTTATCCCAAGTACCAAAACTCATTTAATTAATAGAACTGTGCTTCAAGATACTTAGTTTAAGTATTACCGATCAAGGCTCAACAACCATTTAAAATATTTAAGTTCAAATTCTCAGTTCAGGCCCGTGCCACAATTTTCGGTAAAACTGACCTTTGTATAGTTTAAGATGGTAATCTTTGTACACATTGAAAAAAGATTAGCATAAGTACATTCACAATAAAAAGGATAGGTTTAAACTCCCTAGGGTACATGGTACTGAGTATTTGGCAGTTAATCATCAACATATCAACATGTACAAAAGATGTTTATAGCAAAAATATAGATGCTTGGATGTATGTGTGGTAACACAAGAAAATGCCGTATTGCTAATGGGGTTTTCTAAGACAAATTGGGAGTGGCATTAATAAAAAATAAAATGCAAAAAATTTGTTTAAGATGGTTTAGATACATCACCAAGCAACCAAAGGAAGCTCCGACAAGAAACTAAATGAGAATATGTTAAAACAAGAAGAGGAAGATTACATAAGCGTTGGAAGGTTATATGGCACAGGGTCAAACCTCATGGGAAAAAAATTTATATAGCATTCTTTGTGATGAGAATATATCATTAAAGTTAAAAAGGTAAATATTATAGATGAGCAATTAGACCTGCCATGTTTTATGGTTATGAATGTTGGGCAGTTAATCATCAACATATACAAAAGATGTCTGTGATAGAAATGAAAATGAAATGGATGAGTGGTCATGCAGAAAAGACCGTATATTTAATGAGGTTATTAGAAACAAATTAGGAGTAACACCAATAGAGGATAAAATGAGAGAATATTGTTTAAGATGGTTTGGACATATAGAAAAAAGATCAAAAGAACTTTTAAGAAGGTATGAAAAACTAGATTTTAAAAGTATTAAAAGAGATAGAGGACGACCACCAAAGTTTTGGAAAGAAATAATAAAGAATGATGTAGCTTATTGTGAGTTAACTGCTTACATGGCACATGATAGGGCTTTGTGGAAACAAAGAATTAATGTAGCTGACCCCGTCTAGTATGGGAAAAGGCTTAGTTGTTGTTATTGTTGTAGCATGCTGATCATATCTAGCATACGAAAAGGCTTAATTGTTGTTGATCTTGTTGTTGTAATCTTTGTATAGTAGTTTATTTTAAGATACTAGCCAGTCAATATCACTCAGACCAGTGATGGATCCAGAAACTTGTTTCAGATGGGGAACGTCTCCTATGCTAATAATGGAGAGCATCAACTAACCTTTTGGCGGTGGGCATCCATCCATTGGCACGAATCAATCTAAGCTTGATCGGGTGTTGCACTAGTAAAACGTAGGGCTATTTGCTGGCCTCAAGAGAAAACCTGATGGGGATAAAGCCCATGCAAACAGTTGGGTGTGCGCGTCTCAATCCTGAAAAATTATGGTTTCACTAACGAAAGAAGGCTTATTTACCATGCATTTCTAAATAACCATTGAAATATTTCCTTTCTCTACTATAAATATGTTCCCTATGTAATTAAGTGTATTCATTACTATAAAACTTTTGAAATTTTTAAAAAATGAAACCGGTTGTTCCAAGTTTGAGCCCGGTTTCGATTCCATAAAGATGGAACCGGAACTAAGATCCCCAGTTTCAGGCCTGTTTTGGCCGTTCCAGTTCCAACTGGTTCCTGACCTGGTTCAGTTCTCTTGAAACCATCAGGCCGGCCATGACTAGGTGAGGGTTTGCTATCTAGTTTATACATCAACCATGTGCGATACAAGTTCAATTACAATACTTAACAGTCGTTTTTCACATGCTTCCGTATTTTACAATCCAATTCGCCTGATTCCTCTTTGATTCAATTAGTTGTCCGAGTTTTCTTGGAAAGCGATTCGATGCAAAATTTTCATTTTGATAACACGAAGACAGAAACACTTTTCAACTTGTTTCCTCCTTTGTTGCGTGTGCCTGTAAGTTTTACCTCTCCTTTGTATCATGTTAGAGGCTTCTCTACCTTTCCAACCCGAGGAGATAGTTCATAGTTCAATATTCAACGTTCGTGTACAGTGTACACGAATTGTATGCCCATGTGCACAATCACTTGAGATGGACAGCCAGAGCTTACTTTAAGCCATTTTCTGATGATTTTCATACTCAACCTCAAACCGATTGACTAGATTCTTTCATGGTTTCGTATGAATCTACACTTGGATCAAATTGTATACCAAGAATTTGAGCATGTAGATTTGGATAAAATTGTATACCAAGAATTTGGGCATGGCTAAAGCATAAAGAGAAGACAAGATTGGGTATAATGACCTCTCTCTCTCTCTCAAACTTTCTTATTAAAGTTCGGAAATTCATTTAAGAAAACAAAATACAAAAATACTTATTATAGAAGTTTATAATCAAAGAACAAAATCTCCCAACAAGAAATATATAAAATTTACATTATAAAATATCCATAAAGAATAACACAAAAATCAGGCACATGACTTTAAACATTTTATCTTGTCAAGGCGTCACTATAACCTCTTGTTGAAATGTTGGAGATGGCCGCAGTATAATTTACTCTATTTAAGAGTCTTCTATGCACGATCAACTTGCTCAAAATCTTCAACAATCACAACAATAAAAATTCTCATGTGCAAAAATGTTACAGAAAAGTAGTCATTCTCGGCTCAGGTAACGGCTGGACTAGCCATCCAGTCCGTTACCTGAGGATAGGGCCAGATCGGAAATGGACGACTATTACCGGGATTTCCGGTAACGGTCATCCGTTACAAGCTCCCCGATGAGGGAAGCCGCAGGTAGATAAGCACGACGAAGGGAGAGCACCTGCCTATAAAAGGCAGGCATTACAGACACTCAACAACTGTGAAAATACAGAAAAGAAAAAGAGAAAAAGTGTATCTTCGTCTGTGCGAGACCCTGTGTAGGAACCTTGTGTCCATCATCCGCTGCATCTGCATCTGCATCTTAATAGGTCTGCTCATCGGCAACAAAGGCCATTACGGAATCCGGCAAACAAGAAGAAGGCCATCACTAGAATCCGACAAAAGAGGAGGTACACGACTCTTCAACATTGGTATCAGGGCCTACATCATTGAAAAAGGAGAGAGAGAGAGGATCAGTGAAAAAAAAAATACCAGACAGAGAGAAATCGAGAAAAAAAAGGGAGAGAAGGCGACAGTCGCCAGAGGCACAGAAGACACAAGGCCAAGACTGAACGGCCGAAGCCGGAATAACCACAGCCAAGGCCGCCAAGAGCCAAAGGCAAAAACGTGAGACATGCCTGCAAGAGACAAAGGTAAAAACCCGAGGTATTGAAAACTTGGTTTTTAGACAAAACAAAATGGCATCGTTGGTCCATATAACTAACCCTACCTAGTGGAAAAAGGATTTTGTTGTTGTTGAAGGCAAAACTTTTACGAGACACGGCTATTAATTTAATGTTCACATGAAGTTCTTGGCATCAAAGTTATGCCAACAAGTTTATCATCACTAATTTGATACTAAATATACAACTTAAAATTATATTTAAGTTTTATAAGGTTTAATCAAACAACAAGTACCAAAGAACACCTTTGTGTCTTTGCTGAGAATATCTTATACCTTCTCTTTTCGTGTGCTCATTATTTTTTTTCTAATAATATTTCTTCTATCATCCAAAAAAAAAAAAAAAAAAAAAAAAAAAATCTGAAGGACGGGACATCACTTTTTTTTTTTTTTTTTTTTTTTCACGTTATAATCAAAAAAAAAAAAAAATTGGAGGATCAAAAAAAACCATCAATACTTGTCAATTGGTCAATCAATGCATATCAGATCAAATGCAAACCTGGACTTTGTAATGCTGAAAGTGGACTTTTCAAAGATCATGCTAAGTATTTTTCGGTGGCCTTGATTGATCCATTATTTAGAGGTTTCATTCCGCCAACTCGGCGAGTAAATCAAAATTGTTTTATAATTTTGACCTAATTTTACCCCAAATTGTCTCTTCAATAATTTTTTGTAAATATATACTTGCTTAAAGATTTGCTTGGGCCTGGAGAGAAAGGATTTATGTTAAATTGCAGGAAGGTCAAATGTCGATGCCATGGTGGGCCAGCGAGAATGGGTGCTTAGATTAAATTGTGATGGCTCTTGGTCTGGAATTGAAGTTGATAAGAGTCTGATTGAATTAATTGCTCAGAGAGCCTTGTTCTCCCAACTTTTAGTCGGACACCAAGATCGTTCCTAAATGTAGGACATGGGGTTGTAACCCAAGATATAGCCTATGTAAGGACTTTAGTGTCAAAATAAATCTAAACCTCAAAATTATACGTAAAGCCTTCTACACAATCTGTGTTCTCAATTTGACAGGAACCAATCATCTGTCAAAAATCACCACAAACATAATTAATCGGTCAATTATCATCAATTACTGCTCCTACCATAAAGCAATAATCAATGCCTCAAAATTGATTGATCAAATTCTCTCACACTTGAACTTTGTGCACTTATATTGGCAAAATACTTGTTGCTTCTTGTTTTAGGCCAAAGAAAGGAAGGCAAGCCTACAAGTAAACGCATTACGTAAAGTAAAAACTTTGAATACCAAAAACTCTAAAAGACTCAAATTCCATCACTTCATTGAAAGAACTACTTGCTGTAATTTTTACATTGGACAAATTTTGGAGCAATATTTAGATTCATATAGCAAAACCACCCATAAATTAAAATTCTTCACTAATCATGCTACTGTTAGAGTACTTCAATGTCTGAAAAACGTGAATCAAGAAACGAAAAGATCCTCAGGTTGATACACTCAATCCCTCTATGTTTACAAGGTAAGTATTTAAATCTGAATAAAATCTTATTAACAGGACTGCACGACCATAAGCTTGCTATCTTGCTACTTCCACTACCTTCAAAACACATGCACACAAGGAATCAAGAGGAGCTCATCGTTTCATAGCACACCTAATTTCCAGGATTCAAGGTCAGGGAAGGAAACAATATGGATATAGCAAAATAAATACCAAAGAGAATTAGAAAGAGTTACATTGTGAAGGAACTCAACATTGACAAGTAACTAACATGAGGTAGATGCCTTCTCAGTTGTACACACCAAATAATGTACATTCTCCTTTACTTCTCCTCTTCTTTACAAAAAATTCTTCTGGGATGACTTCCATATTTCTTTCAATATAATTTTCTTGATCAAATTCTTTTCGGAGATGTGTACCCGACAATGAGGTAAGTAGTTCCTTTTTTTTTTTTTCTCTTTAATTCTATTTTTTTGGAAGTCATTTCTTCAAATTTCCAATAGGCATCTTACATTGCATATCGGTGTTGATTTTATTGGCCCACTTTATTAAAGGATCAAAAGAGCTACTCTTAATGAAAAGTTGTGACCAATGTTCTCCTAAATCCCTAAGGTCTGTTCTAAAAACATGGTTTTTCACTTTGATAAGCGCATTTAAACTTGTCAGCTAAAACAAAAAATGTTGGGGAATTGCAGGCTCGTGAGGGGGTTTTATCAACTTTTAGAAAGTGATGTACAAGGTTAGCTTTGCGATTGATTATGTCTCAAAGTAGATTGAGGCAAGTTATGTCGGCACAACGATCATCAATCACTGTTCTATGCATTTTTACAAGTGAAAAATGCCTATTGAAAAGAATTTAAGCAAGTCCGATCGACTCAATCGACGGTGAGTGGGGGGGAACAAATTTTGCAATAAACCATTTGAATCTTTAGAGCAAGAAATGTGCATTAACCACAAAATAGGCTCAACCCCTTATCATCCTCACACAAGTGGACAGTTGCATCTATCAAATAGGGAGATCCACCAAATTTTGGAAAAAATGGTTAAGCCAAATCACCACTAGATTGGTACTTTGAAGATTCTAAGAACGATAGGCTTTGAACTGCAATTTGTTATTTCAACCTTGACATCTCCAATTATCATGTTTACAAAACCTATCAAAAACATAATTGGAAGCAACTCAAAACACACTTATGCCTCATTTATAAAATTTCAATGTATAAAACAGCACTAAAAACCAGTTAAAACTTTCAACAAAAATTGTGCATGATGCTTCTAAATAATACACAAATTACAATTGAATGAACTTGAGGAATTAAGAAATGATGCGTAAATGAAAACTCAAAAATTTATAAAATAGAACAGAAAAGCTTTTCATGACAAATCAATTTTGAGAAAAACTTTGAAATTGGTCAAGGATTACGCTTTATATTCTAGGTCTTCACTTTTAGAGTAAAGACACATCAGGGAAGGGGTTATTTTATAACCTTTATCGATGATTACTCTAGATATATGTATATATATCTTTTGACATATAAATTGGAGGCACTTGATGCTTTTAAATAATATAAGCAAGAAGTAGAAAATCAATTAGGGCATTTGATCAAAGTCTTAAGATCAGACAAAGGAGGTGAATATACCTCGGCAGAATTGTTGGAATTTTGCGAAGACTTTGTATTGCTAAACAAAATACAATGCCTAGGACACCTCAGTAAAATGGTGTAGCTGAGAGATACAATAGAACCTTGCTGAATATGACAAGGTTTATGTTGATTAATGCCTTTCTTCCAAGGGTATTTTGGAGAGAAGCAATAAGTATAACTGTTTACATACTTAACAGAGTACCGTGTAAAGCTATATTCACTACACCATATCAGATGTGGTTTGGAAGAAAACCCACCATATCAGTCTAGAGATAAGCTAGACAACAGGTCCTTGAGATGTGTATTTATTGGATATCCAAAAGATTCAAAAGGATATCGATTTTATCACAAGGACCAAAGACTCATTGAAAGTAGAGATGTTGAATTCTTAGAGGATACTAATAATGACATCTTGGAGAATGATGAGGAATGTGTTGATGATTTGGTAGATTTAGACCAATCATCTTTTGAGCCCATAGAAGATCTTCCTAAAACTACTGATACTTTAAGTGGACATAAGAGGTAAAGAGCCACTCCATCCTACTTAAAGGATTATCACACTTATCTTGCACTGGAAGTTTGTAATTTGGTAGATTTGGATGAGTTGACCGATAACTTGACTTATCAACAAGCAATGAACTCATCAGAAGCAACAGACTGGGAGAAAGCCATGGATGAGGAAATTGAATACATTGAGAAAAACCAAGTCTGGGAAAATACTGATTTGCCAAAAGGAAGGAAAGTTATAGGTTGTAAATAGGTTCTGAAAAAGAAATACAAGATCGATGGTACAATCGATAAGTTTAAATCAAGGTTGGTTGCAAAGGGTTTTTCGCAGAAAGAGGAGATAGATTATGTTGAGACATATTCCTCAGTTGTGAAATTTGCATCCATACGGATAATCCTGGTAATATCTGCATACTATGATTTGGATTTACATCAATTAGATGTAAAATAGCTTTTCTAAATGGAGATTTAGATGAAAGCATATACATGCAGCAACTCGAAGGATTTGTGGTTGAAGGCCAAGAAGATAAAGTATATATGTTGAAAAAATCCCTATATGGCCTGAAATAGTCATCTCGCTAATGGTATTTGACTTTTCAAAATGCTATTATAGAACTTGGGTTTGTGGCTAACAAACGTGATCACTGTGTATATGTTTGGAACAGTGGGAGCCACTTTGTCATCTTATCATTATATGTGGATGACATATTATTGATTGGAAACAACAATGAGATGATTGTCAAAACCAAGTCATGGTTGAACTCGAAGTTCGAAATGAAGGATATGGGGAAAGCATCCTATATCCTGAGTATAAAGATCTCTCGAGAAAGAGGATCTAGACTCTTATGCCTAAGTCGAGAGAGAGATATTGACTATATTCTCGAGAAATTTATAATGGGTGAATGCAAGTCTACAGATACACCTGTTGCAAAATGGGTTAAATTAAGTAAGGCTGATTGTCTCGGTGAAGGAAACAATAAGCCTAATGTTCCGTATGCACAAGCTATTGGCAGCTTGATGTATGCTATGTTGTGTACAAGACCTGATATCAGCTTTATTGTTGGTCTTGTCAGTAGATATCAAAGTGGTCCTAGATGGCAACACTAGGTAGTTGTGAAAAAGATTCTAAGATATATGAAAGGAACAAAGGACTTGAAACTATGTTTTCAAGCAGATGAACTAAAAGTGGTAGGATACTTAGATGCTTACTTTGCTGGGAGCAAAGATGACAACAAATCAACCTCGGGACAAATATTCTTATTTGGAGGTGGTGTTGTTTTTTGGGTATGTAAGAAACAGGGTTGTGTAGCATTGCATACACAGGAAGCTGAGTATATTGCTTGTTGTATGGCTGCGACAAGTGCTGTCTGGATAAGCCGCTTCATATAAGATTTAAAGTTGGAAATAACAAACGAGTCAGTGGTTATCTATTGTGATAACAATGCAGCAATTACTCTTATTAAGAGTGGAGCAGATTGCTCGAAAAGCAAGCATATAATGGTAAAATACTACTATGTTCATGATATGGTTATGAGAAAGGAAATATCCATCTCATACATGCCAACGGAAGACATGTTGGCAGACCCCTTAACAAAAGGCATAATAAAGGAACTCTTCTCAAAACATGTTACAAACATGGGGTTTGAGATATGTTTGATTGTTGTATAGGTAAATAACCATACAACGAACATATTGTTGTATAGGTAAATAACCATACAACGGACGATTTGTTGTGTAGGAAAATAACCACACAATAGGTTCAAAAAATAATAAAGAATCGACATAACTAGGAAAAACCCCTGAAAAGTGGGAGGAAAACCAGTATGTCGATACACTTGGCTCGAATGGCCAAGTGGGAGATGTTATAGAAAAGTGGCCATTCTCGGCTAAGGTAACGGCTGGACTGGCCATCTAGTCCGTTACGTGAGGATAGGGCCAGATCGGTAACGGACGACTGTTACCTGGATTTCCAGTAACGGTCACCCGTTACAAGCTCCCAAACGAGAGAAGCCACAGGTGGATAAGCACAACGAAGGGAGAGAACCTGCCTATAAAGGGCAGGCATTACAAACACTCAACAACTGTGAAAATATAGAAAAGAAAAAGAAAAAAAGTGTATCTTCGTTTGTACGAGACCCTGTGTGGGAACCTCGTTTCCATCATCCGCTGCGTCTGCATATGTATCTTAACAGGTCTGCTCATTGGCAGCAAAGGCTATTGTGGAATCCGGCAAACAGAAAGAAGGCCATCACCGGAATCCGGCAAAAGAGGAGGTACACTACTCTTCAACAAAAAATACTTTGTCAAGCTCACCCTTTTCCTTTTTACCCTATTGGGAGAGAGAAAGAGGAAACGAGGAGGAGAAAAAAATGAGATAAAAGAGAGATTGGAGGGAGCCGATTGATAAGAAGCACACCGGCCACCGCCCCCTTACTTGCATATATGAAAAATCCAGAAAAAATAACGACAAATCGAAGATAGAGAAACCAAGATTTTTATTTAAAGGAGTACCCAATGAGCATGACATTAAGTTCTAAACATATCAGGGTCTATGCATAATCTCTCTCTAAAACGTAGACTTACAAGAGGAAGCAGAAACCTAAACACACACCCTCTATGAATCGAACTCCCCACTAGGAGGCGCTAGAGCGCCCTGCGGTTGAGCTAACACTATAGGTGCAATGGGTACTGGGCCTATGCCACCAACAACTTTGTTTGCATCTCCTCTCCACCCATGCGGCACTGTAATTTGGCGTTGGTAAAGCATTAAGTGAAGCTTTACTAATTTAAGGAGTGATGCAAAAGACAGGAATCTCAAAAAGAAAAGACGAACAAGAGGTGACGCCCACGCTAAACCGCCACAATAATTAGCAAAGAAAGCGACGCACGGCTTCGCTATGCATAAGCAAATAGTGTCAGTGCCCTTCACGACTTCACAAACGACGCCCGGTGGGGCATCACCACGCAACAGATCGGTCCAACTTTTAGCCTTATCAAAGATTACATGCAAGTGTTCCAACCTAAATAGAAAGACTCATCGATATAGAGACAGTGACTGTGGGATAGCGGTAGGCTTGCTTTCTAAAATACTGAAAGCTGTGCACCGGCTCTGTGGCCTTTTGGACTACTTTGTGGTGCAATCCTTTTACTTACTGTCAAGAGGTGATATGCCTCACATGGCTAAAACTCGATTGACCCATTCTACAACCTCGTTTTTGGCATATATTAGGACAACACCCTGTGTGGGTTCATCATGTGCACAAATTCGGTGGTAGGCCTCTCCACGCCGGCCGGCACTGGCGTCGTGTCACCGACAAATCCCTGTTATGGCGTGTGAGAAATACAGCATCCAAATTTGTGCAGTGGGCAGTGTTTTGCACGCGGTAACTCTCACAGAGGAGTTAATGTGTAGTGGGAAGCTTATCATGGTGGCCCAATTTGTGCAGGCCATACAGAGAAAATAAAGCATGTGGTACAGTAACTCACAAGAACAATCAACAAGGGACTCTCTGACTCCCATGTCGCTGGTGGTGAGTTCGATTCAAGGGGCATACATGCCTGTGTATGCATTAAGCTTTGGCCTCCCATTGTAACCCTAAGAAAGGAAAAGAAAAAGAAAAACAGTGTTTTCTATCACGGGTACCAGTGGCATCAGTTTAGCGTTTAGTTCCAGACTTAGATGCTCTCCGAAATATTTGATTAAACCTCTGCATCACCTTACGCGTCCGGCACCCAATGATCTTAAGCTTCAAACAATTCTTATACAGTCTCTTCACAAGATGGCTTTTCCAATATTTACAGTTCAAAGACTTAAATGGAGTTCGATGAGCACTTCCTTGTGAGGCAAGTAATTAGGCTTTGTCATCTGATCAAATCTACCAACGCAGTGAATCGGTCTTGCCTGACGTATAATCGTCGACAGTTGACGAGCACCCTACGAGAAGATATGCGCCAAGTCCTTCCGCAACATCCGGGATAAAAAAAGTCATTGGTGTTGAGTCAAGTAAAGATTCTAAACCTGAGGTTAGGGAATTGTAAGATGGGAGCTTTGGGGTACCAAAATAGGAAAATACATGACAACTCAGTGATTGTCATCAAGATCAAGATGCAATTCACCATAAAAATGATGCATTGCCATAAATCATGTCTTATGAACAAGAAAGCATGACATTTAGAACAAGGGAAAGAAACCAACAATCAAACGCCATAATAGGCAAAATGATTCTTCAGGTTTTTCTATGTATAGAGAGGGGGATGTAGTCCACAAGGAACGAAATGTTTTTCATGATTTCATCGTTTCAACCACCATTCATCATCTTTTATCACCTTCTATTACTACTCGACTATTTAAAATCGCTTTTACCGATCAAAATCACCAATACTACCTTTAAAACCACCTGAACCTAAATAAAACCACAAAAATACCTATATATAAATATTTAAGCTTTTTTGAAGGTGATTTAGTGGTGGCAACGATGGTTTTGATTAGTGAAAAATAATTTTGAGCAATGAAAAAGTAGTAAAAGGTGACAAAAGGTGGTGACCCATGGTTAAAACGGTAGAACCATATAAAATGAACTCGCGAGTATTATTGAATATTAAGTATGAACTACTTCGTATGTATATAGAGAGAGAGGAAGGGAGAGATTCATTCAATCCTATTGATACCTTACCACTCATTACTTTTAAGTAGCATGAGTGTAATAAAATCATTCACACTTTTTCAAAGATCTTAAAACAAATTGAAATTACATTTTTGTCACCCAAAATACAATAGCGGGAATGTCAAAAGTCTAATATACTTATCATATTCCATACTTGCCACGTTCTTAAAAATCAATCATCCATCTGAAGAGATGGAATCATTGACCTCAAAAGCAAATATATATATATATATATATATATATATATATATATATATGTATGTATATATATATATATATGTATGTATATATATATATATGTATGTATATATATATATATGTATGTATATATATATATATATGTATGTATGTATGTATATATATATATATGTATGTATATATATATATATATATATATGTATGTATATATATATATATATATATATATATATATAACTCCGCCCATGTAAGGGATCACCCTTGCATTGCCGGTCCCAAGCCCGGATAAAGGAGGAGGGTTGTGTTAGGCTTCCGACAGCCAGCGTAAAACTTCATCGGATTTCTACAACATGGATTACAAAAATTATGAGCATTGCTTTGGGGCGTCCCCACCTAGCGACATGCTGCAGAGCCCGAATGCAGTAAGAAGTAAGCAAGGGCCACTACATTTTCGCCCGAATGTAGTGAATCAATTGCAGAGAGGGTTCCCACATCATGGACGGGTGTGGGTAAAGAAGTTAGTCCCGCTACATTGCCGCCCGAATGTAGTGAAAAATTTTTAGAGAGGGTCTCCGCATTTTGATTATGGATGGATGCGGGGGGTAAGAAAGCTAGTCCTAGATAATAAGATTCGTATTGGTTCTTGGAATATTGGAACATTATCGGGTAAGCTAATGGAGGTGGTAGATACTATGATTCGGAGAAAGATTCATATTCTATGTTTACAAGAGACAAAATGGGTTGGAGAAAAAGCAAAGGAGATAGAGGATACAGGTTTTAAATTATAGTACTCAGGTAAAGAAAAGGCCCGAAACGGAGTTGGTATTATCATAAATAAAGATTTAAAGGAGAGTGTAGTAGACATACAACGATATGGTGACCGAATCATGACATTGAAATTAGTGTTAGGAGTAGAGGTTTTGAATATAGTTTGTGCTTACGCACCCCAAGTAGGACTAGAAGATAGTATAAAGACAGTTTTTTGGGAAGAGTTAGATAAGGTGTTTCAAAAGATTCCACAAAGGGAGATGATTTGTTTAGGAGAAGATTTAAATGGACATGTCGGTAAAGAGGCATTAGGATATCAAGGGATTCATGGAAACTTTGGTTATGGGGATATAAACAAGGAAGGTAGGGAGATTTTAAATTTTGCTATGTCATTTGATCTCTTTATAGTCAATACAATCTTCAATAAACGAGATGAACATTTAATTACTTATAAGAGTGGCTTATCACAAACACAAATTGATTACTTTATTTGTAGAAAAAAAGATAGAGCGTGTTGTAAAGATTGTAAGGTAATTCCAGGAGAAAGCTTAACCACCCAACATCGA
>JAYKKT010000073.1:11535000-11900000 GCA_036023115.1 Brasenia schreberi | reverse complement strand
TCTTGTTTTTTTTCTCTACGAGCTCTGCCTGAGTCGTGACGGGGTAGAGGGTAAACTATGCTTGAGTCAAGACAGGGCAGAGATCGGCCAGAATGCACACCAAAAAAAAAGGAAGAGAAAAGAAGAACAACTGTGGCAAATGCCGCGGATGGCAGAAAGGCAGAAAACCACAAAAGGCTGCAGACCGAAAGGTAAAAGTCACAAAAGGTCGTAGGCAAAAAGGCAGGAAGCCACAGAAGGGCGCATGCAGAAAGGGAGAAAGCCACAGAAGGCCGTACGTAGGACGAAAGGCGGAACGGCATAGAAGACTGCAAGACGAAAGGCGGAACGCCACAAAAGGTCGTCTACCACCATAGAGGGTCGCAGGCCAAGAGGTGGAACTCCGGCAGCTTCTCTCTCTCTCTCACAGACTGCGTATCTCTCTCTCTCCTCCAGGGTTTTATTCGTCCAAAAAATCGCTAGCGATTCTAGAAAACCGTGGGCTGAAACCAACGGATTTCTGAAACCACCTCGAGTAGTGGACTAAAAAGTTTATTCTGCCCCAACCAGCTTTCAGATATTAGTAAATTGTCATCGAACAAATTTACGAAAATATCCAGATATTTTCATGTAAAAAGACTGTTTTGCCCTTATTGAGCAGAAAGTTGGTTTTACCCTCTGACAATTTGTGAAAAATATGAAATACCGAGTTGTTATTTTACATTGCTATCCTTTCTGGTTCAAGTTATTACAATACTGCACTGTGTCAAAAGATAAAATTGTCCTTATCCTTTTGAGAAAATCTAGATTCGGATTGAGGGGTAAAATTACAGAAATACCAAATGTAATTTTACGGGTTTGTCCTTGGGCATTTCAAAAAATTACAAAAGCGGACAGACATTCAAAATTATAGTTTTACCCTTGGCATTTTTTTTTGAAAATTATTAAAGGAAGAAATTTTGGGAAAATTGCAAATTTATCCCAAGTTGTTTATATATTAGAAATGAGTTATTTTCAGCTCATTTTTATGATATTCTACATCGTTCTAATCAGATTCTTGCTATGTGTGTTTTGCTGCTCATTTATTGTTTCTTTTTTAGACCGTCTAATTGTTGTAATTACTAAACACATAAAAATGAACTCAAGAATGTATGTCGGAATTGGTAAAAATTGAAAAGTTAAATAGTATGAACTTTCAAACATAGAAGAGAAGAATTCTACTTGCTTTAACACTTAAAGGTGTTAAGTACGTATTAAAGAAAATTGTGCGTCCGCCACCACCAAACGCAACTGAGCAATAGATAGAAATGTATAAAACATTTCTAAAAGATGACAGAATAGCAAGAACTATCATGTTGACATATATGGAGGATGATTTGATTAGGGTCTTCGAAGAATATGAGACTGCAAAAGAGTTGTTTGACTCAATGATAGTCAAATATGACACAACTACCAAATTGCATGTACAGTTGCTACCACAGAAATATAATTCCTTTAAAATGAGAGAAGAAGATAACGTAGTAGAACATGTAAATCACATGTTCGTAATGGCTAGGGACCTAGGTATGGCAAAGTCAGTCATCCCAGATTCGATGCAAATCTCAACAATCCTGAAAAGTCTACCCCTGTCATGGAACATGGTAACCACTGCCTCAGGTTAGGGCTAGAAATTAACCTTTTTGAATTGCCTCTCAAACTAGCAATAGAGCAAGAACACATGAACAAAAACAAGAAAGAAAAGTTGTTACTGGTATAAGATGAGATAGGGTCTAGCTTCAAACCCAACCAAAAGAAAAATAAACCAAACAAAAGGTTTGGCAAGAATAACAAAAAGAGCGGTCAACCTTTTAAGAAAACATAGGAAACCGCTTCTCGGGTCAAGTGTTTTAGTTGTGGAAAAATGAGACACTATAGGAGGGATTGCCACAATCGAAAAGGTGAAGGAAACAAACTACAACGCGGACAATTAGAAAAGCAAGACATAATATGCGTGATATCAGAATGTCTGTATATGGACCGCCCGATGACAGGTTGGTTGATCGACTCTTGAGCTACTAGACATATCTCAAAGACCAAGGAAGGGGCAATGGATCTAAAGGAATACAAACTAGGAGAACATCAGGTGTACAAAGATGTTTTGGGTATTGGGTCCTTTAGAATCTTTGTAAAAGGCAAACCAATTGTACTTACCGATGTATTAATTGTGTCATTAATAAGGTGCAATCTGGTCTCGGTCTCTGTCTTAGTAAAGAAAGGTTTTGATGTCAGGTTTATTCCAAGCAATGTGACTATGGGGAAACATGGGAGAATATTATTCTCTGGAGAGTTTGATCTAGAACATGGATTTTTCAAATTAAATGATAATGAAAATGGAAATCCTTCTCCTTATATTGAATGTGCCTTTAATGTTGATGTGAATGTGTGGCATAATCGTATGGGACATATAGGTCTAGAAAAGTTGAGGAAATTATCTAACTTTGACTTACTGCCTAGATTTGAGGAAAATACTTTCAACAAGTTTGAAGCTTTTATACAAGGAAAAATGACAAGAAAAGCTTTTCCCAAAGAGTCAACAAGGGCAACAACTTTGTCGGAAGTTATTCACACAGATTTATGTGGACCATTTAGAGAAAAGTCACATCGTGAAAAGGTTTATTTTATAACCTTTATCGATGATTACTAGAGATATACTTATTTATATCTCTTGGCAAATAAATTTGAGGCATTATAAGCTTTTAAAGAATATAAGCAGGAAGTTGAAAGCCAACTAGGGCATTCAATCAAAGTCTTAAGATTAGATAGAGGTGGTGAATATACCTCTATAATTTTTTTTAAATTTTGTAAAGACTTTGGTATTGCAAAGCAAAATACAATACCAAAACACCTCAACAAAATGGTGTAGCTAAAAAATATAACAAAACCTTTCTAAATATGACAAGATCAATATTGATTGATGCCTCTCTACTAAGGATATTTTGGAGAGAAGCAGTAAGTACAACTGTATACGTACTCAACAGAGTACCATGTAAAGTTGTATTCATTACACCCTATGAGATATGGTTTAGAAGAAAACCCAACCTAGGTCATCTCAGGAGATGGGGATCTATTGCACATGTAAAGATTCTTGATCAGTCTAGAGACAAACTAGACAGTAGGTCGTTCAGATGTATAATAATTGGATATTCTAAAGGTTCAAAGGAATATCAATTTTATCACAAGGACCATGGAATGATAGAAAGTAGATGCATTGAATTCTTAGAAGATCTAGTAGACCTAAATAAATCATCATTAGAACTCATAGAAAATCTTTCTGAAATAACTGAAACCTTAAGTGGACATAAAAGCACTAGGGCTACTTCGTCCTACTTAAAGGATTATCACACTTATCTTGCACAAGAAGTGTGTAATTCAGTGGATTTAGATGAGTTAACTGATAACTTGACTTATCAAAAAGCTATAACTCATCAGAAGCAACAGACTACGGGAAAGCCATGAATGAGGAAATTGAATCCATTGATAAAAACCAAGTATCGGAATTAACTGATTTACCAAAAGGAAGGAAAGTTATAGGCTGTAAATGGGTTCTGAAAAGGAAATACAAGGTCGATGATTCAATCGACAAGCTTAAAGTGAGGTTGGTTGCAAAGGGTTTTTCACAAAAAGAGGAGATAAATTATGTTAAGACATATTCTCGAGTTGCAAAATTTGCATCCATAAGGATAATTCTGGCAATATTTGCATATTATAATTTGGACTTACATCAGTTAAATGTAAAAACAGCTTTTCTAAATAGAGATTTAGATGAAATCATATATATGTAGCAACACGAATGATTTATAGTTGAAGGCCAAGAAGATAAAGTATATAGGTTGAGAAAATCCCTATATGGGCTGAAACAGTCACCTCGCCAATGGTATTTAACCTTTCAAAATGTCATTATAGAACTTGGGTTTGTGGCTAATAAACTTTATCATGGTGTATATATTTGGAACAATGAGATATGTAGATGACATATTGTTGACTAGGAATGACAATGAGATGATTGTCAAAACTAAGTCATGGTTAAACTCAAGGTTCAAAATGAAGGATATTGGGGAAGCATTATATATCTTTAGTATAAAGATCTCTCGAGATAGAGAATCTAAACTCTTATGCTTCAGTCAGGAGAGATATACCTCAAGAAGTTCAAAATGGGTGAATGAAAGTCTGTTGTTACACTTGTTGTAAAAGGGGTTAAACTAAGTAAGGTTGATTGTCCTGGTGAAGGAGACGATAAGCCTAACGTTTCTTATGCACAAGTTGTGGGTAGCTTGATGTATGGTATGTTGTGTACAAAACCTGAATTCAGCTTTGTTGTTGGTCTTGTAAGTAGATATCAAAGTAATTATGGATGACAGCGTTGGATAGTTGTAAAAAGGATTTTAAGATATATGAAAGGAACAAGAGACTTGAAACTGTGTTTTCAAGCAGATGAACTAAAAGTGGTAGGATACTTAGATGTTGACTTTGTTGGAAGCAAAGATGACACCAAATCTAGCTCAGGGCAAATATTCTTATTTGGATGTGGTGTTGTTTCTTAGGCATGTAAGAAACAAGGTTATGTAGCATTGCATACACATGAAGCGGAGTATGTGGCTTGTTGTATGGCTGCAATGAGTGTTGTTTGGATAAGCCGCTTCATGCGTGATTTAAAGTTAGAAATAACCGACGAGGCAGTTGTCATTTACTATAATAACAATGCAGGAATTACTCTTATCAAGAGTGGAGCTGATTACTCAAAAAGCAAGCATATAATGGTTAAATAACACTTTGTTCATGATATGGTTATAAGAAAAGAAATATTATCTCATACATGCCAACAAATGATACGTTCGCAGACCCCTTGACTAAAGGCATAACAGAGGAACTTTTCTCAAAACATGTTGTGAACATGGGTTTGAGATATATTTGATTATTTTGTAGGAAAATAATCACACAACGGGTAGTGATTGTAGCAGGAATCATGAAAGGACATTACTAGGTAAACCCTGTAAAAGTGTATCATCTTTAGATATAATGTGACCTAGAAAGTCAACCTGCTCCAACAAAAAATCACACTTAGAGAACTTAGCATATAATTGCTTTTCTTGTAACAAACCAAGTATGATACGTAGATGCTCAGCATGCTCCTCCTCGCTCTTAGAATATATCAAAATGTCATCAATAAATACCACAACGAATTTATCCAAATAATCTCAAAATACCTGATTCATCAAGTCCATGAATGTTGCTGGAGCGTTGGTTAACCCAAAAGGCATAACTAAGAATTCATAATGCCCATACCGAGTCCTAAAGGCCGTCTTAGGTATATCAGCTTCTCGTATCCTCAACTGATAATATCCAAACCGAAGATTAATCTTCGAAAACACAGAAGCTCCCTACAACTGGTCGAATAAGTCATCAATCCTGGGTAATGGATATTTGTTCCTTATGGTCACCCGATTAAGTTATCTATAATCGATACAAAGCCGAAGAGAGCCGTCTTTCTTTTTCATGAATAAAACTGGTGCTCCCCATGGTGAGGTACTTGGTCGAATAAAATGCTTCTCTAATAATTCTTGCAACTGAGCCTATAATTCTCGTAATTTTGCAGGAGCCATACGATAGGGTGCTCTAGATATAGGATTGACACATGTTTGCAAATCAATAGCAAACTCTATCTCTCGTTCCGAAGGTAATCGTGGTAGATCATCACGAAAAATATCACGAAATTCATTAACTATATTGATATTATTCAATAATTTCTCTTCAACACAATACTTCATAACAAATGTTAAGTATCCTTCGCATCCGTTTCGTATATAATTATATTCTTGAAGAGCAGATATAACTGATAATGGGTTCTCTTCTCACTGACCTTGGAAAATGAAAGTAGTCTCTCGAGGAATAGAGAAAGTAATCTCTCGCTTCTTGCAATCAATCACAACACGGTTCTTAGATAACCAATCCATATCCAAAACTACATCATAGTTCGACATCTCCAACAAAACCAAGTCAGCTCTCAAGTCATGACCACCAACCAATACTGAACAATCTCATAGAATCTGATGCGATACAATAACATCTCCATTAGAAAAACATACAGAGAATCCATCTAATGGTTTTAGGTTCAAACCCATACGACTTACAAAAGTAGGTGAAACAAAGCACTGCGTTACACTAGAGTCAAATAAAATACGCGCAAGCAAACTACAAACTGATAAGATACTAATAACCAAATGAGAGATACCTGACTCATAACCCTCTACAGCATAAACGCGGCCCTAGTTAGTTACTTGAGGGTGAGGTAATCGAGGTGGTCCTTATTGACGAACAGGTACCGGAGGACGAGGAGGCCCCATAGTACTTTCCTGAACTGAAGAAGAAGGAAAATACGCAACCCGTGGACAATCAACCTTACAATGACCGAACTCTTTACATATGAAACAACGACCTCTAATATCATAACTGCCTCTACAATTATAACATGTGATCCCACGATTATGTTGGTTGTTTTGCTCATGTGAAGGCTCACTTCTTGCCTGAGTCTGACTACCCCTATTTGTCTACTGATGAGCTTGGGTTGATTTACTCTTTTTCGTGCCTTCATGTGAGTTGCTAAAAGTCGGTTCTCCTGGTCTCTTCTTACTCTTATAATGCAAAATATTTATCTCTACATTAGTAGTAGCAGCTTGTAATTAATCAATATCTGTATATATTTTTCCTCTCACTGACTTACGGATCGGATCAGAAAGTCTCCAAAAATACTTATTTGCTCGTGCCTCAGGAATTACCATACCCGGGTCAAACTGTGACAACCTTAGGAATTTGTTGGTATACTTTCTTACCGACAAATTGTCCTATTCCAATTGATTAAATTCAAGTTTTAAACGCATCTGATCATTGTGAGAAAATAAATAACTGAAAAATACCTTCTTAAATGCCCCTCAAGTCCACGGAGTGCTACGAGTCTCTTTCTATACTCTCCACCACTGTTTTACATTTCCTTTAAAAAGACTCCACGCCAACTGCACCCTCCTCTCCTCGTCGGTAGGAGCCAATATGTTGAAAGCGTTTTCTAGTTTGTCAATCCACTTATAGGGTTTCAATGGGTCTGTAATTACTCCTTTGAACTCCTTGCAACCGTTCTTTGTCAAGTGTTGAATGGTTATAGTGGATTCTCTCAGAACGTGTTGCAATAAGTTGATCATCTGACCAAGTAATATCGCTGCATCTTCACCACCTTATACAAGTGGAATATATGGTGGCTCTATAGATCCTTGAGGTGCACCGGATAGAACCTCCACTGCTACAGCAAATCCATACGATGGCATTTCCTCGTTATCATCACTCATAACACTTGGAGTTAAGTTAACATCAAATCCTCGTGGGTCCTATAAATAAATACAACATTATAATTCAACGATTAACTCGCTATTAAATATACTTTAACAACTTTAGGCTCTGATACCAAGTTGTCACACCCGCTCGAGTCGCGACCACGACCCGGCCCGAGCCGATGCCACATGGCCGCTTCTCGCAAGGGCGTGATGGTGAGCAGTAACCAAATACAATACCAATTTAATTCAAACTCAAGAAATATCTAACTGAAATAAATATTCATATCGAAGTTCTAAACAACACGGCCAAAATGGTGTGGGGCCCACCTAACAATAACCCCGAATAAAAGACTTTCTAAATTATTCTAACACTTATCATACCATCTAAAATAAAAATGTTGCTCTATCAAACTCCTACTCTACTCCGTGTGCCTTCGAAGTGCTAGTTTGAGGATGAGCTGTAAAACAATAGGGTGAGCTCCTATACATAGCTCAGTAGGGAGGTTAAGCATCTTTAAACAGAAAACATACTAAAAGCATGCATAGTTCACAATCATTTCATAGCAAAGCACATTTACTTTGAAAACATGATCTAAAGTTCATACGCACACACTCACACACACGCACACATCATTAGTTTCGATAATTACAGCCCATACTGTGTCTGCCCTAAAGGCCACGGGAGTCGTCCGGCCCTCCTTAACGTGACCTCGGTAACCTCGTCCACGACGGTAACCACGCCGACTCTCACGGCAGAGTGCCCGAGAACACACCCTGTATTCGCCTCAAGCCGGATCGCCCGAGAGACCTACAAGTCTCTAGAGACCTCACACAAGTACGACTCGTACATTCACACATCATTATATTTCTAAAAACCAATTACAGCTCATCATGTTTACAAATCGTATCCAGGTCCACGAATATCCAAAATCAAACTCATATCCACACATATCAAAACATGCTCTTTATCAAACAGTGTAATAAACATATTCTATTTGAAAGGCATATCAAATAACCCATAATTGCGAATAACATTTTACAAACATCAATAAAACAATTATCAATCATGCACATTTAAATCTATCTAAAACAGTAAAATCACTTCTAGCATGGTTCTGTAAAAGAATGCATAACCCCCTACCTGAAGAAGCGCTAAGATCCAGTCTCTAAGCCGTTGGGTTACTCTTATCACTACCAAATCCTCCAATTTTAATCTCTAAACAACTACAAATGATTAAAATATTAGAAATTATTGAATTACGAGTCTAACGTAATAAATTGTATCTGAATCGGATCCCAAATTGGATCCGTTTAAGCTATCCGAGATCCAAATTGATATCTAGATCCATATCTGATCCAAATGAGTGACACAATAGGTAGCTTGTGTCACTGTATCAACACAGAACCTGTAACTACTGACACAGGTCTTATTCCTAACCCAGAAACTCATTTCAAGACACGACCCAAACTGGACCCATTTCCGACACAGAACCTGACACAGAACATATTTTGATACAGAACTGGTTCTTAACACCCGACACGACATGAACCAATGTCGGTTCATGATAATTCAGACATGACACGACACGAAAATGAGGGACATGCCCAAAAGTTTTTTTTTCTAGTATCATCGTCGGTTTCCGGTGAATCACAACCGTTTTCTGGCCAAATCGACGCAATTGCTTACCTACCCCACTAAAACGCTTAGTTCTACTTCAAACTTTTAATCCAAGCCCAAAACGATGATTTTCAATAAGTTTTTCATCAAAAATCAAGAAAAATTGAAAATCTGAAAAATAAGTCAACTTACCGGATTCCGGCCAATTCCTCTCGTTTTTCGTCTGGTTCGAGGCTGCCCCAACTCCCTGGACAATGTACTGTGAAGGGCCCTTTTAAAGGCCCTTCATGTTCCTGGCCGTGCGTTACTGCACCGCCTGTGCAGTAACGCTCAACGTTATAAATTATGCCAACTATAAGGCGCAATCTTGTTTCAATCCTTACCTTGGTAAATACGGGCTTTGAAGTGAGGTTTATTCCTGGCAAAGTGATAGTGGAGAAGCATGTGAGAGTGTTTTTCTCCAAAGAATTTAATATAAAATATGGATTGTTCAAATTGAATATTAATGAAAATAAATATCCTTGTACTTATATTGATTATGCCTTTAATGTTGATGTGAATATGTGGTATAAACACATCCAACTTTGTCTTATTACTAGGATTTAAATAAAATACTTTTAATAAGTGTGAAGGATGAAAAATGACATTTAAATCATTTTCCAAAGAAATAACAACAACAATAAACCTATTGGAAATTATTTACACTGATTTATGTTGACCTTTAAGAATAAGATCATATCGAGAAAAGGTTTATTTCATAACCTTCATCAATGATTACTCGACATATACATACATATATCTTTTAGTACATAAATTTGAGGCACTTGAAACGTTCAAAGAATATAAATTTCATGCAAGGAGAGGAGAGTTTTCAATTCATTTTTGAAATTATCGAGGATGAGCATTACTGCACATCCTTCTAATATCGGCTCTCTCACTTGCCCCAGGAGAGACCTCCATCGAACGATGAATGCGTGTACATCCTCGTTCGTGGCTTGCTTCGTATCCCTCATAGTGTTTAAAGTCGGCATTACTTCCACATTATGTGAAAACCTTTGCATAAAACAGTTCGCTAACTCTTTAAAAGTTGAGAACTGACTTAAATCATAGGAAGCAAGCCATTTTGAAGCAGTGCCTTTGAGGGAAAGGAGAAACCAATATATCCACTTCATCGAGTCCTTTTTGTGGGCTCGACGGGAAAAGAGTTGTAAGTGGGATCTAAGATCCCCATGCCATCCTACCGATGGAAGTTCGGTATCTCATCGTCACTGTATGTTTCGTAATCCAAGAGAAGGAAATTAGACAGGGCGTATGTCTTCTTTTCTTTATTTTGCCCTTTTAGCAGTTGCTGTAGGGTTTTATGGTTCTTGTGAGTGAAGGACTTGTGGTATTGGTTTTCCTCCATAACGGAGGTTTCCTTGAGCTTTCTAGACTTGTCGAATCTCTTCTTGGCTTTTGCCGGTTCGCCGTCCAAAAAAACATATCGTCTAACGTAGAATGCACTCGACAGAATTCAGCATTTACACTGTACATATGCGTTGCAGCTACCGAGGGAGCTTCTACTAGCCAATCTTGAAAGCTGTGTCCATACATAATTATCTCTTTCGGTCCTTACAGAGGCGTCAAATCTTTCTATTTTCAAAAGCTAATTGGACAAAATATCTCACCATCATATTGAATGTGTTTCACCTAAGCAACTAAAGAAACAAAGAATAAAAGCACAAGGGGAAATCAGCAGAGGACACTTCGAGTCTTCGACATACCCATTAGTAGTTAGAAATTTTATTCACTATGAGAAAACTATCAAACAGTGAAGGTTCAGTAAGAGGCTTCAAAATCGAAATTCGAGGGATCTTCCTCCGGCAATGGTTCCTCCCCAGCAGCTTTGCGAACTTTTCAGGCTAATCTGCGGCACTGTGTACACATGGCTGAAGATAAAGGGACACTGGCATCTTATGGTGTTTTAGATGCTGAATTGCATACAGAGGAACTCAACATATTAAAATGAGGGTCCTTCCTTTCTTGCCGTCCCTCTGCAACCGTTGATTGGTGTTCACAAATCGGCCTTGGCTGGGTACCCGATCTGATGATAAAGCACGACCCGAACCCGATTAGCGTTCTGCCCCTTTGAACCCCTCGTTTCTTCTCCCTCTCTCTTTTTATATTTTGACAAGATGGGCCAAGGCGCATCCCTAGTTAGATCCGTTGGTTGGTTCGAGCGTGTACGAACCTGACCTTATCAACCCACCAACCCAAAGAAATACAGAGATGTCAAAATGGGCCCAGCTTTAAAGCAGAGCCAAACCTACTGGGCCATGTATTCCTGGGAGCTGACAAGAGCCTGACCGGGCTGGCCTGTAAGGCTAAAGGCTCATTGGATATTAGATTGAATTTATAAGATCCGACCCAAATTTGCTTGAAATCCAAATTCAACCATAACATTTCATGCTTCAACAAATCATATACACATATAATAAAAAAGCTATATATATGTGCACTATATATATTTATGAACTACATATATATATATATATTCTATATATATATATATATATATTGTTTTATCTTCGATATATATGCACATGTGCAAACTATATTTATATATAGTTTTTTATATATAAATGTAATGAAAAAAACTATACATACATCTATCTATATATGTGTAATTGGAAAAACTATATATATATATATATATATTATATACATACATGTAATAAAAAAATATATACATAAAAAAATATCGAAGACAATTCTTAAGCTTGAGCTTGGCACATGGACGTATGTGTTTTCATCCATGTTCTCGCCAAACTTATTGAACTAAGGTTCACGAGGTACCATTTATGTAAAAAGAAATGTGAAATTCTTACAACCATTCACATAGTACTAAAGAACGGCCAATAGTACTCACATACAAAAGTCTCTCACTAACACATGACTTTCACACTTTAAATTTTTACCTTGGTCAAAGATATATCAAATAAGCATTTAGTAATATTTAACATGAACTAAATGCAATTAATATCACATAAGCTTAATTAACCTAACAATCATTAATTAATTGTTAAGTCTTTCGTAGATTTTGCCTTTTTAAATATGAATGGCTCTTGAGGTGCGTATGATTGAGTTGACATTAAGATTTACCCCATTGATGTACCGAGCACTCATATCATTTCTCTCAACACCCAACAACCCTTCTTCCAGTATTTCCAACAAGGCTTAGAACATATACAAAATAATTATAAATCTCAACCTCAACTTCGTGTGATGTGACATGTTTTAATACGTAAGTAAGATTAACTTCGGGGTTCTTATGGAATCCGATGCATTAACGTAGAAAAGACCGGGCTCCCACAGTAAAAGATGTCGCAAAAGTTTTGTGCCTGCTGTTAGCTACCGAACATGATACTGACAGAACCTTTAGAGATTTTTCGTGTCGGATTAGGACCCCACTAGTTCAGATCCGACATCAATAGATCCGAGTTCGGTACAAATCTGCTTTGACGTAAGACCTGACCGGGTGAGTTGAATGGGACTGGGACATATGGTTGAACCCAGGCCCACTTCTGGTTCAGTCAAGCTGCTTGCTGACATGAAGGTTCAGAATGCACTTCCACAGTGCAAGCCTTTGGCTCGAAATCAAAATTGGGTCCAGGTCTGATTGGCAGCATCTAGATGGAATCAGAGCTTGGTGAAGACGAGATAAGGTCAGTGGAGACAGAGGAGTTTCAGGACAATAAGATCGTCAAATCAGGATTCGAATCGGATACAGTTTGCGTTTATCGTTATTATAGACAGTCTTTTGAGTACAAGAAGATCGAAAAGATTAAGACACGCTTTCGTCGTTATTGTTTGTTTAAAAGATGCCTTTCTCCAGCTGTAGGCCTCAGCGAGTCGTACTTCATATACATGTGTACAAGTATTATACACACATACATGCACACAAAGACATATATGTGTATCATATATGTCTTTGTGTGCTTGTATGTTTGTGTCAATGCGTATCATATTATTATTATTATTATGTGTATAGTTTGTGCATGCATACATCCACTTAAACATTCTCAAAAATCTCAACCGTCATATCAATAAGATCGGTAGTTAACATTCAAATTTCAAAAGCAAAAGATAATTTTATATGTGTATTAAATGTATTCGATACTATTTACTTTTTAATTTAAAGATCTCAACCATTCAAATTAACAATCAAACAGTTGAGATTTTTAAGAAGATTAGAGCATGAATGAATGTGAGCATGAACTAATCTTTCTTCTTTCTCTAGGATGAAAGGGAGAGAAGGGAGGAAAGAGAGAGACATATATCTATTTCCTATTAATGTTGTGGGCGCTAGCAGGATTCATGGTTTGTACATCATTAAAAGGTCAAGTGCCACGCGTACTTTTTATTGATCCAAGAGTTCATGTGCTTATGTCTGTGTCTATCAATGCGAGTAACTGGTTAATGCGCACCGCTTAAAGTGTGCAATCATGCCTTTCTAATTTTTTGGGGTACGAGTGAAATACAATTATTTTACTTTCTCAAACACCCTTTTTGATTTTTTATATGGCACTTACGCTTCTAAAAGATAATATATACGAGAAAGAATTTCTAACTTTTTTGAGGTACGAGTGTAATATAATTATTTTACTTTCTCAAAATAAATGTTCAAGGGATTCATCACAATAATTTTGAAAAACACTAAACAAAATAAAATAAGAAATTTTTATTGTAATTTTATTTTGTTTTGTACTTTTCAAAATTATTCTGTTGGAAGCCTTCTTTTATTAGATGCATGGCTAGGACTTGAAGCCGATTAATTTCCCCTTTCTGGTTAGAGGTGGCAGTAGAATCTTGAAAGGCCCATTGTTTTTTTTCTATGTCCGAAGAATCGAGCCGAAACTGGAACCAGCAGCTCTAAGTCATTTTAACGACTTTAATTCATAATTTAACCTTTGTTTATTGAAATTTGCAAATGAAAACATAACCAATATGAAATTGAAACTTGCGGAAACTAACGAAGGGAAAGGTTGGTTCTGTTTCAGCCTGCTCTTGTTAGAGTTAGTAAGTGTGGGTTTCAATTCTGGTTTGTGTTTGAAAAGAAAAACAAAATAAATAAGTTCATAGAAAAAAAAAGACATAAAAGTGGATAGGGATCGACGGTATCCGGGACAGGTTTGGTTCTGTTCGAACCAGGGGGCTAATTCCGAACCGGTTTGGGCTCCCATTGGTGGGCCCAATAATCTCACGCCTACTACCGTACGATATGCTGGTAAGGATCTTAAGATATAATTGTCTTGTACCGGATTCTCTAAAATCAAATCCGAACCCGATTAAGTGTTGATCGTTTGGTAGGGGTCACGACACCCTTCACGCACACGAGGGCCGTACTTGCAAAATAATAACAGCCAATCGGATCCGGACGCATTTCGAATCACGGATCCGGATACTGCCCTACGGCCTTCGACCTGAGCGCGACGTCCAGCCCGCCATCTGTCGAGAAAGAAGGCTGAACACGCTCACTTGGGTCCCGCAAGTGGCACTCGCGTAATACCTCTTACTTCGAAGAGCAATTTGACTCGTACTTTAATGCGTCATCAAGTTGCACGGCAGAATAATAATAATAATAACGGATTATTTGGAGCCATATAATAATTACTTTTAACCTTAATAAGCGGTTTAACTTAAATCACAGTTAAGAATGCAAGTGAGCCAAGCTGTTTGCGAGATCGGCTCGACCACAGGCACACATATATTTTATGTACAATTATTTAGATTAACTTGTTTTTACAGTACAACGAGGAGGTCGAAGCCAGATGCATTTTATGGGTGTGTTGAACTTATGACCTTTAACTTACGAGTCAGACTTTGAGTTATTGTTTTTTGTGCCCTCATGCTTACACTTGTTCTAGGGCTTCTTCTTTTTTGGCCGTTCTACTTGAAAATTGAAAAACAAATAAAAAATTTCGAGGGCGATTGAATTCCTTACTATTATACATACTTCACCCCATGGTTGAATAGGCGGTTCGCCCCATCCCACACAAAATTGTAGATCTGCCACAGGCTCGGGCTGAGTCCAATCTTAGATATCGGAGCTCATTCATGCTCGAGCTCGAACAGGAACATGGCACTTCTTAGTGAGCCGGGTCGAACTGCCCATACTCAGAATTACCATGGGCGAAGATGAACTTAGAATTTAGTACAAAGCAATCAAACGGGGACCACCTCCTTCCTACCGTAAAATTCGGTACTTCCTCTTTTAAAAATTAAAATCTCAGAGTGGCCTGTTCTTATCTTGTCACCCCACTAAGATTTTTTTCTTATTGAGGAAACAAAGAGAGCAATTTACAAACCGCCTGCCAAACATTTGTTATAATTCACAATACTCCCCATGTTTTGCCGAGTAAATGTAATTTACACAAACTTAACGTGAACGGAGACAAGCCTTGAACGGCTTTCATTCAGGCTCGGCTCAAGCCGTATTTGCGCAAAAAGGTGTCAGCTTGGTACAATCAATTCGAGCTTGATGGTAGTTTGACAAGAGCCGAATTAAGCTGAACTTGTTGTGCAGCTTGGTGCCAATGATAGTTGTTCTGATTTGAGCCTAGCTTGAAGAGTACTCTAACATGCCTTAGAGGACTCTGATCATTATTCTAAAAAAAGAAAACCTTGCAAATCCAATATGAGCTTCTGGCAAAACCTTGCTAGTTGGATCCAAATTAAAATTTTGATTTAGGTATATCCAACCTGACCCGTTGGATATACCTGCATAACGAGAAAACAACATAGTTTTATGCATGCATATGCGGTTGAAACACCTGAGGTGCCTTTTGCAAATTCTAAAAGTCAAGGTCGGGCTTTCTATAAATGTTCTCAAAGCAATCAGTTTACACAATAATCGACACGATGGGCACCAATCTGGCAATTAATGAAATTTAGTAAGCTATGAAAGGGCCACTGGCTTTACGGAGAAGAGCCTCAGTCTTCTACCTGTCCCTTCGCTTTGCTTCCTTTTTCACCTCGTTTCGTTTTTCTTCGCTCTAGCGCTCTTTCTCATTTCTGCCACCGACATTTGCCTTCTAGGGTATTCTTCTCTTCTTCCTCTCTATCTCTCTCTGATTGCTGGCATTTCGGAGGGACATCATCGTTTTCATTTCGCATCGTATTGTTTTCCATGGAATTGTCGTGATTTGCGGTGAGCAGAATCGCCGTTTTTCCTTAGTGTGTAAGATTTTCAGGATTACTGAGGGTTTTCTGGTTAGGTGCTGGGTTTTACGAGAGAGAAAGAGAAGCAGCAGGTTTTAGGTTTTTACGTTTTCCTGTTTGTGATCGCGTCTCCTTGTTAAAACGTGGTATCGGTTTCTTTTGGTTGGAAAATGGGTCGTTTTGTTCTTATTTCGTCCTTCTCTCTCAAAAGGGTCGGTGTCTAAGTCTCGCTGGGAAAGGATGTATTGCCGCCGTTCTCGAGGGCTTGACTTTCGCCGGAAACGGTGGCTTCCCGCAAGTTCCGGCGATTATGTGAACAACAACTCTCTTTCTCTCTCCACGTGTCTCCACCGTCTTCCCTCCCTCAAAAACGAAAAGATCTGGTAATATATTATCTACTTCTCGATTTTAGTCGGTAAGCTACTGTATTTTTTTGTTCACCGTTAGTATTGAACAGATCAACACTTTTCTGGGTTTAATCTTCTCTCCGTTTAACTAGATCTGATATATGCGGAGAGTCACGGTCGCTGTGCGCATTTTTGTGCAACATTCTTAGCTGTGTCTTTCCTGAAGATCTGTCTATATGAGGCTCTCGATCTTGGAAACAATTCTTTAGAGCATTTTTTGCATATTCTTTTCTTTGTTGTATTCCATTTTCTTGTGATCTGCCGGCGGTATGTCCCGATTATTGCATCCATTTCAGTTATTCTAGATTGACATGATTTGTTCCGAACTATCACGTTGTATAAACGCATGAATATGTTTTCTCTTTACCGAAGTGTGTTCCGGCCTTAGCATGGCTATCTTTTCTCTGTAAGCGCGCCGGAGATATCTAAGGAAGGCTTCGATCTGAAGACGTGACGTCTTTGGATGAACATGGATTGCCGCTAGCTTCCGTCCATCTCTTTTTATTCCCATTTCCGTGGAGTAGCTGTGAGCACCATAGTTTTTCCTTTTCCGGCATCTCTCTCTATACGAGTGTGTGTGTGTGAGGCGTGACTGTCAATCAGATAGTGGGGCGAACGATCCGAGCTATCGTGTCGTTTTCTTCCAATAGAGAGTGTTTCTTCACTGTAGCTCACAATGTGTTTCTGGATGTCTTTGGTTTCCATCTCCAAAGCGTGCACCTAAGCTTCACTAAAACAAGTGGTTATCGTTTTTAGACGTTTAAGGTGGGACGTTCTCCTCTTCAGTAATGATTGGTTGAGGTGGTGGCTGTGGCTTGTTTTTCACGGCCATTGTGCTCGTAGCATAGCCACAGTTTCCGCTTTCCTTTTGGAACCGACGGATTTCTTTGTGGGCATGGTCACATTCAGAGGCAGGAATGGGCCTCGGGAACCGCATTCTTTGTTCAGAATGGTCCTTGATACTCAACTTCTTCGGTAGGAGGTTGCGGTCAAATCAGGAGGCTTCCTTTGAAGGAAATTACCGTGGTACGTGAGAGAGATTTATCTGTTACTTCTTTAGAAACCACACTTTATCAACTCTATTGGTTTTATTATGTTGCAGGCGCTGGTTGGATCATCCTTCTTAATATGTAGTGCTTTGGCTAGTCGTTACCTGACAACGAGAGAGAGCACGCTTGTCGGCATGCGTGTGAGGCTACACGTCTGTTTACATGCGTGCTCTTTCGCGTTGTCACCCGACTGTATCGTTCAAAGCGCAACATGGCGTTCTGCAGTGAGCCGTCGGAGGGACTCGCGGAGCCAAAGGTTCACGTAATGCGTATATACATTCGTTATCGTTTTCATTTTAATATCCTTTATCTTGCTTTAGTCCTGTACAATGTCTTCTGCTTTTGCTCTTTAGAGTAGTATTGGATCTGAATGCTAGTTGGCTTGTTTCTACCTGAAACATCAAAAATGTTGAGGTCGTGCTTCTGTTTGTTTTCGTTTGGCGATTCTTTATTGGTGGTTACTTGTTATGTGGTGTTTCTGATGCTGTCTACTTCTTCTTGTTTGTCGCTGTTGTGGGGCACCTTCAAGTCCAGTTTATTTGGCTTCTGTGTTTGTGTGTGTATACTTGTGTAGACAGGATATATGTATAGCGTGAGACTTCCAGTCTTTCTTTTACTGTAGGGTCTTTGTGAATATGCACATCTTGATCACTGTTGTCAAGATGTTAGATCCTAAGGTTCCTAGGATCTTAAGATCCTTGTTATCCTTATTTCTTTTCAGGTAGAAAATGATATTTAGTATGAAACATGCATCTATTTACTAGATTCAACTTAAATGCTGGAATCAATGAAGGGCTTCATTTTTTTGTTATGACTAAAGTAATAAAGCATGATGGTTTTAGTTTTCGAACATTCCTTTGTTCAAATGGTCATATATCATAAGTATGAATTCCGTGTTTACAGTGGGCTCAAGAAATGCTTCCTCTCTCCTTGATACGCTTTTTCTTGGGCCAAGTACAGCTGGATTCTGGTTCACAACAATTAAGGGTGGTGACCCTAGTTAGAGAACAAAGGTGAATTGTCATCGATTCCCTTTCTTGCATAGTTAGGTTACTTTAAGCATGTTGTAACGCACCGTGTACCTTGTGTCCATAGGTACTATACTCAGTTGTATCACAACCATGCAGAGTATCAGATTGTATTTTAAGAGAGACTGATACTATATAACATGGCCTTTTATATCATGTATCGTATTGTAGGATACACTCGATACGGTTGTTTTGGACCCAAATCTCATATATTTTCAGATTTTTATGAAGTTTTTCTATAGTTAATTAAATTTTCCTTTATTTTTAAAGAGTGTTTCAGATTTTAAGGTTTTAAATGTTTCTATTTTCTGGGTTTTTTCAACATCTTCTGGTTTTCTTGAGAAAAGTCCGCATAGTCTCCTCTGCGAAAACAATATGGGTTATGCATCCGTTTTTCCAACACTGATTTTAAGTAGTGGGATCCTGAGGTTTGCAAGATTCTAAGGATCTCCAGATCCAGATTGGTGTCCCACTTCACCTTACAAGCTGCGATCCTGCACTTGGATATGGAACTTCCAGATGATTGTAATATTTTAAGATCTATTTTGGATCTTGACAACCATGATCTTGATAGGGTTCACTAAATGACTTTATATTTGTGTTGTATGTGTAAATCGGTTTCAAGCTCGTTCCTTTCTGTGGGGAAATTTCTCTATAAAGGTATCATAGTTCAGTGGGTGATTTTCGTTCTTTCATTTCAACTATCTCCAAACAATCAGCGATTGCAAATTCAATGCTATTGAAGTTGCTCTTTGGATTCAAAGTAGACTCTTCCTCTGAGGAAAGACCGATGAGTTAGAAGTTTAAACCTAGTGATTTGGTTAAGTTATTCCCAATATTGATTCATGATATTATTGTATATTTGAGTATAGTCATCGATGGCTCCTTTAACATTTAGCTGCTATTTATGATCTCGTTAAGGTTTGAAGATGTCGATGTTGGAAGTGGCCATTTTATCATCCTTGTACATTGAATAGCCATTTTATAGACAACTTTATCATCCATTTATAAGCTCATTTAACATGAAGGTTTAGCTGTATCACCATGCAGTGAACTCATTAGAATTTAGACTCATTACCAGTATGCAGCAAGCAGTGAACCGTTAGAATTTAAACTCGTTAACAGTATGTGGCAGGAAGTACGTGTTTACTGGTATTAAAGAAGCTGCCTTTTTTTCGTATGTTCCGTACAGTGTGTGGTAACAGTTAGTCTATACCATTTTCCTTCTTCTGGTTTCTCTTCCAAATAATTGTCGTATTGTGGTTGTGAGCTTATCATCTCATTCTTTGTAGCTTTTTAGTCTTATCTCTAATGTCCAGATGTGCAAGACCATTTCTCCAACCAGTTTCGTCCTTTCCTTACCATTTGGCAGAATTTGTGTGGACTCATAGTGCAATTATTTTCCCTTGTTCGCTTGCGCGATTTCTCTTGGAGTTTTCTGCCTTCCACACCCACCTTCCCCTGTTCTCCCTCGCATGAGGTGGGTATGAAAATAGTCTTCATGTGGCATCAAATAACTTTCTGCCTCAAGTACTGGATTCCTGATTCTTCTCATTATATAACAATGTTTTGTATTATGTTATTCGCAACTTTATTTGGGTTAAAATAAAGACGTCCTTCACTCTTGTCCTTATGTTATTCGCATCAAAGATGTCTTTGTCTTTTGTCCTTGTGATATATTTGAAAATCTTCATAACACTTTCTGGTTCTTCTGACTAAACGTCAAACGACCTTTCAACTCGGATACGGAATTACTGGTTATTCTCATCGCCTAAACTGAAATTTTAACTGTCCCTAGATCATAGGCGTACTCATACAATTATAAAGATCATCTCATCAATTGTAATGGTATCTTCTGAATCAATTCACATAAAAAATCAGAGAACTTTGAAAACCGTTTAGCTGTTACCACTGCTTTGGTCTCTCTCTCTCTCTCGCTTCTTACTGGTGCGGAGAGGGAGGCAGAGTTAGACTATTGGTGTCTTCGAATAGCATGCAGTTGTGACATGGTCCCAATCTACAAAGCCCTTATTGTCTCAAGTACTTTGGAACCAGAAACATGGTTGGAGACCTATACAGTCATAACAAAGTGTAAGTTTAAATGGAAGCTAAGAACAAATAATATATCGAATATCTGGAAAATTTAGGAAAACGTTGCTACATTTTCATTGCCCTAGGAAATGAGGCTGTACTAGGTCATGAGCTAGGTTTAGTGTGCGTTTGAAAACTTTATTTGCCGTCATATTTAACCTACTGCTATCCTATGCTTCCTTATGCATTCCTGAATATACTTTGTTGTTTGGATACGGCGTTATGTTATTAACGCACCTCATCAGACCTCTGTGACCTTTTGGTAGCGTGGTCCAATCCAAAATCAGGACTTGTCCATACTAAGTGGTTTGGATACATTTGATTCTAAGTCGCCATTGAGCTCATCCTTGTGTGATATTAGCATCTAACCTTAAAGAGCAAGATTTTGTTTTATGGTTTATTTTCAACATGCTTAGGACTTCCCTCACTCTTCTGAGGTGTTTATGGAGTAATTTCTCACAGAATTGTGCTGGGGTTTCTTCTCTAAAAATAAACCACCTTTAAGCATGCCAATCTCTCCCGATTTGTTCTTTTATTGGTTTCCTTACAGTCTTCTTTTTGTTGTTAATCTCACTAAAAATCTTATCTTTTCTTGTGTTGCCACACATCGATCTCAACTTTGCCATGGCAGGTTTTGATGGTTGACCACACAACACTTGATGTCATGTCATGGGACATTGTTCGTCCTAGCGATGTTGTCCACTATTACCTTTTAATTTTAGCGTTGCTTCTTTTCATGTAGGACACTCGTATGCATCTTTCCAATTAAAGCAACCTGTACTAATTTCATCAATAACTTTTCCATTAGTTCTTCACTGTCGCATAATCTTATGTATTGAAATTCTGGGACATGCGATCTTCATCATTTTCTATTTTATATCATACATTTCACTTAAATCACCAAATATACTTTCTTAAATTCTGTATTTCTTTACCAACTTGAAAGCTCTTTGTTTCTAAGGTTTTCTCCATAGTTCAATTTTCTTTTAACTCATTTAGTTTCATTCATCAACAAGATACTATAGATGTGTTCTGTGTAAGTTCATTCACAACTAAAAAGATATGGGTTTGGTCCTTACCCTTGTGTAATCCGATTTTAAAATCCAAGAAATCAGTTATTTCATCGTGAGTCTAATTAGCTGCTATTTCATCTTTAGTTGATGCAGCAGGTGTTCCTTACTTGTCCAAGGTTCTTGAAAGGCATGTCATGGGCCTTCTCTAAATGAATAATGAATGTGATTTGAAGGTTATTCTTCTTGGCTTTAAAGTGAATGCATCATTAGTAGATATAGATGCAATAAAGCTAAGTTGACTCTTGTTGTTTGAAATACATGTCAATAGTTCCTTAATATTCTTTCCTGTTGTTTCATGGGTTATAAATCCTTAACTCATAAGCATATAATTGACATAAGTCACACAATTTTAGGTATGTCCCTTTTGTTTCTTCATTTCCCAATGTTGCTCTTCTATTACATAGAAGCAGCAATAATTTTCAAGCATTATGTTTGAAACATCTAGTTTAGAGGGTGGAGGCAAAAAATCTTTTAATAGATTCGACTTTGTATTGTTTTTGATGCATAGTAATTTAATTTAAAAATCAAGTACACATGTAGATTGGAAGAAGTAAGAGAATCTTGGTCTTTTTAGCGGAGTTATGCATATCACCCCATATCGTACGATACATGGCGTATCATATCGTGCAGTGAACTAAGATACAGTGCATCTACTTTCTAGTCTTATAAAAATCAGTCCCTTTGCTTCTTGGAATGGGCAATGATTTATTTGATCTTGTCCATTTTGATAAGGGAGACTTCTTGCCTTGAATGGTGACCTATCAAGAATAGGAATAAGCATTTTTTTCAAAGTTCAATTGAGTTTGGCCTCTCAATTTCCTTACGATCATATCCAGCTTTGGTAGGTTTCACAATTGAGTTTGGCAACTCCAAGGGTAGCTCAATACCTTTCCAATTGAGTTTCACCAGCCCATGAATTAGGAAACTAACACAACTTAGAATAGTTCAATTTTTTTGTTTTTATTGATTTTTAAACCTTTATAATACGATACACTTGTCTCATGAATAAAAATGATACACGATACAATACGGTACAAACAACACTGCTTTTTAGTACTGATACACGATACAACACCAAGGGAGACTTTCTGGCACGTGAGACACTTTTGACTTGTCAGGCGAAGGTAGAGCTCATAACATAAGGTACTTTCTTCTCCTTTTTTTCCTGATTTCTTTTGGCAATAGGCACTTCCCTACTAGTTACGACTACAAAGAATCCTTTCAAATTGGACCTGTTACCTGATGTGTAGTTACAAAACCTGGCAGCACTTTGCTTGTACATGAAGTTACACGTCTTTCAAAACCAAGTGGATGGAATTTTTGTGTGGTCATGTGCTATTACTATGGTCATCACTGCTTGAACTCATTGTGTACGTGTCGAAAATTTTGGTGTCAATGCCATTTTAATCTCTTTTGCAAGAGATCATAAAGAAATACACAGTGAAGAATCTAGCCCCATACAGAAGTTATTTTTATTAGAAAATTAATGCTTTTTTATCTTGTTTTGGGGATAGTGATTATATTGAATGCCTTTTGATCTTATAATGTGTTAGCATCTCTATGTCGATAGCCTGTTCTGAACAACATTAAACTTCTAATATCTAGGTTAGGCTAGCAAATGGTACCTCTAACAGTATGCTTGAAACATGTAGTGCAAAGGATGGAAACTTCCTTACTGGTTTCAAGTTTTTACCATTTCAAATTTGTTGATCTGAACGAAATGAATGTACTTTCAACCGCAATAGGTAAAGAATAATCTTGGTCCTTTTTTTGTTACTTACAAGTTTGAATACGCATGCCTTTTGATTACGTATGAGAAGCAAAAGCTCATAACATTATATGCGTACGTCTTTCTAATCTGTGTTATTGTAGCGAACTGGATGCATCTTACATGTGGTTAGGGCCTTACAAGTCATTTTGTGCCACAAGAGGAGAGCCAATTCTGGAGACACGGAATCACAACTAAAACAAATATCATAGAAGTCAAAATTGACACACATTGTTTCCTCAAGAAAGACCATTTTGAGTAGTTAGGAGGAAATAATCAAACATAGAATTGATACAAGTCAGATCAGGTGAAGAGATGCATCATGTATTTTGTATGATAAGAAAGTATGAGATAAATATTTTAAGGTTGTTAGACAAACAATTTTATATAATGCTAAGCATCGAGATATGCACAAGATGTTTGTGGAAGAAATCAAGATGTTGAGGTGGATGTCTTGGCAAAAACCGGATCTATAATGAGATTGTTAGGAGAATAATTGATGTAGCACCAAAAATAAAATGAAGCATACATATATAAGGTGGTTCAGGCAAAGGAGTAGTGCTACATGTAGCTCTGGTCAGAAGGTGCAATGAATTAGATAATAAATGCTTTAAAAGGGAGAGATTAAGGCTGCTAAAGTGTTGGGAAGGAGATGATAAGGGTGTTCTTGGATTTGTGGAGTTAGATGCTAATACAAATGTGGTAGACGATACTTAATGCGGGAAAAGACTTGGTTTGTTTGGTTTGATCCTTGAACTTGTTTCCTGCTATCCTTTTCATTCAAGTATATTACATATCAACTTGGCATGAGCTTAGTTACTGTTTACCATATGAATTGGTTTGTCAAATGGTAGGTTCTCTTATTTCATTTGTTGGGGCAAAACTGGATGCCTTTGCTGCCCTGTTGTAGGAAACCCTTATGAAGTGGCTTCTTGAAGTGAAGCTTTAGACTCTGATTTTTGTTTGATAAATGTGAAGGTCATTTAGCTAGGCCTCAATCTGCTAGTAGAATACATCCCCATATATTCTTCTTCATGATTAGCGGTGTAACTGATGCTATTATTCCATCATCTATCTTCTCTGTTGTTAAAATGCTTTTGTTTGGCCTACTAAAGTGCTTACGTTAATAACCGTAATCCAATTCGATGCTATGTTATGAATAGCTTGTCGTAGGACTTTCTGTGCCCCACATAGATACTTGTCATAGGGCTTTTCTTGTATCGTGCTCAAGGCTCATTTAAAGATCAATCATATTCAAATGTTGGCTCAAGTTTGAGCCCAATCATGATCTCAGTTGAACTTGAATGGAATCTAGCTCACGAGGTTCAATCTTGACCCTGGCTTAATCGAGACATCTATGAGCCCATCTGAAAAATGGGCGGAAAGGTTGAGACAGATCTTAGATACCAAAGGTCAATCGTTGATCGAACGCAATGTATCATTTCTTCAATTTCAACCCTAATTACCATGAGCGGGTGATGATGGATTGAGAATTTAGTACAAAGCAATCAAACGGTAATTGTTCTTATTTGAGCCTAGGTTAGCGCTCTAACAGGGTTAAAGACTAACCTGGATAGGATATAAATTGGTTTACTGTGAAATCTTTTTCAGTCGAGTGTACGATGTCAATGGCCTGAGGTAGAGCTAGGGATGTTCATGGGGGTGGGATGGGACCGGGGGTTATAGTCCCATCCCATCCTCAGTATTCATCTTCCATCCCTGTCCTCACATTCCCTGTTGGTCTCTGTAGGGTTTTATTTCTGTCAAGAACCAAAAACCATTCGATATTTCGAGCTTAACGAATTGTGGTTAGGTTAGAATGTTACAATTGAGTCCAGCACAGTTTATTATATTATAAGTATATTGCATGAAAGTACAACATAAAAAAAAAAGTGTACAATACTTAAAAGAAAGGTTTTGCTTTTTACAACTATGCTATTCTCTTCCTCTTTTTACTCAGGAACAAGAGGCCGGTTTCGTGGGGCGGATTTGCTATCTCCATTTCCGTCCCGATCTCCTCGAGGATTTCTCAGTTTCTCCCGCTCTGACCTCGACACTTTCACCCCTCCTTCAAATCTTGTCTCATTTAGGACGGGTCTTAGTGGAGAGCGGGGGACTCCATCCCATGAACATTTCTGGGTAGAGCACTCGATGCGTGCATTTTTTTTTTGTTGTCCAACTTACTTTTTTGTTACTAGAGAAGTGGTGTAAATGATTGACTTAGTTTCGACAATGACGCCTCAAATTTGGCTTAAGCGGGTATTCGTTATTTAAAATGGTAGGGAAGCAGGCAAAGCCAAATCCGAATTCGAGTATATGTCAACATTGGATATCCTAATCCAAATCCAATACGAGCTTCTGGCAAAACCTTGCTAGTCGAATCCAACTTTAAATTCTGATTCAGGTATATCCAACGGGCAAACTACATATTTTTACGCTTGTATAAGGCTGAAATACCTTTTGCAAATCCTGGAAGAAGGTCCAGCTTTTATAAATTGTCTCAAAGCAATCGGTTTACACAATAAATTGTCACGATAGGCACCAATATGGAAACTAATGAAATTTAGTTAGCGATATGACAAGGGCCTTTGGCCCGAGTCTTCTACCCGTCCCTTCCCTTTGCTTCCTTTTTCTTTCTCGTTTCGCTTTTCTTCGCTGTAGCGCTCTTTCTCATGTCTCCCATCGACATTTGCCTCCTAGGGCATTCTTTTTCTTCTTCCTCTCTCTCTTTCCCTCTGATTGCAGGCCAATTGAGGTACATCGTCATTTTCGATTTGGTATCGTGTTCTTTTCCATGTAATTCTCGTGCTTTTCGATGAGCAGAATCGCCTTTTTTCGTTTTTGTTTGATTTTCAGGATTCCGGAGGGTTTTATGGTTAGGTGCCGGGTTTTACGCTGGAGAAAGAAATGGCGGGTTTTAGGTTTTACAGTTTGCTCTTCGTGATCGCGTCTCCTTGATAAAACGTGGTTGAGAGATGGGTCGTTTTGGTCTTATTTCGTCAAAAGGGTCGGTGTCTAAGTCTCGCTGGGAAGGAATGTGTTGCCGCAAGTTCCGGCGATTATGTTAACAATAACTCTCTCTCTCACCGTGTTCTAAACGAAAAGATCTGGTGATATATTGTCTACTTTTCCGTAAGGATGGAACAGATCAACACTTTTCTGGGTTTAATCTTCTCTCTGTTTAACTAGATCCGATATATGCCGGAGGGTCACGGTTTTTGTGCGTATTTATTTTATGTGCAGCATTCTGAGCTATGTCTTTCCGGAAGATCTATCTGTATGAGGCTACTAATCTCGAACTTGGAAACAATTCTTCAGGGCATTTCTTGCATATTCTTTTCTTTGCATTTTCTTGAAATCTGTCTGCGGAATGTCCCGTTTATTGCATCCATTTCAGTTATTCTAATGAGGCTACTAATCTCGAACTTGGAAACAATTCTTCAGGGCATTTCTTGCATATTCTTTTCTTTGCATTTTCTTGAAATCTGCCTGCGGAATGTCCCGTTTATTGCATCCATTTCAGTTATTCTAGATTGTCATGATTTCTTCCTAACTATCGCATTGTATAAACTTATTTATATTCTTTTTATCCAAGTGTTTTCCGGCTTCAGCATGGCTATTTTTCTCTGTAAGCGCGCCGGAGGTATCTAAGGCTTCTATCTGGAGATGCGACCTCTTTGGATAAGCATGGACTGCCGCTAGCTTCCTTGTGTCTCTCTTTATTCTCATTTCCGTGGAGTAATTGTCAGCGCCTAGCTTTTCCTTTTACTGACTCTCTCTCTCTCTCTCTCTCTCTCTCTCTCTCTCTCTCTCTCTCTCTGTGTGTGTCGAAAAGTGAGCCGTGACTGTTAGATCAGGTAGTGGAGCTATGGTCCGAGCCATCGTGTCGCTTCCTCTCAATAGCAAGTGTTTCTGTAATGTAGCTCACAATGCGGTGCTGGATGTCCTCTCCATTACCGTGCACCTTCTCCTCACTAAACCAAATGGTTATCGTTTTTAGACGTTTAAGGTGGGACGTTCTCCTCTTCAGTAATGGCTCTTTGAGGAGTTGGCTGTGGCTTGTTTTTTCACGGGCACTGTGCTCGTGGCGTGGCTACAATTGCCGCTTTCCTTTTGGAACCGCCGGATTTCTTTGTTGGCACGGTTGCATTCGGAGGCCGGAAGGGGCCTCGGGAACCGCGTTCTTTGTTCAGAATGGTCCTTGATACTAAAATTCATGGGTAGGAGGTTGCGGTCAAATCAGGAGGCTGCCGTTGAAGGAAATCACCGTGGTACGTATGTGAGAGTGAGAGTGAGAGTGAGAGTGAGAGGGAGAGGGAGTTCTCTGGTACATCTTTAGAAGCACATCTTATCAACTCTGTTGGGTTTCTGTTGCAGGCGATGGATTGGACCATCCTTCAATATGTAGTGCTTTGGCTAGTCGTTGCCTGACAACGAGAGAGAGCACGCTTGTCAGCATGCGTGCGAGGCTGAACGCCTGTTTACATGCGTGCTCTTTCCCATTGTCACTCGACTGTATCGTTCAAAGCGCTCGTGCGGAGGCAACATGGCGTGCTGTAGCGAGCCTTCGGAGGGTCTCGCGGAGCCAAAGGTTCGCGTAATGCGTATGTGCATTTGGTATTGTTTTCATTTTGATATATCGTATCTTGCTTTATTCCAGTACAAAATCTTCTGCTTCTGCTCTTTAGAGTAGTAATGGATTTGAATGCTAGTTGGCTTGTTTCTACCTGAAACATGAAAACGTTGAGGTCGTATCTGTGTTTGTTTTTGTTTGGCGATTGGTTGTTACTTGATATGTTGTGTTTCTGATACTGTCTACTTCTTCTTGTTAGTCCCTACTGTGTGGCACGTTGAAGTCCAATTTTTGGTGGCTGTTGTGTTTGTGACTTTGTGTACTTCTGTAGTTAGGATATGTGTATAGCGTGAGGCTTCCAGGTCTTTTTCTTTTACAGTAGAATCTTTGTGAATATGCACGTCATGGTCACTGTTGTCAAGATGTTAGATCCTATCTAAGATCATATGAGGTTCCTAGGATCTTAAGATCATACGTTGTCTCTAATTTTTTTAAAATAGAAAACGATATTTAGTATAAAACATGCATCTACTTACTAAAATCAATTTAAATGCTGGAATCAGTGAAGACCTTCGTTTTTGGTTAGGAATAAAGTAATAAAACATGACAGTTTTAGATTTCACACATCCCTTTGTTCTAGTGGTCATATATTATAAAATATGAATTATATGTTGTCAGTGGACTCAAGGAAATACTTCCTCCCTCCTTGATACGCTTTGTCCTGGGCCAAGTAAAGTCAAGCTGTGGAAGAACATTTATAAGTTGTTCTCTTTGCATTGCAAATTCAACTGTCATATGCTCCCAATCTTGAAACGGATTCATGATATTATTGTAGATTTGGGTGTAACCATTGATGGCTCCTTTAACTTTTAGCTGCTGTTGATGATCTCGTTAAGATGTGAAGATGTTTGCTGTTGGGGGTGGCTTGCAGCTAATCCTTGTACATTGAATAGCCATTTTATAGACAATACTCCCCTCATAGGTCAGTTTATCATCCATTTCTCAAGATCATTTAACATGAAGGTCTAGTTGTATCACTATGCAGTAAACTCATTATAATTTAGACTCGTTAACAGTATGCAGCAAGAAGTGACCGTTCTTATAATGGAAACAACTGGTGTCAGAGGGAGGCATAGTTAGGCTATTGGAGTACCATGCAGTTGAGACAAAGTCCCATGCTTCAAAACCCTTATTGTCTCAAGTAGCTTGGAACCAGAAACATGCTTGAGGACCTATATAATTATAATAAAGTGTAAGCTTAAATGGATGCTAAGAACCAATAATATATTATGCAGCCTACTAGTATCCTATGCTTATGCATTACTAATTGTCAAGTTCACTGCCCTTGGAAATGAGGCTGTACTAGGTCATGAGCTAGGTTTAGTGTGTTTTTGACAACTAATTTCAACTGTCATGTGCAGCGTACTAGTATCCTATGCTTATGCATTCCTAACTATACTTTGTTGTTTGGGTAAGGCATTTTGTTACTCACACCTCATCAGACCTGTGACCTTTTCTAATTCGCCATTGAGCTCAACCTTGTGTGATATTAGCATCTAACCTTAACGAACAAGATTATTTTATGGGTTCCTTCCAACATGCCTAGGACTTTTCCTCGCTCTCTTCTGAGGTGTTTATAAAGTAATTTCTCACACCTTTTCACTACTGCTCTATCGGGTTTCTTCTCTAAAAGTCTAAGCCACCTTTAATCATGCAAATCTTTCTCTCCCTCTCTCCCCCCCAATTTGTTCTTTTTGGTTTCTTTACAACCTTTATGTGTTCTGATAATCTCGCTATAAATCTTATCTTTTCTTCGGTGGTCGCACATTGATCTCAACTTTTGCATGACATGTCTTGATGGTTGACCACACGACACTTGGTGTCGTGGGACATTGTTCATCCTACTGATGTTTTATACTATTAGCTTTCAAGTTTAGCGTTACTTCTTTTCACATAGGACACTCAATCCATCTCTCGAATTTAAGCAACTTCTTCATCAATGACTTTCCCGTTAGTTCTCTCATCTTCACTATTGCATAGTTTTATCTATTCAGATTCTGGGAGATGCAATGTTTATCATTTTGCCTTTTATATCATCGATTTCAGTTGTTGTTGTTGTATCATCGATTTCAGTTAAACCACCAAATATGCATTCTTAAATTCTGTATTTCTTTACTAAGTCGAAAGCTCTTTGTTTCTAAGGTTTTCTCCATACTTCAAATTTTCTATTAACTCCTTTAGTTGCATTCATCAACATGATATCATAGATGTGTTCCGTGTAAGCTCACTCACAACTAAAGAGAGATGAGTTTGGTGCTTACCTTTGTGTCAGTTTTCAAATTCTAAGAAATCAGTTATTTCATCGTGAGTTGGAGTAGGCTGCTTATTCATCTTAAGTTGGTGCAGCTGGTCTTCCTTCTCCAAGGTTATCCAATGGCAAGTCATGGGCCTCCTCTAAATGAATAATGAACGTGATTTGAAGCTTGTTCTTGTTGGCTCTAAAGTATTCCACTACACGTTTTTAATAAGTCCATTGCATCATTAGTAGATATAGATGAAATAAAGCCAAAACGATTCTTGTTGTTTGAAATACATCAACAGTTCCTTAATATTCTTTCCACAGTTTCATGTGTTATACATCATTAACTCATAAACATATAATTGACACAAGTCAAACAATTTTAGATATCTCCCGTTTGTTCCTTCATTTCCCAATGTTGCTCTTCTATCATATTGAAGCAGCAATAATTTTCAAGCATTATGTTTGAACCATCTAGTTTAGTGGGAGGAGGCAAAAAGTCTTATTAGTTTCCGCTTTGTATTGTTTTCAAAGTTCATTTTTTAATTTAAAAATCAAGTACGCATGTGAATTGCAAAAAGTAAGAGAATATTGGCCTTTTTAGTACTGCATGGAGGTCAAAGCTATAATTTTCACTTGTCATGTGGTACGCACTTTTGACTTGTCACGTGAAGGTAGGGTTCATAAGGTTCTTTCTTTTTCTTTTCCCCTCTTCCCTTCCCCCCTTTTTTCTTTTGGCAAATAGGCACATCCCTACCAGTTACAACTATGAAGAATCCTTTGAAATTGGACCTCTGACCTGATGTGTAGTTACAAAACCTGGGAGCTCTTTGCTTGTACATGAAGTTACATGTCTTTCAAAATCAAGTGGATGGATCTTTTGTGTGGTTATGAAGTTCTATTATTCTGATCTTCACTGCTTGAAACTCATTGCGTAAGTGTTCAGAGTATTGGTGCCAATGCCATTTTAAGTATCTCTTTTGCAAGACACCATACATATAAATACAGTAAAGAATTTAGCTTGTGCCAAAAGTCGTTATTATGAGAAAATGAATGTCATTTAATCTTGTCTTTTCTGGATAGTGATTTCATCGAATGTCACCTTGAATTCTTATGATTTTTTAGCATCTCAACGTCAATAGCCTATTCTGGACAACACTAAACTTGCAATATCTAGGCTAGGCTAGCAAACGGTATGCTTTTCTTTGTAAGAATCCAATAACTTATATTGGTTCCTGGCTTGTGCTGTTTGATTTGAGCCTCTAACAGTATGCTACATCTGGTGCAAAGGATGGAAACTTCTCACTTGTTTCAAGTTTTTATGATTTCAAATTCGTTGATCTAAATGAAATGCATGTGCTTTGAATTGCAATAGGTAAAGTATAATCGTGATCCTTTTTTTTGGTTGCTTATAAGTTTGAAGCTGTTTGGAACTTTTCATGTGATGCAGACACCTTTTGATTACTTATGAGAAGCAAAAGCTCATAGCATTGTAAGCGTTCATGTCTTTCGAAGATGCCTTATTATAGCAAATTGGATGTGGTTAGGGCCTTGCAAGTCATTCTGTGCCACAAGTGGAAGTTTGGTATTGTTGCCTCAGAATTTAAAGGTTTACAATTTTAACATCATCAACAACAACAACAACTAAGCCTTGTCCCATACTAGATAGAGTCGGCTACATGGATTCTTTGTTTCCATAGAGCCATATCATGTGCCATGCTATCCGTTAACTCAATATAAACTAGATCATTCTTTATTGTTTCTTTTCAACACTTTTGTGGTCGTCCTCTTCTTCTTTTAACATTTTCACAACCTAGTTTTTCATATCTTCTTCTGATAACATCCTTTCCTTGCCTTTCTACGTGTCCAAACCATCTTAAATGATTTTTCCTCATTTTATCCTCTATTGGTACTACTCCCAATTTGTTTCTAATTACCTTATTATGTATACAGTCTTCCCTTGTGTGACCACTCATCCATCTCAACATCTTAAAATATTTTGCAATTATATATTGCAAGGGGTAATAGACATTACTTGTTTGACAAGCTGCACTATATGTCAAATCAAACTGCAATACCACTCAAACACAGAGCTAGCTGGTTCTTAGTGACGTGAATTGAACCTTTGCATGGTTGATCCAGACCTTGATATGGATTATTGGCTTTGGTGAACTGCTTAGCTTATTCCCACGGTCATTATAAAAAAATGAATTCCATTTCATTGGACATTATTGTCTTCATTCTAAGAAATTTCATCAACTTCTGCCTTGAATTTGAGTTCTTAGTATGGTCTGGCAACTTGATGTCAATATCTAAGGCAACCAACACTGAAACATAGATTGGTTTTTAAGTATGCATGTCATGTATGAAATGTGCTTTTTTGGTTGTCTATGTTTTCAAATGTGCATGTCAGGTATCAAATGCTTGCTCTGCTTAACTTCAGCTGAATATAGTTTCTATTCCAAGAGGTGTCCTTTTATCTTTTGCAGTCTAGAAAAGATATTGGAAACTTAGGGTGTTTTCTCTTTGGAGGTAAAAGGAAAAAAAGCAATTTCCCTGAAATCAACTAAACAAAAGTATGGAAAGATGAAACTTGAAACGTTAGGCAGAGGTTTGGTTACAAGTCGATCAATGTTAACAACGACAAACGTTTGATTGGATTGGTTCATACTGATTTATTTCTTCAAAACCTGAAATAACAATGAAAATACTTCATGGGCTTCATGTCGTTTTAGAGGTGCTCTCAAATGTTTCAACTCACATGTATATCTCAATGACTAAGAGTGCAAGATAAATTGAAACAAAACAATCAAGATGACAAGGGTTTGCCAACAAATAGGAGGAAATAAGCTAGAAAACTGAGTTTAATAACACAATACTTCATGGGCTTCATGTCGTTTTAGAGATGCTCTCAAATGTTTCAACTCGCATGTATATCTCATGACTAAGAGTGCACGATAAATTGAAACAAAGCAATCAAGATGACAAGGGTTTAACAAAAAATAGGAGGAAATAAGCTAGAAAACTGAGTTTAATATGTTCTGGACATTTTGCAACTGCCATCTGATGGCAATTTGCAATGGCTGCTGGGTAAATTAGCAAATGGGCCTTCTATTTCTATCCATGTTACCATGATCTGAAATTAATGACTCGTCATAATAGTTTTAAAGATACCTCTTACTGCAACAACCTCAAGAAAGACCATCTTGAGTAGTTAGGAGGAAATAATCAAACATGGAATTGATACAAGTCGGATCAGGTGAAGAGATGCATCATGTATTTTTGTGTGATAAGAAAGTCAGATAAATATTATAAGGTCTTTGTTAGACAAACAATGTTATATGAGGCTAAGCATCAAGATATATATAAGATTGATGTCTGTGGTAGAAATGAAGATGTTGAGGTGGATGTGTAGGCATACAAGAGAAAAAACTGATTTACAATGCAATTGTTAGGAATTACGCTTTCTTGTGCCATGACAGTTTTGGCGCTCTTACCCCCTTGCATGAAACCATACGAATTGGTTTGATCAAATGGAAGATTCGTTTATTTCATTTATTGGGCAAGACTGGATGCTTTTGCGATCTCCTGTTGTAAGAAACCCTTGTTTGAAGTTTCATATTCTCATTTTGTTTAATAAATGTGAAGGCCATTCATCCAGGTCTCAATCTGCTACTACTAGAATACGCCCCTTTATATTCTTATTCATGTATAGTAGTATAACTGATGCTATTAATCCTCGCTAATCCAGCTGTTCCATCTGGCAGCAAGCCTCGTGCCTAATGTTTTCTAAAGTTTCACTTGGTAGGTCTCGTCCCTTTTGAATTGGGTCTTGCATTACTTCATTTGTGGATCACGGAATCGCCTGCTCAATTGTTTAACAATAACATATCAAGTTCCTTTTACTCGGTGAAGCATGTTCGTGGTATTCGAATTTGGCAATGCTCTTATTTGACGAGGCGCTTGTTTCACTTGAATAGTTTTCTCTTCTGACCATTTTCTTTCGACTTTAGGAGATTCCCTTTGGAGGTCTGAACAACGAAGCTCAGCACCCGCCGGGAAGGCTCTCAAGGGCTTGGCCAGACTAGATTAGACATAATGATCCGTTGGTTCCTTGTTTTCTCGGAGTAGAATCATTATATATGCATAGCCAACAGATAGACCTATATATGCATCCGACAGCAATATGCATCAATCTCATTACTCACACTCCAGCATCAAATAGATAAGAATATTTATGCATCAAAAACATAAGCAATTTCATCTCCATATATATACGTCTCCATGCATCCATGACATACACCATATCTCCATGCATAGAACTTAAATAACCAATATACAAGAACAAAATAAGCAATATGCGTCCACATAGCTACACTTGTGTACATTCATGGCATAAACTCCATTGTCAGCATAAGACGTTTGTAATTAAGCAAAAAGCGTAGCACAATATGATGTGAAAAATTAATTTTCAATCACATCCAAAGCGTAAACCTCATGTCCAAACGTGCTGTAGTGCAAAAGTTTACAACTTGTATATTAGCATGTGAGGTTTACGTCTATGATGAACTCATATCCTTGTCAATAAGATGGATGAAGTTAACTGTAAAAAACAAAAGGCACGAAGCATATGACGCCCATAGGCACATCCGTTACTTCTCCCTCGATATTTGTTGGTATTTATCTCCCTACCATCATCTTGTGGTTCTTGTAAATAAAAGAAAGAAACAAGATGATTATTCAATCAACATACCATAATGCATAATAACCAACTAAACATCATACGAAAGGTACAATACAATGATTAAAAACTTATTATTGTGGGCTTTCCACATCAGATTCGAAATCAAATCTCCAAATGGCATATTACTACCATTTCCCATTTTGAAGCTTTAGCATGATTACTATCACCATCATCTTCAAAATGTATAAACATTTGGTTGATGTGTGTGTAAGGATAAAATTATACAACTTACATGTAGCCAACACAATTTGCGCTTGTGCTGGATATGTATATGGAAATTGAATTATTATTTATGATATTACTTTCTATGATTGTTATCGAAATCAAGCGCACTTCGAAGCACTCATGAATCAGCTGGGCTTCAATCCATCCTAAATATGTAGAATAAGTGCATGTCTTATCCAACACCTAATACATTTGGTCATTACTCCCTTTCGGTTGATGTAACATAGTTGTTGCCACCAAATACAAATGCGGGTAGCTATTCAATGAATAGCTCCCAAGATACCCTATAAATGATACTTTATTAGTTATTGTAGAAAGAAATATTGTTATATAAGATAAAAGATTTAGTTAAAGTGAAGAATCTTGGGTCATTTGCAACCTTGAAGGTGTCGATATACAGTACTCCCTTATTAGCATATGCTATACAATAGTTAAAATATTTACTCACTGTTGAACCCAATCAATGAACCACATTGTCTATGCTATACAATAGTTAAAATATTGACTCACCGTTTGACTTGGTTAGATGCTTGTTGACCCAATGTCCATAACCCATGTGACGTGGATATAGGACTGGTCTATGCCATGTGATGAAATTCTATGAATTCAAAATTTAGCTAATATTTATTTATTATTTAAATCAAAGTTCAACTAAACGTGATGATATAAATAACTAGATGTCGTACTGTTGTCGGTGAGCTATTTTCGATGCTATAACCTCCTCGATCACCTCATCACTTTTATTGATTAGATTTTGTAATATTAAATAAAATATCAACCAATAGGTGTATGTGATTTTTTTTATAGTCACGGCATATACTTCAAATCATACAAAATATAAGATAGAAAATAATATTTTACCGTTCAAATGGTATCATCAACACAAATATTACCGTATAATCAAGCACACATTAATAATGTAAATTTAATTTTGATATCAAGATCATTTAACGTGTCCAACCATAACGTAGGAGGTACCCAATCCATTTTGATCTTACACCTGAACTCTAACAACCATTACATTGGATCATCGGGTTTCGGACATTGACACACTATTAAACATGTCAACTTCGAGTATATAGGACAACACTTCTTGAAAATTATACAAGTAGGGTCATGCTCTCACATAATTATGTTTAGGAATTTAGAGCTCTCATATTCATCCACTTGGGACCATCTCCTAGTCTCAATCCATTACATAAATCTGTATCACATATTAAGTATCAAGAATCATCTAACTAAATGAGTGTAAAAACCATTTCATTTTAAAAACACACGAGTTACCTAATACAAAATATAAGTGAACTCGTATGATAAACAAAATAGCTAACGAGTTTGCATCATTCGATACGCCCATGAGTGAATCTACATCCTCTCTATCCTGTCGAAACAATGTCGCAACAATCGAAATTATAGGCCATGAGTGTTTCACTCTACACACCAAGAATCACAAGTTATCACTACCAAATACGATCATCCATTATTCAACGATGTCCCATACCATTGTGGAAAGGGTGAATTGATATTTGATAATCTTTCGCTCGCACAACTGCACTAATGCACTATCAATGCAAATAACAAAGCAGTTTTCAATATGCACATTATATATATAATCATTTCAAAGCATTTACAAGGCAACTCATAATCACATGCACTCTTTAAAATTAATTAGAATTGTACCTAGCATGCATTGGAAGAAAGAACACATCTACTTACCTATAGCTTTTCACGATGCCTATCTCTTCAAATCGCTCAAATCATATTAAATATATAATATTAATATTCTATATTGAGTTACGAACTCAAAGGTTAAAACGTTATTGAAAATGGACTTCAAGCGTTCACAGAATGGCCCCAAAACTCCATGTGGATGCATTTTGGTTCCATCTAAATCCTGTTAAAGAATCTGAATCTATTTGTTTATTTAAGCAGATCCTATACATATTCCTAAGACCCAGTCGGACTATAGAAGCATGCTGGAAAACCACCGTTTCCCCTTGATCTTAATCGTGGAAAAGCCCAATAAACGACCAACTGGCTTCATTTCCTCCTAGAGTTCCTTTTCTTGGGTTATCTGCTGGCGACCGCCGGTTTTCTTGGCCAGAAAACTTAAAAGTAAAGGTAAACAATCTTACCTTGGAAACTTCGGCAATCTTTCCGGTTTGCGGATCGGATCCTTTTGCACTGGCAAGATCTCCTTCGCGGGCTCTCTTTCTTTCCTTCTCTATTGGGCTCTTTTGAAGGGCTCTTTTGATCGCCTTCTTCCTATGCTCGCAGACAGCCACGATAGAGGTATCATGGCTGTTGTGCAGGGGATTAACAGGGACCCCTTTATGTGGATCCTGGGTCTGGGTTGGGACAATACAGTCCAATCCAACCCGGTTATCACAATAAAAACATGCATACTTGTTCCTCGATAAAATCCTCTCGTCCATCATGTGGCAATTCTTCTCGAAGCATTCTAAACAGCAAACTGTCTTTCTGGTTGCTTATGCAATAGCAATCGACAATAATGTGGGTCTCTAGAATAGGCGTTCAAGAAGTTGGCACCTCTAGGAATGGAATCATAACCAGTTAAATTTGGTTAACAATATAAGTGTCGAATAAAAAAAAAAGGCTTTCATGTTTCTTTAACTGTATACATAAAACGTGTATATATATATATATAGATAGATAGATAGATAGATAGACACGTCCGGTTTCGATTAGCTCGGAACCATTGATTGTGGGGGCAGTTCTGGTTTAAGTCCGAAATAGCTCGGAACCAATATTTTATTAAGAAAATTTAAAAATTATAACAAAATTTAAAAATATTGAAACCCGTGGTTTGGAACTATCAGTTTGGTTTTATAAAAGGTGAAACCGGAACTAAACCGGGTGATCCCAGTTCCGGTTTAACCAGTTTCAGGTTCAACCTGTTCCTAGCTTGGTTGAGTTTTGGTTGGACCCATCAGGTTGGTTAAGAATCAGTCATGTATGTATATATATATACACACGCGCGCACACACACACACACACATATATATATATGTATATGTATATATATGTATATATATATGTATATACATATATACATATATATACATATATGTATATAGCAAAAATAACAACCATTCAACTAACTCAATTAATTGAAAGAATAAGAGTAGCAAATGTGAATATTGAAAGTTATCGTCGACCATATAAAGACAAAGCTGAAGCTACTTCACTAAACGGTTTGCTTCCATAAGGTTAAGGTAGAGAATTTATTTTTCTTTTTCTGTATTTTATGTACGATATGATTCATATATATAATTATCTGTTACGTTTCCTTTCATGTAACTTATCATTATGGGTTTCTGTTCCCATTTCATTTTAGTTTATGGGAAAGTAACGGCTCAAATCTTGTCTCCATTATTTTGTAAATAAAAAGCCTTTAATGTAAAACTTTTGTTATGTAATAAGAAATAACATCTCCGAATTATGTAAGGAGGACCCTTTCCTTATGGATTTTGAGTGTGTATTGGAGGCCGAATGTGGCCATTTTCATTTACATCTTCTACTTGACCGCATGCGCGTTCACTTGCCCACATAAGCCGAATGACGAGGAATGCCGAGAATGACCAATTTATATAAGACAAAGGACAAGACAAAGCTCTTGACCATAAGTATGTTTCCTTAGACTTATCATCTAATAAGCCATTTTTCTTACTGAAGCTCACTTTTTGTGTAGTAAATTGGCCGTTCTCAACATTCCTCGCCATTCGGCTTTCTCTCACAACGACTATTGTTTCAGTTCACAAGGTTTCCTTATTAGATGTGTTTTCGAAACTGACGAATACCTCCCTCCTTTTGTAAAAATAATTTACAATCAACCTCGCCTTAAACTTATCTATTGTTCTATCAACCTTATATTTATTTTTCAGAATAGCCTATGATTTTCCTTCCTTTACGCATATATGTTAATTCCCAAACTTAGTCTTTTTCAATGAATTCAATTTCTTCAAACAACTCTACCCATGTATGGGATCACCATTGCATGGCCAGTCCCAAGCCCGGATAAAGGAGGAGGGTTGTGTTAGGCTTTCGGCCCAACATAATGATCACCATTGTATTCGGATTTTTATACAATGGATTACACAAATTATGAGCATTATGTTGGGGCGGGACCCGTTGCAGAACCCGAATACAATAAAAAGTAAGCTTGATCATTTGGTTACTTTAGAGGACATAAAAATTAAAATCGGCACACATTGCATCCCATAAAAAGAAAGTTCTAAATACCTAGGGTCAATTTTTCATAGTGATGAAAGAATTGATGGAGATATTAAGCATAAAATTAATGATGGTTGGTTAAAATGGAGAGGAGCATCAGGTATTCTTTGTGATAAGAAGATATCATTAAAGTTAAAAGGTAAATATTATAGAGCAACAATTAGACCTCCCATGTTTTATGGTTATGAGTGTTGGAAAGTTAATCATCAACACGTATAAAAGATGTCAGTGACATAAATAAAGATGTTTAGATGAATGAGTGGTCATACAAGAAAAGATCGTATACATAATAAGGTTATTAGAAACAAATTAGGAGTAGCGCTAATAGAGGATAAAATGAGAGAATGTCATTTAAGATGGTTTGAATATATAGAAAGAATATAAAAAAAAAACCTTTAAAAAGGTATGAAAAACTAGATTTTTAAAGTATCAAAAGAAGTAGAGGACAACCACAAAAGTGTTGGAAAGAAACAATAAAGAATGATCTAACTTATTGGGAGTTAACTACTAATATGGCACAAGATAGGGGTATATGGAAACAAAAAATTCATGTAGTCGACTCCAGGAAAAGGCTTAGTTGTTGTTGTTGTTTAATTCAATTTCTTCAAACATTGTTTTTTTCAAGTTGATGATTTAGATGAGCTAATAGCTTGTTGATAACTTAAGTTATCATTCAACTCATCTAAATCTACTAAATTATACACTTCTTCTATAAGCTAAGTGTAATAAACCTTTAAGAAAGATGGTCTGACTCTCGGTCTTTTATGTTAGCTTAAAGTTTCAGTTTGAACCGAAAAGTTATTTGGATCACTATCCATAGGTTCAAATGATAATTGATCTAGATCCACTAAATCATCAGTACTTTTATCATCATTTTCAATGATATCATTCTTAATATCTTATAAGAATTCAATCTCTACATTCTATTAAATCATAGTCCTTGTGATAAAATATATCTCTTGGAACATTTATGGCATCCAATGAAAACACATCTCAATAAACTATTATCTAGTTTCTCTCTAAAATAATTAAGGATCTTTACATGGGCAATAGATCATCACCTTTTAAGATGAGTAAAGTTTGGTTTTGTACCAAACCACATCTCAAATGATGTAGAGAAGACAATCTTATAATGTACTTTATTTAATATGTACATGAATATAGTTACTACTTCTCTCCAAAATACCATAGGAAGAGAAATATCTAACATTAACATAGTCATATTTAATAAGGTCATGCTATATCTTTCAACTACACTATTTTATTGAGTTTTCTTGAGTAAGGTATTTTATTTTAAAATACTAAAGATTTTGCAGTATTCAAGAAATTATGTAGAGATGTATTCTCTACCTTGGTTAGACCTTAAAATTTTGATTAACTGCTCTAACTGATTTTCAACTTTCAACTTATATTCTTTAAATATTTTAAGTGCATCAAATTTATGTTCTAAGAACTCCGCCCATGTAAGGGATCACTCTTGCATGGCCGGTCCCAAGCCTGGATAAAGTAAGAGGGTTGTGTTAGCCTTCCGACAACCAACGTAAAACTTTGTCAAATTTTTATATCATGGATTACATAAATTATGAGCATTGCATTGGGGCATCCTTTCTTAGCGACGTGCTGCAGAATCCGAATGTAGTGAAAAGTAAGTAAGAGCTACTATATTTTCATTTGGATTTAGTGAATGAATTGCAGAGAGAGTTTCCACATCATGGAAAGGTGTAGGTAAAGAAGTTAGTCTTGCTACATTACCGCTCAAATGTAGTGAATAAATTATAGAGAGGGTCTCTGCATTTTCAATATGAACGGATGCGGGATAAAGAGCTAGTCCTAGATAATAAGATTCGGATTTGGAGGAAGATTCATATTCTATGTTTACAAGAGATAAAGTGGGTTGGAGAAAAAACAAAAGAGATTGAGGATATAGGTTTTAAATTATGGTACTCAAGTAAGGAAAATGCTCATAACGGAGTTGGTATTATAATAAATAAATATTTAAAGGATAGTGTAGTAGACATACAATGATATGGTGACTGAATCATGACGTTGAAATTAGTGTTAGGAGTAGAGGTTTTAAATATAGTTTGTATTTATGCACCCCAAGTAGGACTAGAAGATGGTATAAAGACGGCTTTTTGGGAAGAGTTAGATAAATTGATTCAAAGAATTCCACAAACGGAGATGATTTGTTTAGGAGGAGACTTAAATGGACATGTCATTAAAGAGGCATTAAGATATGAATGTATTCGTGGAAACTTTAGTTTTGGGGATATAAATGAGGAAGGTAGGGAGATTTTAAATTTTGCTATGGCATTTGATCTCTTTATAGTCCATACAATCTTCAAAAAACGAGGCTTATCACAAACACAACAACAACAACTAAGCCTTTTCCCATACTAGACGGGGTAGGCTACATAGATTCTTTGTTTCCAGAGATCCCTATTGTGTGCCATGTTAGCAATTAACTCCCAATAAGCTAGATCATTCTTTATTGTTTCTTTCCAACACTTTTGTGGTCATCCTCTACCTCTTTTAATACTTTCCAAATTTAGTTTCTCTAACCTTCTTATACGTTCTTCTTTTGATCTTCTTTCTATATGTCCAAACCATCTTAAACGATGTTCTCTCATTTTATCCTCTATTGGTGTCACTCCTAATTTGTTTCTAATAACCTCATTATGTATACGGTCTTTTCTCGTATGACCACTCATCCATCTCAACATCTTCATTTCTGTCACAAATATCTTTTGTACATGTTGATGATTAACTGCCCAACACTGAGAACCATAAAACATGACAGGCCTAATTGCTGCTCTATAATATTTACCTTTTAACTTTAATGGTATCTTCTTATCACAAAGAATACCTTATGCTCCTCTCCATTTTAACCAACCAACATTAATTCTATGTGTAACATCTCCATCAATTCTTCCATCACTCTGAAAAATTGACCCTAGGTATTTAAAACTTTCCTTTTGGGGAATGCAATGTGTGCCAATTTTAATTTCCATGTCCTCTGAAGTAACCAAATGATCAAATTTACATTCCATATATTCTGTTTTTGTTCTACTAAGTCGGAGGCCTTTGCTTTCTAATGTTTCTCTCCATAGTTCCAATTTTCTATTAACTTTTTCCTTAGACTCCTCCACTAATACAATGTCATCTGCAAATAACATACACCAAGGTACTTCATCTTGAATATGTTTTGTTAACTCATCCATCACCATTATAAATAAGTATGGACTTAAAGTTGATCCTTGATGTAGCCCAATATTAACTTCAAAGAAGTTTGTCGTTCCTTCATAAGTCCTCACACATGTTTTTGCACCATCATACATGTTTCTTATAAGGTTAATATATGTCAATGGGATACTTCTTTTTTCTAAAGTTCTCCAAAGAACCTCCCTCGGTACCCTATCATAAGCTTTTTCTAGATTAATAAATATCATGTGAAGGTCTTTCTTTTTTGCTCTAAAATGTTCCATAAGACGTCTCAAAAGGTGAATCGCTTCAATAGTAGATCTGCCTGGCATGAATCCAAATTGGTTCTCTGTTGTACTTGATACTTGTCTTAACCTACGTTCGATAATTCTTTTCCATAATTTCATAGTATGGCTCATTAACTTGATACCTCGATAATCCACACAATTTTGAATGTCTCCCTTGTTCTTATATATGGGTATAAGTGTACTTGCTCTCCATTCCTGAGGCATCTTTTGGTTTTTCCATATTTCATTAAATAGTCTTGTGAGCCAAGTGATTCATATTTCTCCTAGTATTTTCCAAACTTCTATAGGAATATTATCTTGTCCTACCGATTTACCACCCTTCATATGTTTAAGAGCCTCTTTGACTTCATTCTTTTGAATATCTCGGTAGAAATTGTGGTTTATATACTTTTCTGACTTGCTAAATCTCCTAAACTAATACTAACATCTTTATTTTCATTAAAAAGATTATAAAAATAGTTTCTCCATCTATTTCTTATATCATCATTTGCCACTAGAATTTTTTCCTCCTCGTCTTTTATGCATCTAACATAATTAAGATCTTTAGTTTTCTTATCTCTAGCCCTAGCTATCCTAAAAATATCTCTTTCACCCTCTTTTGAGTTGATTTTTTTATATAAGTCCTCCCAAATCTTAGCTTTTGCTTTATTAATGGCCTTTTTCACTTCCTTCTTTGCTTTCTTATAAGCTTCTAAAGTTTTCCTAGTTTTCTTAGCATAATGTAATTTGTAACATGCCCTCTTTGCCTTGATTTTATTTTGCATTACTTCACTCCACCACCAAGCTTCTTTTTGTGCCGGTACACCTCCCTTTGATACCCCTAACACATCTTTCGCCACTTTCCTAATATGTATAGCCATATTGTTCCACATATCACAGGGTGTGCCAACATAATTTCAAACATCTCCGTGAAAGACTTTCTGTTTAAATATATCTTCTTTCTCACTTTTGAGGTTCCACCATTTAGTCTGAATAGCTCGATGCACTCTTTTCTTCTTTGTCCATTTTTTTATTTGTAAATCCATAACTAAAAGTCGATGTTGGTTGGTTAAGCTTTCTCCTGGAATTACCTTACAATCTTTACAACATGCTCTATCTTTTTTTCTACAAATAAAGTAATCAATTTGTGTTATGGAAAAAAAGATAGAATTTATAAATGTGTTGTGAGGGAATTCCTAGAGAAAGCTTAGCCACCCAACATCGACTTTTAATTATGAATTTATAAATAAAAAATAGACAAAGAAGAAAAGAGTGCATCGAGCTATTCAGACTAAATGGTGATGTTTTTGTAGCTTCTCACTTCATTTATGTAGGCTTCCTCTTGTTAAGAGTAATGGTACAAAAAGCACGTATTTTTCTGTTTTTTTCTTCGAGTTCCTTTGAAAGTCTGATGGAATTGTTGGACTTCATTTTTCGGAAAAATCATAGCCATATGTGGTACTTCATGATTACTATTGATTATCGTGCCTCTTATTCATTGTGGAGTTTCCGCCTTTTGTTGCAGTAAATTTACAGCCATGATTTGGTCGCATGGTTTGATGAGACATCCTCACTTGAAATCTTTAATGTCTTGCATATTCCTAATTGTGAGATGTGTAATGAAGAATACGACCATTCTCGACTGTAAATCCAAGGAAAAATGTTACATATACAAAACATATACAAGATTAAAACGTATTAAAATGTAATGGAAAGCTCAGATGAGTAAACCAGGAAGATGAAGTCGTGGTCACTCTCTATAAATACTTAAGAGAGTTGGATCAAGCATATACAAAAAATCTTCTATGAGAAAGCCTTCTACGAAAACTGGGAAAATATTCTCTCTTATTCTTTTCTTCTTTCCTTTTTTTTCTCTTTGCATATCTTCCTGACACCTTTCACTGCAAATTCTGAGCGAGGTTGTCGAAAACCTACATATAAGAGCAATAAGTTAATAAAAAAAAGTGCAAGAGAAGGCAGAGCAGTAAGCCCAACCAAATACAAGAGAAGGCAGAGCGAGAGCATGCAGAGCAACAAGAGACGGAGCGAAAGACTCAATCGTAAGACCAACTCTCTCTCTCTCTTCTCCTCCTGCACTCTCTCTCCCTGTCGCCACTCATCTCTATCTCTATCTCCCCTTTATACTCCTCTCTTCCTCTCTCTCTCTCTCCCTTGTCTCTCCCTCTCTTTCTTTCTCTCTCCCTCTTCTCTAGTCGTCTAAAACCGCTTAGCGGTTTTTCAAAACAACTGCGATAAAATTGTGGAAGCTGAAACCACTCATGGTTTCTCGAAAACCGCCTCGGGCAACGAGATTAAAAATCTATTTTACCCTTGGTGTTCTTTAAAATTTTCAAATTTGACACTAGACGAAATTACAAAAATAAGACAGTTTTAACCTTAACAGATGAAAAGACAAAACTATCCTCTACCAGTCTTTGAAAATTATGAAATATCAAACTATGAAAGTATAAAGTTATCCCTGTACGATTGAAAATTCATAATTTTGTCATAGTGCGAAAAGATAATATTGTCCTTATTTTTTAAAGAAAATTTAAAAATAGGCTAAGGTGTATAATTACAAAATTATCCTCAATCAGTCAAGCACTTTACAAGAAACCAGGTGCCTTTTTTACTGTTCTATCTCGAGTCTTTTTTAAAAATTTCAAAACACGATAGAAGAATAAATTTCCTAATTTGTCCATAAGGTTTCTTGAAAAATCACAATGGCACAAAATAAAGAGAAAAATTACAATTTTGTCCCTTGTCTGATTCTGAAATAACAAAATCAAATTAAGAGTTTTTCAATTGATATCTAAGTTTCAATTAAAAATACTCATAGGTACTTAGACATAATCTTTCAAATAGTACTTATAAATTATTGCAAATTGATGCAGTCTACTAACACACGTGGTTGATTTTTTTCTTTTTTTCTTAGACCGTCTTATTCTTATTTTTGCCAAATAAATTAAAACGAATTAAAGGATTTGTGTATCAAAGTGTGGAAAATATATATCCCTTTAGAACTTACACTTAGGTGTAAATTATATTTTTAAAGGATACAGTTCCACCACTTACTACAACTGCGTCAGAAGAAGAAAAGGATGTATACAAAACATTCCTTAGAGATGATACCATAGCCAAAACAATAATGTTAACCTATACGGAGGATGACCTAATTAGAGTATTTAAAGAATGCAAGACTACAAAGGAGTTGTTTGATTAAATAATAACTAAATACGATATTACAACTAAACTATATATTCAGTTACTACTACAAAAATATAACTCCTACAAAATGAAAGGAGATATGTAGTAGAACATGTAAACCAAATGTCGGTAATGACAAGGGACTAGTTATAGTAAATTAGTCCCTCGAGGCTATGCAAATATCAACTATTCTAAATAGTCTTCTCCCTTGATGGAATATGGTTGTCACGACATTAAGATTAGGAGGTAAAATAAACTTTTTTGAGTTACCCCTCAAACTAGCAATTGAACAAGAGCACATGAATAGAAATAAGAAGGATAAGTTACTAGTAGCTCAAGAAGAGATTGTAACAAGCTTTATACCAAATCAGAAAAGAATAAACCAAACAAAATATTTAATAAGAATAATAAGAAAGGCGGTCAAACTTTTAAGAAATCGTAGGAAACCACTTCTCAGGTCAAGTGCTTCAATTGTAGAAAGATGGAGCACTATCAGAGAGATTGCCGCAACAAAAAGAATGGTAGTGAAAACACCCAACAACGCGATCAATCGGAGAAGCAGGAAATAATTTGAGTGGTTTTAGAATGTCTGTATATGGATCACCCAATATCTAGTTGGTGGATTGACTCCGGAGCAACAAGACATATCTCGAAGAGCAAAGAAAGGGTCATAAACATAAAGAAATATAAACCAGGAGAACATAGGGTGTATATGAGAAATAACACCTTCTCAGATGTCCTTGGTGTGGGGTCCTTTATGATTTATGTACAAGGCACATCAATTGTTCTAACTCTTGTACTAATTATGCCAAACATAAGGTGCAATTTGGTCGCGGTTCTTACCTTGGTCAAGAAAGGTTTTAAAGTCGGGTTTATTCTTGGCAAAGTAACATATATCGATTGTGCCTTGAATATTGATGTGAATGTGTGGTATAGACACCTAGAGCATATAAGTTTGAAAAAGTTAAGAAAATTATCCAACTTTGACTTATTATCAGTTTTTTAGGAAAACACTTTTGGTAAATGTGAAACCTTGTATACAATAAAAAATAACAAGAAAAACATTTCTTAAGGAGACAACAAGGGCAACAATCCTATTAGAAATCATTCACATTGATTTATGTGGACCTTTTAAAGTAAGATCTTATCATGGGAAGATATATTTCATAACCTTTATCGATGATTACTCAATATATATATTAGCACATAAATCTGAGGCACTTTAAGCATTCAAAGAATATAATCAAGAAGTTGAGAATAAATTGGGGCATACAATTAGAGTCCTGAGGTTGAGATCATATAGAGGTGATGAATATACCTATACAACATTTTTAGAATTCTGTAAAAACTTTGGTATTTTAAAACAAAATATAATGCCCATAATACCTCAATAAAATGGTGTAGCAGAAAGATATAACATGACCTTACTAAATATGACAAGGTCCTTATTAATAGACACATCTCTGCCAAGAGTATTTTGAGGAGAAGCAGTAAGTACAACTGTGTATATTCTAAACAGAGTACCGTGTAAAGTTGTATTCTCTACACCATATGAGGTGAGTTTTTGAAGAAAACTCAACCTAAGTCATCTTAAGATGCGGAGATCTATCGCTCATGTAAAGATCATTGATGAGTCTACATATAAGATAGACAACAGGTCCTTAAAATGTATATTCATCGGATATCCTAAAGGTTGAAAAGGATATCATTTTTATCATGAGGACCATGGACTGATACAGAGTAGAGATGTTAAATTCTTAAAAGATACTAAGAATAACGTCTTTGAGAATAATGATGAGTATATTGATGATCTAGTAGATCTAGATCAATCATCATTTGAACCCATTGAAGATGTTTCTAAAACAATCAAAACTTTAAGTGGACATAAAAGACTTAGAGTTGTACTATCCTATTTAAAGGATTATCACACTTATCTTCCTCAAAAAGTGTATAATTCAGTAGATTTAGATAAGCTTACTGATAACTTCACTTATCATTAGGCTATTGATTCATTTGAATTAAGAAACTTAGAAAAAGAAATGGATGAGGAAATTGAATCCATTGAGAAAACCAAGTGTGGAAGTTGGTTGATTTGCCAAAAGAAAGAAAAGTTATAGACTGTAAGTGGGTTTTGAAAAAGAAATATAAAGTTGATGGATCAATCGAAAAGTTTAAAGCAATATTGGTTGCAAAGGGTTTCTTGTGAAAGGAGATAATATATTATATTGAGACATATTCTCCTATTACCAAATTTGCATCAATAAGAATAATCCAATCGATATCAGCATATTATGATTTGAACTTACATCAATTAGATGTAAAAAATGTTTTTCTTAAATTGAGATTTAGATAAAATCATATATATGCAACAACTCGAAGGATACAAAGTTGAAGGCCAAGAAGATAAGGTATATAGGTTGAAAAAATCCCAATATGGCTTTAAATAGTCACCCCGTCAATGTTATTTGACTTTTCAAAATGTCATTGTTAATCTTGTATTTGTGGCCAATGAACTTGACCACTGTGTATATGTATGAAACAGTGGGATCCACTTTGTCATGTTATCATTATATATAGATGACATATTGTTGACTAGGAATGACAATGAGATGATTGTCAAAACCAAGTCATGGTTGAACTCAAGGTTTGAAATGAAAGGATGTGGGAGAAACATCTTATATCTTGGGTATAAAGATTTCTCGAGATTGAGAATCTAAACTTCTATTTCTAAGTCAGGAGAGATATATTGATTATATCTTCGAAAACTTTAAAATGGGTGAATGCAAGTCTACATCTACACCCGTTACCAAAGGGGTAAAACTTAGTAAGGTTGATTGTCTTGGTGAAGGAGATGATAAACCTAATGCTTCTTATGCACAAGTTATGGGTAGCTTCATCTATGTTATGTTATGTACAAGACTTTATATCAGATTCGTTGTTGGTCTTGTAAGCTGATATCAAAGTAATCTTTGATGACAATATTGGATTGTTGTGAAAATGATTCTAAGATATCTTAAAGGAACAAAAACTTGAAATTATGTTTTCAAGCAGATGAACTAAAAGTGGCAGGATACTCAAATGTTGACTTTGTTGGGAGCATAGATGACAACAAATCAATATCAGAACAAATATTCTTATTTGGAGGTGGAGCTGTTTCTTGGGTATGAAAGAAACAAAACTGTGTAGCATTGCCTACACAGGAAGCTCAGTATGTGGATTGTTGTATGGTTGCGATTAGTATCATTTGGATAAGATGCTTCATACGTGATTTAAAGTTGGAAATAGCGAACAAGCCGGTTGTTATTTATTGTGACAATAATGCAACAATTACTCTAATTAAGAGTAGAGCTGATAATTCCATGATATGTTGGTAGACTCCTTAACTCATGGCATAACAATCTTTTTTCAAAGCATGTTACAAACATGTGCTTGAGATATGTCTAAATATTGTGTAGGTAAGAAACCGCACAACAGGTAATGATTGAAATAACAATCATACATGACATAACTTGGAAAACCCTACAAAAGTGAGAGGTAAAACCAGTATGTCAAGATACCTGGATCGAATGGCCAAGTGAGAGATGTAACATAATATATAATCATTCTCTGTTGTAAATCCGAGGAAAAACGTTACATATACAAAATGTATATAAGATTAAAATGTATACGTTAAAAAGAGGAAAAAATGGCTTGTAACAGAAAGCTTAAACGAGTAAACGAGGAAGATGAAGCCGTGATCACTCTCTATAAATACTGAAGAGAGTAGGATCAAGCATATACATAAATCAAAACAAAGAAATCTTCCCTGAGAAAGTCGTCTACGGAAAACCGTGAAAACAAATCCTCTCATTCTTCTCTTCTTCACTTTTTTTTTCTCTACAGATCTTTCCGACACCTTTTACTCCAAACTCCAGCATTCACACTAACATCACGTTTATCTCGGCCCAACAAAGTCTTTTGATTCCTTTGACTTGCCTTTTTACTGCCTTATAGGGGCGTATTGTTGAAATATATGGTCCAGAGGCATATGGTAAAACAACTCTTGCTCTTCATGTTATTGCAGAAGCACAAAAACATGGAGGTAATTATGAGATCAAATGGCAAATTGGTGCTACAACATGCTGACTCATGGTTCTTTTTGTTATCGTCCCTTTCACTTGATATTGGCCTTTTTCCCTAGAGTTTTGACAAGCAACACATTAAGAAATATAGAAGTTATCTCTTTGCAGGTTATTGTGTTTTTGTTGATGCAGAACATGCACTAGATCCAGCCCTGGCAGAGGCTATTGGTGTGAACACCGAGAAATTGTTGTCACAGCCAGAGAGCAGAGAGCAGGCACTCAGCCTTGTAGATACACTGATTCAGAGGTTCTGTTGATGTTGTTGTTGTTGACAGTGTGAGTAGAGATTATTTAGCTTTGCAAAAAAAAACTTCATGGATTCTCTCCAAGTTGATGCAATTATGTCCTTCCGAGACATTAATTGTGAATGATCTACTCATGCTTTAGTGCATGTTTTCTGCTTATGCCACTAGTGACTGGTATCAGCATTGTGTCGACATGTCAATAGGAGTTCTTGGAGACTTGAATACTTTGGTAGCCAAATATCTCTGAGGAAACACCATATAATGACACAGTTTCTCATGATTTTTCATATCATTTAGAGAGGTTTTGATTCTTCTATTCTGATTGTTGGTTAGGTTTTCTGTTAGCACTTCTTTGTACTGAGAACTCGGAAAGTGGCTGGATCTTGGCTATGCCTTCTCCATGTTCTTAGAACATTTGTCTTGAGGATATACACTTGTGCCATGTGAGGGAAAGTTCTTGTAGAATATTTTATGCCGAGTTCAAACACTCAGATGTGTCCCTATGCAGTATGTCATGTCTTACTTTAAAATGATCTTTGTTGTGTAGTTAGCTAATTATTGTGTTGGGCCCTTTACAGATTATTGGGAGTGAGGTCCTAGTGAAAGTTGTGATGAATATACTTGCCCCTCCATTTAAACTGCACAATTTGAGCCTGAATTTGGTAAGGGAATCAATCGTGGGTCACATATTCTAGAATTAGGATGCAAACACAAACTCATATCCAAAGCTGGTGCATACTACACTATCAATGCTCAATCGTTCCATGGCAAAGACAGTGTGATGCGCTACCTTCTTGAGCATGCAGATGTTCAAGAAGAATTGTTGATGAAACTAAGAGAAAAACTCCTGCGCTTGGACGTTATGGAAAGAGAGGAGAAAGTGGATGCTTCATATCAGACGGAGGACGGACCTCTCACCTGAGTCCACTGAAGATGAATTGGCTCCTTTAGTCATTGAGGCTACCTGAATTTGTTTTTGTCGCCACAGGACCAAAGACCATGCAGAGGTGAAGAATTCAGGCAATTTGGGAGTTGGGTTTTTCCAGCAGATGCTGCACTTTCTCATGGTTTCAAATCTCCTGTGGGAAGATTCTTATGTGCTATTGATGATCCTTTTCTTTCAGTTGCTGTGGGGAGGCTGAAGTATGCACCACCCAGGAATTGAATTCATTACGAGTCTTCCGAGTGTAGAGCCCTGCCAGGTGAGCCAACGCTGTGAGTTCTCGTATTGATCTTTTATGTGGTTATCTGTGGATGTTATTAAGACGTTCACCTAATGGATTAAGTTATATCGGCCTTGTATAGTTATGACGGGTACAGTTTCATGCACTCAGCTCCAGTTCCATGGGAGTGCACTTTAATCAGGTTATGTATATGTGTTATGCAATACATATACATATGTACGTGGGTGTATATATATATATATATATATATATATATATATATATATATATATATATATATAGAGAGAGAGAGAGAGAGAGAGAGAGAGAGAGAGAGAAAGAGAGATTGAAATGTACTTATTCATGCTCAAATCTATTCATATCTCAATCGTTTGATCAACGTGATCAACCCTTGAGATTTTAATTTAAAAAGCAAAAGGATAAATGTATTTTTTTACTTGACATTTAATATATATTAAATACTTTTTAAATTCAAATCTCTATCATTAATCATTCATCCCAAACATTGAACGAGGGAAATTCTTATGCAAGATTATGCATTGAAAAATGTTGTACATTTGCCATTACCTTTATATGGTGTTCCCGCTCCATTTTGGTTGGGTTGGGTCAGGGTTTTACTGCCTTTCCCGGAAAAAAAAGGTTGACTAGTTAAAACTTTGGCTTATCAAAACTAGATTGCTTCATGTGAGATTTTGGTTGGATCCTGGTGAAACTGTTCCCTTTTTATGGTCCAATCCAGTTATGAAAGTCAACATGCCTGATTGTGGCTGCATTAGGTAGTTCATGGCTTGTATACTTCTAAGGGGCCGTATGCAAGCACCACTCACACCAAACCCATGGACTCTTGTTGGATCTTAGTGAACTACGTCCCAAACAAGCGGAAACAGACCTGCTCGCGGAGCTTAAATCTAGTAGGATATAATGCTAAGACATCCTTACATAATGCAGAAAAGGGATATCAATAATTCATAAAAACAATTGAATCTTGGCGTTTGAGTTACAACTGCAATTCATTGGAGCTTATCTACACGATTCGAGTTCATGATACGAGTTTGAATTTTCTCTAGCATCATGTGAACTGAACATCTTTTTGATTTTTTTCTCCGGTACAACGGATTCGCCAAGGCCTGATGCATGTGCCCGGGTATCGAATTCTTGACCATCTCCCCTTTTGAATCATCCCTCTAGCCAAGTGACTCAGGTATTCCCTTGTTCTCCTACATCGCCTACTCATTGTGCATCTTTTGTAAATATCTTGTTCCCTGGTGCATGTTGTGCATCATAGCAAGGTATCAATGAATTCTTCTTGTAAGCCTGCATGACCCTTAATCTTGTGAGTAGACCCCCTAACCAGGTAGCTAATGGAGGGGGTTGAAGCAGTGGCACATGCACAGTGCGCATGATTGCGTACTGTGCATGTACCACTTCCCCACTATATCATATAATAGAGAACTATGTTCATGGGTATCAATGGCTGACTTAGAGGGAGATTGAGTTTGGTTGTTCAACCACTCAAAATTCAAAAACTGTGTCGAGCACTAGACATGGACGGTTTGGAACTGGCCCCACAGTTCCAATAAAACTGAACCAGGCTAGAAATTGGTTGGAACTGGACTAGTCATATCAGACCTGGAGACTACCCAGTTTGGTTCTGGTTCTACTTTCTATGGAATCATAATCAGGTTGGGTTGGAACTAGGAATTGGTTGTCCAAACCACCGTTCCATATTTTTTTATTTTTTCTCAAGTTTCAAAACTTTTAATGTTTTTTCGGTTCTGTGAGGTTTAGGACTCAAACAGGAGCCAGCATGGTCCCGGATCAATTCTGGTTCCTGGTTTCAAGAAATTGGAACTGATGGGAACCGGCCATGCCTATCCTGCACTATGTAGGGGTTGTTTTTTACGATAGGAGGGAGAAACCTAACAAACACGTGCTGCCCCTTGAACCGAACTTGCAACATGGGAGTGGGTGTCCCAGCGGCGTACGGGTGAGCTAAAAGGTTTTCTGAGCCTCCATGAGAAAGTTGGATCCGCACAAATGCTTGACCAAATTCTTTGAGCAGAAAATTAAATTTCTAAAGATAATTACATTCTAAAAAGTTTAATTTATTTACTTTAGTGAGCAGCTTGTATTCAGCTCATTTAACTCGGCTTGTGTTCGACTTAAGTCACTCAAGATAACAAGCTGGACGACAACAAGAGTTTGAGTTCGTCTCAACACACCCGAGTTAAATCGGCTCGTTTAACTTGGCTTGAAATTTAAATTGCTGAGATGGGCTGATCCGATTCAATTGGGCCGATTCCTCGAATGTTTTGAGAGAATGATACGACTCGAAAGCTAAGTCTCACCGAACTGGAAGAAGTGTATTTGGGTACATGTAGGTCTTTACCTAACGTATGTTAGCTTCTATCTTCTAGTAAAATGGATTATTTATTACTTCCTGGGATCTCAGAGAGAGAGACGAGTGTTGGTAGCGGGAGTTCCTTTACGAGGTAGTTGCTGCAGTCTGCCATCTGCAGGATTTACTCACCAGAACCATGTAACACAGAGTCACATGGAGTCTCTCTCTCTCTCTCTCTCTCTCTGTCTCTCTCACACACACACAGTTCCGTAGAGCGTGTTACACTTTTTGGAGGAAGCGAACACGAGGTAACTTTGTCCACGAAGCCGCAAGGACCCTGCTTTAGAAGCAGTCTCCTCGGGATGAAGAGGCACCGAGCCACTTCATGCTCGGGCGGCCTGAGGATGCAAACGTACCCTCCAGTGCAGCCGGACAAGCCAAAGCGGTCCTTCTTCTATTAGTCAATTGTTGTCATTTACGTGCTAAGTAGGGATGCGAAGTTTCATGTGTTTCCACATATGTGTGCAAGTGTGTGTGGTGAACGAGCACGAGAGAGAGAGAGAGAGAGTCAAGGAGATCCGACGAATTTGTAGCGGTAGAACTTCCCGTAGACATGGAGGAGACTGAGGAAGACGATGAAGCAGAGGTTTATCCCCAGGACGACGGTCAGTGAAATCTTAAGCCCGGGAAAGTCGTCAGTGTAAAACCTCAGCACGTTGCTCGCCCCCCACCACCACCGCAGGAAGCCCCTCCTCCTGCCGTCGTCCTCCTACCCCGAAGCCCGCCACTGCCACTACCATCCCCTGAGGCCGTGTCAGGCCTCGACGACTTCGACAGGTAGGGGTGGCGACGGTTGTTGTGTACTATTACAGCTGAGCGGTATTGTTGGTTTTCGATCACTTAGCACGGCTTGTTCAGGGTACGGCTTGGTCAAGGTTTCACATAGAATGAATTGCAAGGGAAGAGAGAGAGAGCGAGAGAGAGAAACAATAGTTTTAATAGGAACAACTTAATGTAAATAAATAATAAATTAATACTGATAAAGCATTAAACATAATTTTTGAGAAATTACTAGTAACCGTTTGTTATGACGCTATTCTGAAAATGAAATAGATAACTGCATTAAAAAGGAATTTAATCGATTATAACAAATCTCAAATTTCTGCAAAAACTACCGTTCACTAATTTTCAAAAACTAAATAATCTAACTGAAAATCAATTGAGGCTACTGATCTACAATTGGAACTGTTTCAGGTATTGTTATGAAAAACCAAGGGTCCACTATTACTCTTGATTTTCGTTCTCTATAAAAACTAGACTTGAGGCGTAGAGAGATACTAGTATTTTTGTATAACGGTAAGTCCAAATTCACCAACATACCTCACTCAGCCACACACCAGGTCCATGACAAGACAATTATCTTAATTGGTTTAAAAATATGTTAATGAGAATTTCTTCACTAGAAGTGATGGAATCCCATTGTACAAAATCCCGAAAACATTCTCACTCTTCAAGAACCACAAGCCTTAAAAACTGAAAACTTGTCCACTCCAAAATTAATTTTTGGTGGTGTTTTATTGGCTAATCAAAGCATGAATTCATGATACTATAGAAAACATGAAAACAATCTAGGAAATCAACTTTTGTGTTCTCAATACCTAAAAAATAGAATGGTCATTCACCACCCTTAGAACATGCATTATGAGTTAATATTTTTACACGAACTTGTGTTTTGAGTTATTTTTGCATGACTAGCTTTGGAGCTTTTATCCAAACTTAAATAAATCTCTTCTTAGAATGGAAAGAGACAACATCCATTAGCCAACAAACTTTGTATTCTCTTATCTAATTCAGCTTAGAATTAGTGATAAGATTGATTTCTTTGTTCTCTCTTATTTGTCAAGAGTTTGGCGAGTGAACAAGAATCACCCTTAGTTCAATTGTTTGTGAATAGCAGTTTGACTCATTCTAAATCGGCGGATGCCTTTATTGAACGGAAGTTCATCATTTTGATGCTTTCATTGAGATGCTCTTCAACCATTCGAGTTGATCATGCTTGCTACTTGATGAAGCTCTCAACATCTCGAGAGGCATGTCTTTTGACCAAGCTAGAGTTGTAGTCTTGGAAAGACGACAAGAAAAAATGATGGGCCAACTGTAATTTTTGGTTAGAGTCATAGAACAATTGAGTCTGTCACTTGCTACTCCACTCCGTCCCAACTCAAGAGGCTCCCATTCATGTTAAAATGACCAGGAACCCGAGGAAGAAGACATGGTACCTCCATCACAATCCACACAATGAAATAAAGAGATTGAAATGAATACTACCTCAAAATTCAAATTCCATCATTTAAAGGAATGAGCTCCTTAGAATAATTATTAAAATGGGTTCAATGGGTGGATAAAATATTTGAATATTTTAACTACTCTAAGCAAACTAAATGTCGTCTTGCAACCCTAAAATTTACAGATTATGTTAACATTTGGTGGGAAAAACTAAAGGACCACCGAAGAAGGGATGGGAGGAAAAAATTCAAAGTTGGAGGTTGATGGAGCGCTTATTGGTTAAATGATTTGTTCCAAAATATTACAAACAAGAATTATATATTAGACTCCATAGTTTATGGCAGGGAGGAATGAATGTTGAATATTATGTAAAATAATTTGAGACGTTAATGATTCGATGTAATGTGCACGAGCCACAAGAACATACTATAACTCATTTTCTTCCATGACATAACAGGACTATTGCAAATGTTGTTGAATTACAATCATTTGTTTTCTTAAAAGTCATAAAATTATCAATTAAAGTGGAAAGACAATAGAAATCATCTAGTACCCAGAACAATTCTATGTCTAAGAAATTCAGGCCTAATCCATGCAATTAGAAAATCGACAAAACCACACCAGGCATTGCTTGATCTGATGAAAAGGAAAAGCCTATTGCTAATGACTCCTATAAGTCTTCCATCACCCTGAAAAGTCCAAAGTCTCTCAAGGGACCAAGCACGGCTTCCCTTGAGAACAAAATTTTCCAAAATGGGGTTATCTGGAACCATAAGTTTTCCAAATTCCCGAAATATTCAAAATCCTTCGAGGGATCAAGCTTGGCTTTCCTTGAAAGGTATGTTTCCCAAACCCAGGTTGTGTGGAAACCCGAGTTTTTCACCATCCTGAAAAATCCAAAGTCTCTCGAAGGACCAAGTCTGGTTTCCCTTGAAAGACACATCTCCCAAACCTGGTATGCGTGGAAGCCCAAGTCTTCCATCATCCCGAAATATCCAAAGTCTCTTAAAGAACCATGCACGGTTTTCTTTGAGAGACGTGTCTTCCAAAGTCGGGTTGTGTGGAAGCCCAAGTCTTCCATCACCCCAAAATCCAAACTCCCAATATCCAAAAGGGTATATATCCCTAACATGGATGATTTCATGTTCCAAGACCATGATTTATACCAAAACTTTTCGAAAAGCAAAAAGTCTTGGAACATGATTCTGAATATGGAATATAAACCCTACGCGGGCCTGGGAACCCGAAACCAAGGTAGGCTTGAACCTATCCTACCTAAAGCCAATAGGGAACGATATGGACTGGGCTACAGCCCACCCATACCCCCAGAGCCGCCACCTAAGACCATCTGGGTCAAGGGTGCCCTGTAGAACCTCTAAAACCGAAACTCATGTCTTTGACCTATCTGATTAGAGTCTGATTCATGAATGTTTTCTTTGTAGGTTCAATGGAAGATCCCTACTTTTGAAAAAAATCAAAAAAATTGGATAATACCAAAAACCAAAACAATTGAAAACCCTCAAAATCTCAAAAACATTTGGAAAAATGAAAATTCCAAAAAGAAATTTTGTTTCAAAAGCATTTGGCCATGTACAAAGCCCATTTTCGAAAAACTTGTAAAAATGCTTTCGAAAACTGTATATACTCCAAGAACCCAAGTATCCAAAATCTGATCCTGTACACCCTTTTGCCTAGAGCCCCTTCAAGATTGAAAAGCTCGAGAATCACCAAAGCAAGGAGGAATAAACACCTCCAAGCTTCCTGAACTTCGCAAAATCCTTGATTTATGGAAAATTGGGGATTTTTAGAAATAAGTTTAACTCATAGTGTGTGCATAAGCATCATGCATTACACTTTGAAATCATTCATATGCATCGAGTCTAGACATCATCCTAGAACTCGAATATAGGGTTTTGAAAAACCAAAGGGGCAATAAGAGTCGACCCCCTAAGTATCGGGCCATCATAGGCATGTCTCCATACGAATCAAATCCAACACCTTCAAGGCAAATTTCAAAAAGAAATGAGAATCTCGAAAAAGGGTTAGCATTTCACAAAAACTTTTCAAAATTCTTTGATAAAAACCTCCCAAGCATTACAATTCGTGCATTGTGTGCTTGATCCGATTAAAATGAAGATGGTATTCATCCAAAGTGTGCCATACATTTTCGAAAACTCTATTGGCATGTGAAAGGAATCACTAAGCCAAGAGAAGAATCGTGCTTGGCCTTGCTGTAGGCCTCCAAATTTTGAGACATCTTCTCCCCTATCCTGAAAAGGGAATGATGTTCATTAAAGCACTCATTTGAAAAACCTATCTTAAACAGATAGGCAAAGTAAATAGCAGCCCCTTTCAACGGAGTATGAGTTTCAAAACTCAAGACTCCATAAAGGGACAAGCCCTATGTCATGTGGCTGAGGTGCCTCTTTGAGACACATTCCCCACACTTGATCGAACGCCCCATGAAGGCATGAATTTTCAAAATAAAACCATGCTTGACCAAAACCAAGTATGGGAAACATATTTCGATCAAAAGGGCTGGTATAAAACCATCTTCATATAGAAAGGGAGGATTTCCCAAAACTGCTTTCTCAAAAGGGATCAAAATTTCGAAAATTTTAACCCTACATATGGCTTTGAAAAGAAAGATTTCTCAACTTCTTGTTGTATATGAAAACCTTGATTGTGTTAGGATAAAGCACATGAGTTTCACGATAAAAATCTGGAGACCATGTCGAAATCAAACATGATGACCATGACGATCACTTAGGGCTGGTTGTGTTTTCCATCCTTGAGCAAAAGGTATCATGATCATGTTAAGAAAAACCATGGAAATGCATGGACATGAACATACCATTGTCCATCCAAAATCCTTTTGAAAAGCCATGGCCCTTCACTAGATGGCCATGCGAAATTCCCATCAAGCTAGGGGCATTTTAAATAAACAGCCCCTAGACACCTTCCATGGAGAAACGAATTTCATAGAATGCATCTCCTTCATGATTTGTGAGATACATTTCATATGTTCATCATTGCATAAAAGCATGTATTTCCATTTTGAGTCACATGGAGTGCATAGCATGCATCACATTCATATCATATCACCCCAAAGAAAGCCCAAAAAGGTGGCAAACTCGAGTAGGAATGTCCCCATGTCTTCAAAAGGACAACCAAAAATCGAAATTTGTTGATATTGTGGGTCGAAATTAGCAAAACCCCAAAAATGCCTGAATATTCAAAAGGGTTTATGTTAAATTCTTTTTTAAAAAGATTTTGAAAAATCGAACTCCTTTGAAACTTCTTGGAAGAAGGATCAAAGTTGATTGTTGTAAACACCTCAAAATCTCACGATTCTCCCAAAACACCTGGTTTTGCAAAAGCCGCCCCAAAGCGCTATTTTGAGTCTGGAAACCCAGGAGCCTTCCAGACAACCCTGTACATATATTCAAACTATACATGTTTTAAAATATGAGTTATATAGTTTTAAAACCTTTAAAAAGGTGTTTTGAAACCCCGAAAAGCAACTTGGCCTGATGAAAGCAGGACCAGAGAAGCGAAAAAGAACCCGGAACCGGAGCATATGTCGAGCCCGGTACATCAACTCTCGTATCAGATTCATCCCCAGAATCTCGAACATCCAAGCCCCTGTTATCAATAAATCTATCGAAATGATCTCCGGAAGGTGAAAAGAGGAGCGGACGACAATGTTGGCGAAGACCCAATACAAGACGGAGTATTGATGCTGTCACGCCCCGCACAAACCGTCCGTTTCAAAAATATCATGAAGGAGTCAGAAATTCAGATTTGGATCAGATCTGGACTATATATATCCAGATCCAAATCCAAACATGCATATGGATTTGGATTTGGATTTGGATTTGGATTTGGATCCAAAGATCCAATCCAATATCCACATCCATGGCCCACATCACCTTCTCATAAATGGAAGTGGGGCCCACAAGAAATTCACGTGAAAAGCTTGGGTATGAAAGAGAATGGGGTGAAATATGAGTGAGAAATATGGTGGGCTTGACTTTTATGTCAAGTTTTGGGTTAATCATGTGGGTTTAGCCTAATGAGTGTGGGTTTAAGCTTGTATGCACCTACACCTAACCTAGGGCTGCACCAACTTGCTGCAACTAGGTCCATGGGTCTAAGACCAAGAGGATGCTACTAAACCTAGCCCTAGAACCTAACCCTCATCCTAATCCTATCCTAATCACCTAACCCACTTCCTTAATCCTGCCCTAATCCTAGCCTAATCACCTAACCCACTTCCTTAATCCTTCCCTAAACCTAGCCTAATCCCCCTAACCTCACCCTAATCCTAGCCTAAACACCTAACCCACTTCACTAAACCTCACCCTAAGCCCAACCCACCTAACTAAGCCCTAAACCACTAAACCAGCCCACCTAAACACCTATCACACCATATCCCCAAACCACCCAAAATAAATATCCGGCCCACCTAAATATCTAGCACACCATACCCCCAAACCACCACCACCAAACCAGTCCAACCGACTCCCCAATACCATCCCAGCCACCGACCCCATTAAGCCTATAAATACCCCTCCCATTCATGCGGGTTGGATCTCTTGGCTCCCGAAAAACCTGGCCCCGTTGGTCCCCTCTCTTCCCCACTCGGACCTCGCCAGCACCTCACTCTTGGGACTCCGCCAGCACCACTCCACGCCACCTTCCACTGCTACATCCGGCCAACACCATTCCACGCCACCAACCCTTCCATTCGGCCAGGACCGCTTCCACCCACCACCTCCACCCTTCGGCCAGCCCTTCCATCCCGATTAGTACCCCATCTCAACATCATCTCTTCTCCACTCCCCTCTATTCCTAGCCACACACCCGCCACTTTCCCTTAGCCTAAATAACATCCCATCTACCCGGTCAGCACCTGCCACCTTCCATCATTCGGCCAGGACCATCACCTGCACCACCTACCCCTCTTCCCTTTGTTAGCAGCCTTACCTCTCCCTAAGACCTACCCCAAGCCTTAGTGACTTATCCTAATTCAACCTACCTCCCCTAAGCACTTCAAGCCCAGCCAAGACAACATTCCATCCACCCAGCCAGGACCTACACCTTCCTCATTCGGCCAGCACATCCACCTACTGCACCCATCCAAGGAGTTCCCTCTTGCAGCCCAAGGTGACTCACTAGGCCCAAGTGCAAGCAAATCACACCCGGACCAGCTATACGTAAGTGCCTAACTCGGTACTTGTTATGAACTTGCTTATGCTTAATTAAATTTGATACGGGGTTGTAATAATGGAGCGTTGTCTCCCCCCACTTGTAATAATGTGGTTTGGCACACCCACACACACGTGCACTTGAGCCTATTCCGCTCTTAGTTGCACACGATTTTGACACACACATGGGCCTAATCAGCCCTTAAGATATAGCTATACGTATGTATATGTAAGTTGTGTGGGTTTCCATTAAGTTGTGTGTGTTGTCTTTCAATTTTCACACTCACACACATTGAGCTTTCGCTCTTATTCCCAAGACCCTAGTAAGAGCCGTATTGCAATTTTGTTTTGGGGTGTTTTCATTCATGTCGTATGCGTAGTATTTCAATTCTACACTCACACACATTGAGCTTTCGCTCTTACTCCAAAGACCTTAGTCAAGGCCTATTGCAATTATATTTGGGTTTCATTTAAGTTGTGTGCGTAGTATTTCAATTCTACACTCACACACATTGAGCTTTCACTCTTACTCCCAAGACCTTAGTCAAGGCCTATTGCAATTATATTTGGGTTTCATTACAAGTCGTGTGAGTTGTCTTTCAATATACACACAACACCCACACACACGTGGGCGACCTTCGGGCCCATATATATTATAAGTATTTCCCTTCGGCTATGTCTTTTAGATTTGGGTTTTAAGGTGCAGCAGTGTGCGTAGTCTTTACATATATATACGACACACACTTGCACAATTGAGCCTTTCCACTCTTAAGATATAGCCATATTTCCCTTTTGCAATTTCCCTTTTGCAATTTACATTAAGTTATTTCCCTTCCGCATTGTCTTTCAATTTGGGTTTTTCCTTTAGAGTTGCGTGAGTTTGCATTGCATATACGTCATACCACGAGTTAGGACGCATATTGCATCAAAGTAAACCCCACACTCCCGCTCAAAAATCGCCCAACTTAGGTCACTTGCGCACACACCTAATTGGCCCGAAAAAGAGATAAAAAGAAAGACATAGGCACGTGCAAATCCCACGTGTAATAAAAATCTGAAATCATACATCCAAAGCCCAAACACTTAGGCTATTTTTCAAAGAGGTTTACATCTTAAAAGACTTTGCCAAGCGTACAGGCTGACCCTTGCGCATCGGTGCAAGAAGGTCTGCGACGAAAAGAGCTCACTTGCTCACAGTCGCCCCGATAGAAGTCAGATTTCAAAACGTTTCTTCGCTAGCTTAAGCAAGCTAGCTAGCACGCCCTTTTGCTAAAATATGACTTAGACACACTAAAAGACTCGCTTCAGGCCTAAGAACCAGAAGTGAGGATTTTCCGTGTCTACAATTGTATAACCCTGAATGGAGGAATTTATACTTTTCGAAAAGTAGAGTCTTCCAAAAATGAATTGGCGATATTTCAAAGAACCCTGGCTTACAAGATTAAGCCTTGTTCAAAATATCAAAATATTTTTGAATAGTAGATGTTATTAAGAAATAGGACAATCTCGTTTGAATCGAGTAACTAAAGTGATAAGCCTTCCCCCATCCTACTTTCTCTCCGAAAAGGAAAATTGGTTGTGTTCAAAAGAAAAAGAAAAAAAAAAAGAGAATACAAAAACTCGCTCTAGAGATATTAAGTGCTTTAAGTATTTAGGCAGAGGTCATATTGTCTCTCAAAGCCCTAACAAAAATATCATTACCTTAAAGGGTGCATTTGACAACATTGAGAGTAAAGACAAAACAAAACCTCAACAAGAAGAAGAGGAAGAATCTTATACTAAGTATGTAGATTCAGGAGAACTATTGGTGATCCATAGAATGCTCAGCGCTCATTCATCTTTAGAGCTTGATTAGAGAAACGTGATCTTCCATATTTGGTGTACAATCAAAGAAAATGTATGCTCTTTCATGGAGAAAGTTGTACTAACATTGCTTCTATAGAGATGGTAAACAAGTTACAATTAAGCCCTATAATACATCCCAGGTCATATCAATTTGAGTGGTTGAAAAACACCGAAGAGCTCCAAGTGACCCAACAAGTGGAAATCTCATTCTTGATAAGTAAAAATTATCAGGACATTGTTCTTTGTAACGTCATTCCCATGGAAGTCAACCACCTATTACTAGGATGTCTCTAGCAATTTGATAGACATGTTACTTATGATCGTTTCACTAACAAGTTCTCTTTGTACATAATGTTCTTAGGGTCACACTTGTACCATTATCTCGAAGAGGTTTGTGAAATCAGTAATTCTGAAAATTAAGAGAGAACAAGAGAAAAGACTTGAAGAAAAGGGAGAATGTTGAAAAAAAAATTCCACTTTGAGGACAAATTCAAAAGGGAAAAAGGAAGAAAAAAATGAGAAATTTTGAGTTTCTCTGCAAAGAAAGTGGATGAAAAGAGCATTTTTTTTAGAGCAACTATGTACATTTCTTATACAAAGATGTTTGCCTGAATTCTAATGCTAATCCTTTGCCTAGTGATGTTGAGTCTATTTTTAAGAATTTGAAGATGTGATTTACAAAGAAATAACCCGGCACTTATCAAATAGGGGAATAGAACACACATGAACCTCATTAAATTTGCTTCTCTACTAATAAGCCAACTATAGAAACAATGCTAGAAATCCTCAAGAGACTAAAGAAATACCAAAAGCAAGTGGGAGGAGTTGATGCAATAAAGAATGGGTGCAAGGGAAAAACTTAAGTTCCATGTGTTGTTCAAAAATTACTCTAGTTGCCTAAAAGGATGGAGCTGTGGAGGATGTGCCGCAGATGTAGGGTCATGGAACCCAACATCACAATCAAGTATAGACATCCTATCCCTAGACTTGATGATTTGCTTTGATGAATTATATTGTGCTTGTTTGCTATTTTCTAAAATTGATTTAAAAAGTGGAGTACCAACAAATTAGGATAAAGTAGTGAGGATGAATGGAAAACTGCTCTTAGAAACTACAATATGGATTATATGAATGGTTGGTAATGCCTTTTGGTTTGAATAAATGCACCTTAGTACTTTTATGGGACTTATGAATTCATGTCTTGTAAGGGATTTCTCTGAAGGCCAGTTTGTGGTTGTGTATTTACAGTGATATCTTGATATAGAGTAAAAGCCTAGATGAACATCATGAACATCTCCTAAGGGTCTGTTTTGCATATGTCCTTAAGAAAAGAAAAGTTGTATGCTAACTTGGAAAAATGTACTTTTGTATGGATCATGTGGATCTTTACTTGATTTTGTATCCAATGAAGTTCAAAAGGGGTTCATGTTGACAAGTAGATGAAATTAAGTGATATTCAAGCAATTAATAAACTCCTAAAAATGCTGAGTGAAGTGAGGTAAAGTTTTCATAGCTTGGTTGGTATTCTATAGAAGAGGTTTGTTAAGAGACTTTAGCACATTGGCTGCACCTTGTAATGAAATTGTCAAGAAAAATGTTGTGTTTCAGATGGGGGAAGAAAACAATGATTAATGCATTTAATGAATGCTTACAGGAGATAGACTTACTCATGCACCAACATTCTTGCTTTGCCTAATTTTGCTAAATCATTTTAAAATTGAATGTGATGCTTCTAATGTTGGAGCCAGAAGTCGCTTTATCGTAGTTCAGAGGTAATCCAATTGCTTTACATTTTAGTGAGAGCTTAAGTGGTGATGTGCCTTTAATTATCCCACTTATGATAAAGGAATTTTTATGCACTCAGGAGGGTTTACAAACATCTGCTTAGCATTATCTTTGCCCATAGTGAATTTGTTATCCATAGTGATCATGAGTCTTTGAAGCAATTTGAAAAGGCATGAGGTAAGTTCAATAAGAGGCATGTTAAATGGGTTGAGTTTCCTGAACAATTTCCTCATATGATCAAGCATAAGCTTAGGTAAGGCCAACATGTGGTGGCGGATACACTCTCAAGAAGGTATAACTTGCTTACTCTCTACCCTTGAAACAAAAATTGTTTGGGCTTTGAACATGCATTAAAAGAATTGTATGAGCATGATAACATTTTTCTCTAATATCTATGCTATCTTGCATGCTTGAAAAATAAGCTCAAATGTATTCTTCTTAGGCATCAAGGGTTATTTGTTTAAAGATAAAGAGACTTATAAAATGCTAGGAGTTCTATCATTGAGAGTTGCTTGTGAGGGAGGCGCATGAAGGGAGGTTTTGATGGGCATTTTCAGGGTTCAAAAGACTTTAGACATGTTGTACCTAACATTTTTACATTGGCCACACATGTACGAGAGCTTGATAAAGTAAAAGTTTTGTGAAAATGCATTGTTTGTAAAGTTTCAAATCAGAAAGTGATGCTTCATGGGACTATACTCCTTTGCCCATTCTTGATTTCACTTGGATAGATTTGTCTAATGGATTTTGTTGTAGTGACTACCCCTAGCACAAAGAATGAAAAGGATTCAATCTTTGTGGTGGATAGGTGGGTTTCTAAAGAAATGACTCATTTTCATACCATGCACACAAGGTTGATGATGCTTGCTGCAAGTCATTTGAATTGTTCTTCAAAGAAGTGGTAAGACTTCATGGACCTTCCAAGAAGTATTATTTCATATCGCGGAGCACATAAGTTCCATGTAAGCCACTTTTGGAGAACTTTGTGGAACAAACTATGGACAAAGCTCTATTCTCTACCACTTGTCACCTTAGCTTAGGATGGACAAACCGAGGTTGTCAACCACACTCTCTCAACCTTTCTATGAGCTATTTTGCCCAAACAAAATAAATCTTGGGATGAACAACTGATGTGGGTGGAATTCACATAAAATAGAGCTTCCCATCATACTATGAGACATACTCCCTTTGAAGTTGCATATGGGTACAACCCTATCACTCTTTTAGATCTATTTAGTCTCAACACAAGTCATCCAAAAGACTCAAAAGGAAAGCAACTTATTAAAGATGTTCAAAAGATTCGTGAAGACATCAAGAAAAAGATAGAAGTCAACTCTATAAAATATGTATAGGCTACCAACAAACACAAGAAACCCATTTAGTTTCATCCAGGGGATTTGGTTTGGATATATCTTTGTAAAGAATGGTTTCCCCAACAAAGATCTTCCAAGCTGAAGTTAAGAGGAAATGGTCATTTCAAAGTTCTCACCAAGGTCAATGAAAATGCATACACTATTGACCTCCCTAAGCACTATATAGTGTCACATACCTTTAATATCAGAGATCTGACTCCTTATCTGCGAGACTCTGAAGATCATGATGACCTTCTCAAGCCCGACGAGAATAATGTGGACATCAATCCAAATTCACAAACAAGCCCCACTCAGCCACACACGAGGTCCATGATAGGCAATTGTCTCAACTCATCCAATTGGTTTAGAAATATGTTAATGAGAAATTCTCATTAAAAGTAACTGAAATCCCAATGCAGAAAGTCCCAAAAATGTCCTCACTTTTCGAAAACCAAGCCTTAAATGCTGAAAACATGTCAAATTCTAGAATTAATTCTTGATGGTGTTTTCTAGGATAATCAAAGCATGAATTCGTCCAATACCATGAAAAATGCAATCTAGGAAATCAACTTTTATGTTATCAATACGTGGAAAAATAGAACGATCATTCACTACTCTTGGAACCTGAATTTGAAGTAAATATTTTTAGAGGAACTTGTGTTTTGAGTTATTTCAACATGACTAGCTTTGGAGCCTTTGTCCAAACTTAAATAGACCTCTTGTTAGAATGAAAAGAGGCAACATCCATTACCCAACCAATTTTGTGTTCTCTTATCTAAATAAGCTTAAAATTAATGGTGAGATTGATTTCTTTGTTCTCTCTTTCCTAACGATATTGTAACTAACTAGACTAACCTAGAACATATGATAAAGAGTGATACTTTATGTACAATGAAACGTTTTACATGCATTTTATACCGTGTCACGGTTTCTATACTGTTTCGAAAAGAAAACAGCTGCACACGACTGTGTTTATACCGTGTCACGTTTTTACACGACTGATGGAAAACTAGGAGACTTGGAGGAGAACTCACCGTTCACTTTTTTTCAAATTTCAACAAAACAATGTTTCGTGAAAGTTTTAAAATGAAAACTTCGTATTAGTATCTTATAGTTTACCGAATATTTATTTTGAAAGAATTGAAACTTATAAAAAAATATAAAAGAACTGATTGTCAACTCTGGTCAGGACTCAGTTTATACGACACCATTTATTTACTGTCAGCAACATCCTGTAATTTATTTACTGACACCTTAAAATAAATCAAATAAAATAATGGGGATTTAGAAAGGCCGCCTGAAAATAGGAATGTTGTCAGGTGGGGTTCTCTCTCACTAGAATCAATGCTTTCCCCTTTGGGATGGGTAGTTCGGGGGTAGCGTTAGCTTGTGATTGTTGCCAACTGCACTGTTTACCGTGGAACTCAAATTTCTCCTCTTTTTCGAAATTTGAACCAGCTTTTTGTATGGTTCCTCTTGTTGGGATTGCTGATTGCGCCATCACTCGCTAAACTTTGTAACGTTAAGACTATATACACAAATGCATATATTTATATATATAATATATACTCACTTCGAACATATTTATTTATGTTTATTCATTGTTTTTTTTTGGTATAACTTTTATCGAGCTTTAGTGGATAGTATCCATCCATGGTAAAATCAAATCTCTCTCTCTCTTTCTCTTTCTATACATATGTGCGAAAGACATATCTTGTCTATGAAACCAATCAACCTAAAACCACACACTTTGGTTCCAGTTTTACTTTTCATAAAATTTTAATAGATAGTTCCATCTTTTATCCTTCTTATTTCAAGTTTTTAATAGTTTTCTTCGATTGGGTTATGTTTTCTAGTTCCTAAAACATTGGATATGTCTAAGTGTACTATTTACTTTTCGAATTCAAATCCCAAGCATTCATTTCTTAAAACACGGAATCTTGTCCACTCAAACCAATCAAACTATAAACGCGAACTTAGAAACACTTTATTCAAGTTTCACTTTCCATAAAACCATGCCTGTTTTCTTGGCCATGTACAATATTTGCCTACGGCCTCGGTGTCGTGTCTCACAGGTCAGTCAAGGCGCAAGCTGAGAAGAGCTGCTCATTTGGCTTGTGATGAGCTTCATGACACGAACAAGATGACCTATATACACGTTAGCATGAATTGATATGCAAGATGGTAATCAAACCGGCTAAGTTCATCTCGACTCGTGAGTAGTCACTAAATGAGAACTTGGCTCATTTTTCGCAGCTGAGCACATACAACATGGCTCGAGCAAGTTCTTATATCTTACGTACCTTTTTTTTCACAGTTTATATCTTAATGATTAACAATATATACATTATGACTTGTAGTCCAAAGTCTTTAGTTTTGGTTCTTCGAAATAGAGAACAGTTTAGATTGGTTCAGTTCGAGTTTGAAACCAGTATCCAATGAAATCAGACCAGGTACACTCCCTACCCGCGTCCATTAAATCGAGTCCGACTCGACCAGAGCCGACCCGACACGGACCGTATACAAACTCCAGTCTCTGAACGACCCGTAGGGCCCTACCTGTTGGCTTCATGACTACGATGGCGACGTCTCTATTTGGTACATAATGTGAGACCAAATATTCCCCTGCGGATCCGTTTCTCCTTTTCGCTCTGACCGATCTCGATTTGACGTTCTTTACTTCGGACCCACAAGTAAACAAAAGTCCCAGAGATCGGACCGTAATGATGAGACAATGATCCCACCTCAATGACGATAAAGCCCTCTCCCTTCCTGGTCAAGGACGAATATGTCTTGAATGGGCCCCACGTTCTGCGAGTTGGAGAGTCACGCGCCATAGATGGGCGTGGACCCGTCACTATTGTACGGCTAGGATGTAATTATTTTCTTCGGCTCTTCTTGACAGGTGGCACCCTGGAATTTTTGAAATTTATTGTTCTGCTTTCGGTTTTCGGGTCGTGGGTCGTGCGGTCTGTCCCAGACCCATGCGGGAACCACGTGGAGGCGAGTGTGGGCTTCCGGCAGTTGGCAGGCCTGAGCGCGATGAACCGAGATTTTGGGTCGACGAGCCGGGTGTTCCCCACTAAGGTGATCACCGGCGGGAATCCGGCAGTTCCGATTGCCGGGAAAATGGCCGTCATAACTCACGCTTTTCCTCCCTGTTATGCGGTACAAGACGACACGATCGACATCAGATGTGTAAATTACATAAAGGTCCCACCGGGTTTGTACTGTATGCATGTGTGCTGGTGCATGCACCATTAGTCACGTTTGAGGGGGTAGTGGGTCCAGTTGAGGCGAACCGTATCCGTTACCAACCCGATAAGAATGAGGTGGATAAAAAATAGAGAGATTCAATGACCATTTGTAATGGATCAAAGGATATATATACTTCTTTGTGTGTATGAGAGAGAGACAATGATAAGCTTCTCAAAGAGTATGTACTTTTAAACCTTAGTTTTTTTATCGTTTCTAATAGAGGATTAGGAATGATACCAATAAAGCATCAAACTTAGAACATAATGGCAGCATTGAGAGGATCATCTTTCAAGAGCTGAGCTGTCGGACAATGATCTTTTAGGAGTATATACTCATGGTGCACCCTATCAGTCTTTATGTATATACTTATATATTGTAGTGCTAAATGCATAATCTCTTTTCGTATATAATCTACTACAAACATCTTCATTATTTCATTATTCGATCTTTTATGTTAATAAGGATATTTGAATTAGAAGTATCATTTTACTTTTGTACTTTACATTTAATAAACTATGTACATTAAATGCAAAGTATTTTAGCATTTGAACATTGTTTGGTGATATTAATGAGGAGATTTGAATTATAAGTATTATGTTACTTTGATAATTTACATTTTATACATCACATATATTAAATATAAAGTGTTTTATCACTTGAACCGTTGATCTCAAACATCGAATGATGGAGATGTTTATGCAAGACATTGTCAATTTAACACTACCTCATATATATAGAGAGATAGAGAAAGAGAGAGAGAAATTGATATATGTGCATACTTATCCATGTAATTCACATTAAATACTTTTTAAACTCAAATATCTATCGTTGATATTTTTATAATTTTTTATATATAAAGAGAGAGAAATTGATATATGTGCGTAATTATTCATGTAATTCACATTAAATACTTTTTAAACTCAAATCTCTATCGTTGACCTTTTTATAATTATTATATATATATATATATATATATATATATATATATATATATAGAGAGAGAGAGAGAGAGAGAGAGAGAGAGAGAGAGAGAAAGAGAGCTCTTGTTATGGTTTGTCTAGATTTTATAAGAACAAGATCCAACCCGTGTTTCTCAGTCATATGTGCGAAATCTGAATTTTGAAAGAGATTTTGGAGTGAAGATGATAAAAAATTGCACGAGAAATAGAATTCCTCTATAACAGAGGTTGGATAATAAAGAAGAGATGAGTGACCGGCCTTAGTCTTGCTTTCGAGAATAGAAAGTAGGCCATGGTTTAAGCTGTAGGCTATACGAATAACTCTTGGGCATAAACTTATTATATCAACTGATCTTTTGCCTCTCTTGCAAAACCCACAATTATAACCATGGGCCATTAAGAGCTTTTGCCTCACCTGAAAATGCAACTATATATGCCCATAGACTATTCCGGTCACCTTACTAGATTTTCACAATAAAAAGGCTTATGCCTTTCAAAACGCTGTTAATAGCATGCAAAAAGAGCATTATTATGAGAGACAAAGGATACAATAGAAAAATGAAACTTCACTTAGTTACACAACATGCAATGACTAACTTCACTAGGGGGTTGACTCACAAATTGAAGCTCATGAGTTTGATATGAGCATGCATCTCGCTTCGGCTCCCCATTACCAACAGGAGGAAAAATTTTCATAGTAGGCTTTGGTACTCTTTCTCTCAACCAAGGATGGCTATACCAAAACCATAGCATGCCTCCCATTTAGACATGACCGGTTTTGAACCGGGCTGACAGTTCCGAACCGGGTTTATAACTGAAACCAAAACTGTTGGATTCAGGCTCGAAATCAAATCCGGAATTGCAGTTCAGTTTTGAACCCAACTTCTATGACACGACCGTGTCAGAACCAAAATCCGCGAGTTGGAACCACTGCTTCCGCTGTTTTTTAATATTTTTTCCCAAAAATTCAAAAATTTTAGTATTGTTTTGGTTTCAGACAGTTTGTATCGGAAACAAAACCAGAATTAACAGTTCCAAACTTGTGAGATCCCGATTCGGTTTCGATTCCTGGTTTTAGGCAAACCTGATGCGACCATATCTACTCTCACTAATGCAAAATGAGGTCGGGTACATGGATTCTCAATGGCCATTATGAACAAAGATCGGTAATTTGGACAGACATCCGAATAGAATTTTGTTTGGAAAGCAACCAAAGCATGCATTATTTTAATAGAAGCTAAGTGGATATCAAGTCCTAGATTTCTTCGGTCGATCAAGCTCAAAAGTTATATTTCTTGGCTGTCGATCAAGCTCAAAAGTTAGAAAAAGAAAGTGATGTTCTATTCTTTTGTATAGAAAACTACATATGCTTTTCTATAGTGCATCATTCAAATTATGATATTGCACACATGTGTTCGCACTAGTGCACATGCTTGAAGAGTGCATATATAGTGCATTATACGCACCAAGTTCTATGTCATGTATAGAGAACTAAATATGCTCTGCTACAGTGCACCATTCAAATTATGATATTGCACACATGTACCCGCTCCAGTGCACATGCTTGAAGAGTGCTTGTATAGTGCATCATACGCACTACAAATAGCTCGCCATATGAAAAAAAAATCGATGGGCTGAAGCTGAAGTTGAAGGTCCGAGTTATTCAGCACCGTATAAATCATCTTATAAAAAGAGGTATTGGAGATGTAATTTTGGGTAGTCGATGTGGGCAGTTTGAACGGGGATTGTCCGTACAAAAGGGAAAGTAAGGGAGGGAGGACGCATGCTTTTATAAAGGGCCAGCAAACAGACTCTCTCCTCTCTAAGCGCCAAATCAAGCAAGTGCCGTACGTGTAAAGCCCCTCTCTCCCTCTCTCCCTCTGTGTGTTTGTCTCTCACGCAGAGGGCCTCTCCTCGTCTGGCCGAAGATCCGTTGGAGAGCTTCAGAACTAGCGTCGATGGCGGAGATGAAGGTTTCTCTCTCCCTCCCTCTCTCTCGGTAATGGAATGAAGTTACTATAGAGAGGATATGTAGGTTTCTTCTCCCTCTTATTTTCTCGTGTTAGCTCTTCAGGATGAGATACGCGACTGTGTAGATCGATTTGATGAACTTCATAAGTGTTTTCTGACATGCTTGATCGATCGGGCTGCTGAGAAAAGAAATCTCTCCCTCTCGATAGTGGAATGAGGCGACGTAGTAAAAATTGAACAGTATTCTTCTTTCTTTTCGTCTTAGAGCTCTTCAGAACGAGGTGTGTGGCTATCTAGATCGATTTGATGAACTCTTTAAGTATTGTCTAACGTACGTACTTGATCGGTCGGGTTTCTAAGCGGTTCTCTTGGTTCATTGCCTGACGCATTTTGCAGCCTTTTTTGACAAGCCGAACCGAACTGATTGCTGAGCGTCTGTTTGTTAGTTCTGTTTGCTTTTTCAGGACCCGATCAGATTTCTGAACGTCAGTTCCGTTTGTTCTCCTTGATGTTTTCTGTTTTTGTCTCTTAGCAGCTCCACTCCGGATAAGATATTCCTCGCGGGGCTCTTGTCCCTGAACTTTCAGTTTCGTCTCTATTTAAGCCTGATCAATCAGGTCCCTGAACGTCCTATTGGTTTCACTCAACCTTTCTTCGTTGTTTTCTGATATCGGTTCTCCGCAGGTAACCACTATGTTTCAAGAGATTCCTGATTTGTTTCAGTATACAACGCGATATCTTTAAAGGCAGGGTTTTATTCTATTGTTCGCGCTGTTCCCCTCGGTTTGCAGCGTAACTATTATCGCATTCAAAAATTAAAAAAAGTTGTGATTTTTCTGAGCAACATCTTGCTTATCTCTCCTTCGTTATAGTGATGCGCTTTTCTGCAACCATATTATGCTATTTCTGTGACCGTCGCGATTAAATTCTTTGCGTTGGACATATCTTTTTTCGTTCGCCTTAATTCTATTTCGAATGTACTGAATAAGTTTTTATCGCTTGCCATTCATCGTTAGCTTCCCTATCTGAGGTTCTTGAATTTCTAACTTCGGTCTGCTTTGGGCGACTCTCCTTTGCTTCCTTGTAGCGATCACGGTAACCTGGTTTTAGAATAGGTTGATTTTCTCCAGAACATTAGTTCGCTTATAGATAAAACTTGTTTTTTGCTCTCTTTTCACCTGAATCGTTTTTTTGTGCGCTTCTCCTGGAAATCCTTCTCCCCGGTCTTATTTTTCATGTTCAGATCGCTAATACTTTCGAAATCCTTCAACAAGTAATCATAGATGTCCTCGGTTTCGAGTTCTCTTGCGTTGATTTTCCCCCTGTATGGTAGAGTTTAGGATACCGTACTTTTCCTTTCAGTATCCGTTCAATCCTTGTGATTCTATTCATTATCGTGCCATTTTAATGCTACAGTTTCTTCCTTCTTCCTTGTGTGCATCTTCATCCTGTTCATCATCCCTTAGCTTGATGAGTATATCATCTCAAATCCTGGGTTCTAATTGTTGGGGTTCATCTTCATTTTAATCAATTCTCGTTTCTTGTTTAAACGTTTCTCTGGAAATGTTGTTTGGATACACTGCTATATGGATAGAAAGTTGCGAAGCTGCAAACTGAACTCCGAACTGAAGTTGCGCTTCCCTAGCGAAAGGAGAACTCAAACCGTCGTTCTTTGCTTGGTTCATTCGTTAATAGTGGTTTGGTCCCCGTGGAAATGGCTTCCTCGGTTATGCGGGATATCTGGTGCTTGAATTTATACTTCATGATCTTTCATATATTCTTTGGGCTTGAAAAGAGGGAACGGTATATCTTTTATATTTATTTACCTTGTCTGAGTCGATGGGATTTCAATTCACCTTTGGTTCTCAAGTGGGAGTCGAATTGATCCTCCCTCTTTCTCTCTCTCTCTCATTTATATATATATATTATGGTTTCTCTCATATTTGTCTTAAATGAAGTATTTAAGTGTGGAGCGGCTCCATTTTGGTATTTCAAAATCAAAGGTGTTCAAGTGGGTTGTGATTTGATGCTTTCATTCTTTATATATTATTCTTCATACCACGTTTCTTCCTTTTCATTATGTGCTATTATTGGCCCTCGTTGGCAGGACCACCATTGCCTCACCATCTCTGTGAAAATAATGGAAAACCTTCTTTTTTTAATGAAAAGAGATGAAAGCTACTATACGGCTATCAAATGCTTGACTAGTCAGACGGCCACCTATTGCCTTGTCTCTTCTTTGCAATGTCAATCTATTCTCGCCATTTCTGGACGTTGGTGGGTGCTTCTTAATATGCACGCTAAGAACAGTCGGAAAGACTCTCTGATGCCTTCCTAAAAATTGCTATCCTCTATTCGTTGACACCAATGAGAACACTTTTGTGTAGACAAAGGGATAGAATAACTTACCGTCTACTTTCTGATGATCGACGCTAACATTTCCAAAGTGGTTATCTTTTACTTTTAGGAGATTCGTATATGGTGGTGGGTGTTAGTGGGGTATCCGGCGAAACCGGGTTTTCTTTTCGTCCTTTTTCATATAATAACTTATTTGATGGTGCACTTGTTAAAAATCGACCTTTTACTCTTCTGCCCTTTGGATCAGTAAGTGCGCCGCGCCGTTTATATTGCATTATTCCCCTTACCCCCTCCTTTTTCTCTTCTTATTTTTTTCTAAAGCGATGCGCGGCTTCACTCGGTGGTCTTTTCTCTCCATCTTTTCGCGCCGGCGGCCGTAGCTCTGTTGCATGCTTTCTCAATTTATTTGCAATATAATAATTTATTGGCACCATCGAGAAATAAATTCTCTCGTATCTTTCCCATCCACTTAAAGGTGATCTTCATTGATTGGTTTCTTGTCTTCTATCCTAGGCGTTACCAGCCTTGGACTATCTTTTTTTCTTTCTATTATCTATTCTCTGCCTTGTTTAGTTCTTCGTTGTTTCCCATATTGCATATGTTTCATTCATAGCTGAGCATCCCTTGTGCAGCAGCGATGCACGATGGCGGTGCATCTCCCGCTTGATGGCCAGCGGTTATAGCATTTCTCTGGATGGGAATGGTGGTGCTTCTTGAGAAATACCATGATGGATGAGCGTTATATTGCATCTTTATCATGCAGCGTCGCTTTATGTTGGATGACCTCGATCTTTATTTAATGCGTAATGCGAAAATAGACGTTTTGTCGACACCTGTCTGACTGTGTCTTACGCTTGCTTGATGAACCAGGTGGGTGCATTCTGACGCCACTCGTTAGGTCAACTTTCATCAGTGAACCAGAACCTGGTGGGTTTTTTTGTGTGAGAAATTGATCAGCCTTGATGGTGCCCGGAGCATTTACCCTTCGTCGAGAAAAATCCGAGGTGTCCTCTCTCTCTCTCTCACACACACAAACACAAACACAAGTACGACACACATCTCTCTTTCACAGGCGCACTCACGTATACACACGTTCTAAGCAAACCGGAATTTTTCTAGGACGTAAGCTGGCATTGCGAAGAGGGCTCTGAAGTGAAGTTTCCATGGCTCGTCTTGGAACTCGGAGCAAGTGATTAATAATGCGAAAGAGTTGCAAGATCGATTCTTCTTGAGAGCCGGCGAGATACGGCTGTTTGTGCATATATGTATCGTAATCCTTCTCGATATCCTGAATCACTGATGACCCTCCCAACCTTTTAAAAGAGCCCAGGACCCTTTCGGTACATCTTATTGTCATTTCCAGCTTTTTTCCGTGTTATCCTGCACCAAAAGATTGCTCTTATTATTTGGTAAATCTCTAAAAAACATTAAACCGATAATCCTTTCTTAATATTTTCTTATTACTGTGCATCTTATTTGGTTAATGATTGAAGTTTTAGCGTGTACTTGATTGGAGTTTTGACTTCTCACTAAACCATGTAAAATAACGTGCGACTTTTGATTGCAGTGGTCTTCTCTTTCTTCGAATGGAACTTGCCGGAAATTAGATAGTCCGATTGAAGATGAAGTTTTTCTTTACCGGAATGTTTGCGAAACGAATGCTATCTCATGCCCTTCTTCTCATCATGGCTGTTTTATTATGCGCTGCACGGTCTTCGTCTGTAGTCGAGCACACCAGCGATATCAATGCTTTGCTTGGTCTAAGAAAGGTCCTCAGCGGAAGTAAGAATTCAATCCAAAGTTGGTATTTATCAAATTCTCCGCCTTGCAATTGGACTGGCATTAAGTGCGAGGATCTCAATATTGTATCCATAGACTTGGCATCGACACCTTTGGAAACTGAAATTCCTTCATCTATTGAAGCGTTCAAGTCTCTTAGATTTCTAAACCTTAGCAACTGTTCTCTTAAAGGCAGTATTCCCGACGCTCTATGGAGCTTGGAGAAGCTTGAACATTTAGACCTAAGCCGGAACGAACTCTCTGGGATGTTGTCGCCATTAATCTCCAGACTGGCATCTTTGAAGGAACTTTCTATTGGGTTCAATCAGTTTTCTGGTAACTTACCTTCTATGATTGGTGACCTGATGAACCTGACCAAATTGTCCATTACCACCAATATGTTTTCTGGACCTTTGCCACCTGAACTTGGTAAAGTTACGAGCTTCAAGTATCTCGACGTGAGCCAGAATTCTTTTACCGGCCGGATCCCTATCAGCTTGGGGAATTTGACAAGTCTTTCGTGCTTGGATATGAGTCATAACAGTTTTTCTGGGGAGATTATCAGTTCAATTGGCCGACTGAATATGCTTCAGTCACTGGATCTTTCTTTCAATGCTCTGATGGGGGAGCTACCATCTGAGATTGGTGACCTCGAAGAGCTTCAGTATTTATATCTCAAAGCAAACAATCTGGAGAGCAACATTCCACTGGAGATTGGAAATTTGGTGAATTTGCGGGTGTTCTCCTGTCAGAAATGTAGATTGAAGGGCCGGATTCCGGCAGAGTTTGGAAACCTGAGGAGCTTAACCAGCTTGGATATATCTGAAAACAGCCTTGAAGGAGCACTTCCTGCAAGCATTGGAAACTTGAGCAGCCTGAGCTTTCTGTTAGCGGGGAGTGCCGGATTGAGCGGCGAGATTCCAGACCAACTGGGAAACTGTAAAATGCTTCGAGCTTTAGATCTGTCATTTAATTCCCTATCTGGTTCTTTGCCCGATGGTCTCGCGCAGTTGGAATCGTTGGAGACATTCATGGTTGAGGGGAACTATCTATCCGGTGTCGTTCCATCGTGGATTTCGAAATGGAAGACAGTTAATGCAGTGTGGTTGAGCAAAAATCTATTTGAAGGAAGTTTGCCGCGCTCTATCGGCGAAATGCAGTCCTTGACGACATTATCGGTCGATGCTAATAGGTTATCAGGCGAAATACCAAAGCAGCTCTGCAACATCAGTGGCTTAAGTCACTTGTCCCTTCAACAGAACAGACTTACCGGAAACATTAACAATACTTTCCGGCGATGCTCGAGTCTCACAGATCTGCAATTAGGTGGAAACCATCTCTCAGGCGAAATTCCTAGTTATCTTGGCGACTTGCCCTTGGTTACATTGGAGCTTTCACAGAACGGGTTTCAAGGGGAGCTGCCCAATGGATTATGGGATTCGCAGACGCTGCTTGAGATATCCGTTAGCAACAATCTGCTTCTAGGCGGTATTTCAGCGAAGATTGCGAATATAACTAGTCTGCAAAGGCTCATGCTAGATAACAATCGCTTTGAAGGCTCAATTCCTAAGGAGATGGGTGAATTGAAAAACCTTAGCAATCTTTCACTTCATGGCAATAGGTTTACTGGTGAGATCCCAGAAGAGATCTATAATTGCGTCAATTTGGTCGCATTGGACCTGGGATCAAACAATCTCACTGGTCGGATTTCAGAAAAGATATCACAGCTCAAGCTTCTCAACAGTCTTGTTTTGTCTTATAATGATATCTCCGGTGAGATCCCGTCTGAGATCTGTTCTGCGTTCCAGGAGGGACCCTTGCCTGATTCTGAATATACACAACATTATGGTGTGTTAGACCTCTCATTCAACACACTTTCTGGCGAAATTCCGTCTTCGATTGGGCAGTGTGCAGTAGTTGTAGGGCTGTTGTTGCAAGGGAACATGCTTACTGGTATGATACCTTCTGAGCTGGCTGACCTACAAAACCTGACCTTGGTCGACCTTTCCTTCAATCTCTTGTCCGGCCCAATCCCGCCTGAATTTGCAAGACTAAGTAGTCTTCAGGGCCTTATCCTTTCCCATAATCACCTAACTGGACCCATCCCCGACCAGCTAGGCTCAATCTCTAACTTGGTGAAGCTCAATCTGTCCGCGAACGGGCTAAACGGCACCTTCCCTTCTGTTCTTTCATCGCTCAAGAGGCTAACTCACATCGACCTGAGCTGCAATTCTCTTGCCGGGCCCCTTTCTCTTGGCGAACCTGGTTTCGATTCTCTGTTCTTCTTGAATGTCAGTGCTAACCATTTCAATGGTTCCATTCCTACAACCCTCACCAATGTGACCTCCCTTGCAGTTCTAGACCTTCATGGGAACGACATCACTGGAAACTTTCCCCCCATAATTTCCGAGCTCACTTCCCTGACTTATCTCGACATCTCAAACAACCACTTGCAAGAAGTCGCCTTTTCTGACGTCTGCCGCATCCCGGGTTTAGTTTTCATCAACTTCTCTGGGAACGACTTCAAATTGAGCAGCTTCAGCAACTGTTTCAACTTGTCAAAGTCCAGAGCCTACTGCGGAAGTGATCCCTTCTGCCATATTTCCACTCATATACCAGACGCTTCACTGGGCAGAGCTGCCATCTGTGGCATTGCTCTCGGGTCCACATTGTGCTTCCTCACGGTCATCTTTGCTTTGATCAAGTGGAAGATGGTTGGGCGCGAAGCTGCGGTGAAGGCGGCTGCACTTGAAAGCCCGTTCAAAGCTAAACTTGCTGCCGTAGAGCCAACCAGCAGTGACCAGTTCATCGTAAAGAAGAGCAGAGAAGAGCCGCCTAGTATTAATGTGGCTATGTTTGAGCATCCATTGCTTAGGCTAACTGTTGCTGACATCCTAACGGCGACCAATAACTTCAACAAGACTCACATTATTGGCGACGGTGGGTTCGGCACTGTGTACAAAGCGGAACTGCCAGGCGACCGGGTGGTTGCTATCAAGCGACTTCACGGTGGTAGCCGGACTGAAGGCGACCGGGAATTCATGGCAGAGATGGAGACACTAGGCAAAGTGAAGCATGAAAATCTGGTTCCTTTATTAGGATATTGTAAGTTCGGGGATGAGAGGTTCCTGATCTATGAATATATGCCAAACGGGAGCCTGGATCTCTGGCTGCGAAACAGGGCAGATGCAGTTGAGGTCCTAGACTGGCCAGTGCGGTTCAAGATATGTGTGGGTGCAGCAAAAGGTCTGGCTTTTCTGCACCATGGTTTCGTACCACACATCATACATAGGGACATGAAGTCTAGCAACATACTGTTGGATGCTGGGTTCGAGCCTAGGGTGGCCGACTTTGGCTTGGCTCGGATTATCAGCGCTTATGAGACCCACATCAGCACTGAGCTGGCTGGGACCTTCGGTTACATCCCGCCAGAATACGGCCTCACGATGCAGGCCACGATCAAAGGTGATGTTTATAGCTTCGGGGTGGTCATGTTGGAGCTATTGAGTGGTCGTGCACCCATCGGCCAGGAGGAGGTTGATGGTGGGAATCTGGTCGGCTGGGTTAGGTGCATGGTGGCCAAGGGTGACGAGGAAGGAGTGCTGGATCGTTGTGTGTTGACCGATCAGTGGAAGCCACAGATGCTGCATGTGTTGCGGGTCGCAAGGATATGCACATGTGATGATCCTGGCAGGAGGCCGAATATGCGGGGTGTGGTGAAGATGTTGAAGGAGATTCATGGCGGGGCTCATTCATTGTAGTTTGGTGGTGGTGGCGGCTGTGGTGGTCATTGTAGCAGTATCGTGATAGGTAGTTGTGCAGGATGATCTAAGTAATGTATGTTGAATCCTGCAATGTGTTGCTGTTTGTGTAGGTTTGATCCAAAGAGTACGAAAAGCATAGTGAATAATAAGTATGAAAAAGTTGCCTTGCCTTATTTCAGACCTTGAAAAGGTGGCGCCACCCCACAGTTTTCTAGATCCGCCACTGCTATCAGGGACTGCTCACTAAGGACCGACTGGTAGAGGGTATAACATGCATATATAGAAGGGATTATGTCCGTGGATTGGCTTTTGGTTTGCCCGTTGGCTTTGCATCTAACTTCGCTTTGGATGTGAACTACTCGGTCGAGTATCAATTCCCACCAGGCGATCATGATGTACTCACTTGTATATATGCGCACCATCTGGTATTAGATCACTTGTTCTAGGCGATATCTTACGATTAACTCCTAATTTTCTTTGTAATGCAGGATTTCACCCCGTCTCTCACCGAGAATGGTAAGTTTGTGCACCTTTCACCTTAGTGAGCTAACAAGAAAAGGAAGAAATATTGGTTTCCACATAAGCATGTAGACACATCTTGCGTTTACCACCAAAGGACAAGCTTCCCTCTACTTAGACATGGCCGGTTCAGAACCGGCCCGGCAGTTTGAATCAGAATCAAACCAGCCATCAACCCGTGGGTAACCATAACAAGTGGTTTCGGTTTCAGAACCGTAACTGGAACCGAGGAATTCTTGATTTGGTTGTGATTCAAGATATCCAAGAACCAATTTGAAACAGGACATGTCTACCTCTATTAGACATGGACCGTTTGATACCTTCTCAGCGATTCTAACTAGAATCGAATCTGATTGGTTTCATTTCTACTGGATTTAGGAGAACTTCTGAGCCGTTTTTGGTTCAAGTTTTACTGAAAATTTCATGAAACTGGGGTGGGATTTTAATACCTAAAAAATGACGTTAAACTGTCAGTTTCAATTCCAATTTCAATCCACTTCCTTGATAGGTGGAACCAGAAGCCAACCGCATGATTCGCTGGTTTCGGTTAAGCCAATCCATTTCCAATTTCAATTCCAATTCCAATTCATTTCAATCTGGCCAGTAAATAGCTTGGATTCGGTTCAATGAGTGAGGCTATCCATCGTTTCTTAGCAACGATGAATTCCGTTTGAGGAATACCAAGGTGAACACAAAGGAGAGGCATTGCGTACCAAGAGCGTCAGCTCACTACTAGTTCTCTGGAACACACACTAGCAGGTGTCGAGTTCGATTCCTGGGTGCGTTCATGTGTCTGCATATTAGCTTTGACTTTCCTTTGTAACCCTCAAAAAAAAGGGATCCAACTCTTTGCCCTACAAATAATGTTGGGACTGGCTTTATCTGAATGGCAAAATGGAAGCTCTTAAAATTTTCATGATTAGGAATGGTAATATTGATCCAACGTGTGCAACTCCATTAAGACCCAAAATGGGGTGGGGAATACCTGATTTGATCAAGTTTGGGTACAACAACAACTAAGCCTTTTTTCATACTAGACGGGGTCAGCTACATGGATTCTTTGTTTCCACAGAGCTCTATCATTAGTCATGTTAGCAGTTAACTCACAATAAGCTAGATCATTCTTTATTGTTTCTTTTCAACACTTTTGTGGTCATCCTATACCTCTTTTAATACTTTCCAAATTTAGTTTTTCATACCTTCTTGTAGGTTCTTCTTTTGATCTTCTTTCTATATGTCCACACCATCTTAAACCATATTCTCTCATTTTATCCTCTATTGGTGCCACTCCTAATTTGTTTCTAATAAACTCATTATGTATACGGTCTTTTCTTTTATAACTACTCATCCATCTCAACATCTTCATTTCTCAGAACCATAAAACATTACAGGTCTAATTGCTGCTCTATAATATTTACCTTCTAACTTTAATGGTATCTTCTTATCACAAAGAATACATAATGCTCCTCTCCATTTTAACCAACCAACATTAATTCTATGCATAACATCTCCATCAATTCTTCTATCACTCTGAAAAATTGACCTTAGGTATTTAAAACTTTCCTTTTGAGGGATGTAATGTGTGCTAATTTTAATTTCTATGTTCTTTGAAGTAACCAAATGATCAAACTTACATTGCATACATTCTATCTTTGTTCTACTAAGTCAGAAGTCTTTATTTTCTAATGTTTCTCTATAGTTTTAATTTTCTATTAACTTTTTCCTTAGATTCCTCCACTAACACAATGTCATCTACAAATAACATACACTAAGGTACCTGATCAAGTTTGGGTATAGAAATAAAATGTCCTTACTCGATATGTGACATACATACATACATATATATTCTCAGTTTTTATGCAGTAATAGAGAACCCTATGCCCGTCCTGTTAAGGTTCGAGTCTGAGTGGGGTGTACACTCGTTCCGAACCCACCCCATTGACATTCCTATTAATGTTCTACGTTGATGGCTGGCCCAAATCCAAATTTTCAGAATAACTTTTTTCAAAGTCTTTATATTTACGTTGAGAGGCTGGTCTAGACATTCAAAATTCCATATCCCAAAGAGAGGCTTTTACCATTCTCTGGAATCTTTTTCATAGCTGCACCGGGTGCTTGCTACTACTTCATCTGTGATCCGGGTAGGAACTACTAATCTATGCGCAATAAAAACCCGATGTTTTATCGTTTTCTTTCGATACTCTCGAACCTTATGCCTATTTTTTATTATTAAAAAACTAATTCATTGAGGGAATTTAAAGATCACATATTAATATTTATGTCACATTTGCCAATTCATGAGTCACCCCTGACTCGCATCATTTGGTCGATGAGGCTTGATGTGAAGGCCCTATACAATCAGTGGCGGATCTACAATTCTTTGTGGGGTGGAGCAATTACCTAAAGGAGGGGGCGAACTATGTATTGTAGCCATCAATTCAATTGCACCCTGTAACTTTTTCATTGATTCTTTGAATTTCAGGTGAGGTGGCCGCCTCACCTCGCCTCTATGTAGATTCACTGTTGTATATAATGAACCATATACACCAAGAAGTTTCATAGACATACATATTTTGAACAAATTTGTGTGAAGAAGAAGAAAACAGAAGAATAAATCTAAAGATGAAGGTTAGCCAGCCAGCACCACATGAGCTGGTCTGGGCAGCTAAGCAGCACATGCATGCGTTGAGACGTCCTCTTCACTTGACTTTCTCCGTATTTTAGGCCCCAAAGCGAGCCGAACTAACCAAACAAGGCCCTGCTTGTGTTTGGCTTTTCTCTTATACGAGTTAGCTCGTGTTCATATATGCACAAATTAAACATGTTACTGGCACGGGCGGAGCTAAGATTTCGATCCTAGGGGTGCCAAGCTTATGCAAAATACAGTTCTTCAATCATACGCAAAAGACAAGGTCGATCGAACAAGAGCACCTCATGAACTGTTGATGTAATTCAAACACAAACTTAGAAGCAACGCTCATATATATGTGTGTGTATGCATGTATGTACATATATATATACAAATATATATTGATGAAAAAATTACAAAGAGATCCGAAGAGTAACTGCATATTAAGAGACATAGCTAAACCACATGTTAAAAGATGGGCGATTTCAGTGACAGCAATACAGATATATATATATATATATATATATATATATAGATATATATATAGTGAGAGAGCGACCTCTCGAGCCAATAGCAAGCTATGCATGGAGATGAACACTAGAATCACTTTCTATTTTCTAAGTTATATTTTCAGCATGCAAAAGGCTCTAAAAAATATTTTTAGATGCAAGGGGCCATGGCCCCTGGGGAGGTTGATTATGAGGCTTGGGCTTACAAAAGTAGAAGTGTAATTCCGAGCACAATCAAACTTTGGCATGCAGCAAAAAGCAAGGTCATACGAACACGCTTTTGCATTGAAAACAAGGCCCACCAAGGAGGTGGGCTACTAGAATACCAGGCCTCATAATCAAACACCCCTTGAATGCCCCTCCGCCTCTACCCATGGTTACGGTCATTCGCGGTTGTGTAACCAAACGAGTTTGAGCTCATTTTAACTCATTTGCGCTCGCGTCTGCTTAACCCAGTCCAGCCTACCCAAAAAAGAAGACCAGTGAGTTCACTGCCTCAACCTTCCCCTTTGCCAACTACCCACGTTAGGTGCAAAGCAATTAGGTGAGCATTAGATGGGAAAGTGGATTCCCACTTGCACTTTGAAACAAACACCCATTTTGCGGCCATTGTCGGCTCTTAAACGCGGCTGTCAAACGCGAGTTACTCAACTAGAACATCTTAATGTGACCAATTTAGTTAGGCTCACAAAGCCTGGGTAAGATCCTAGCTTTATCTACAATAACAACAACAACAACTAAGCCTTTTCCCATACTAGACGGGGTGGGCTACATGGATTCTTTGTTTCCACAAAGCCCCATCATGTGCCATGTTAGCAGTTAACTCACAATAAGCTAGATCATTCTTTAAAGATCCTAGCTTTATCTAGTCCGACCTAATTGGATCTGAACTCGGATCTGGAATCAAATACATTTTTTTATCACACTGAATCTGTATTACAATCCAAATAGGATTTGGTAATCCAAAACATTTAACTCTTAAAATTTGACGTGAAATTCGGAACAAACAGCTTACTTATCACTTTCTTATCCCCAGTGAGAGACGGCTGTGTTGGTTATTAACCGGTTTGGGTGCCTCAGGTTGCGACTCGATGATTTCCTCTTGTACTTGGTGGAGTCAGACAGACTTTTTGAGCCATGTCTGTATTAGGTTTTCAGGTCCGATGCTACATTGCTAGCAATTTCATGTTTTGAGTCGTGCTCATGTCGAAAATTGGTCGACCCAAACAAGACCCCATTTTTCTGTGTTAGTACTTTGGATCAGTGTTTTTGAAACTGGACTAGGCTGGCTAGTCGAACCTGTTGAATCGAGAACTGGACCCAGATCAGATTCAGTTTAATGAACTGATTGATTCATTTATTTTTGATGTTTTTTTAATTTTGGTTACTATTATCTATTTATTTTTCTGTTTTTCAAATTGCTTATTTCCATGTTTTTATCTTTAAATGACTTGTTTTCATGCTTTTATCAAATTAAGATTAAATAGTTCATTTTATTTCACTTACAAGATTTTTAGTATGTTTTATACATAATAAAAGTATATATATATATATATAATTGTTACCGGTTACGGTTAGACCACTATTCGGCCTAGTCAAAGCTCTTCTGTAGTGAACCAAAGCCTTCACTGGTTCAATGACCGGTCCGGCTTCACAAATACTGGTTTGGGTGACAAAGGGTCCACTTTCATGATGGATGGGTTTTGGTCTCGTGTCTGACTATCTGTTCTGAATAAAGAAAAAAACTCTGCTCCAAGGCATCACACTAAAAGGTCAGTGAGAACAAATCAGATCCTAATTCGGATCCATCTGAACCTGAATCCAGATCTCTCTCTTCTTAATTGAATCCAATTTCATAATGTGGTTGTCATTAATGTAGAACCCAATCCCCACGACCCAGATCCTATGTTCAATTAAAGAACAAATCGGCATATTCAATTAAAGGGTTATTGGATACGTTTGATGCGTATATGAACCGATTACAGTTGGTTTTTCTGACATGTTTTTTCGTGCACCCATCGAGATTATCTCCATTATATGTAGACATGGCCGGTTTGGAAGCCACTCGGCCATCCCAACCAGAACCGAACCACACAAAGAACTGGTTGGGACTGGACTCTGTCAAACCGGATCGAGAACCGGAGACCACCCGAATCTATTCATGTTCCACCTTCAAATGAAAATAGAGTTGCCGGTACTATATTCTTTTTGCTTTTTTATTTCAAAATTTTAATGACTTTTTCAGTTTCAAGCCGTCTAAGAGGAACATGTCCGATGTCATTTGGGTTAAATTCCTGGTTCTGCTTTACCTGGAATGGGTCATGTCTAATTCTATGACTCAGTAGTTCCATATCCGATCGGGTCTTGAACCAATTATATTCCTCCATGGCTGGTTCTTTCATGATTGGGTCATGTTTGTTTCCTGTAAATTTTTTCAATGTCTTGAGCTCGATACACGGAGCGTGCATCTGGGTTGCCCTGTCCCTCCTTGTTCGGGTAAAAATAGGTCGACCTGAATACGACCTCTTTTTCTAATAGCGACGTGGGTAGGATGGTGAACTTTTTCTTCTGGTGCTTGTGTCGGATTTTCGGGTCGTGTCTGCAGTGGGCAACAATTTCGTGTATCTTGTCATGTTCGACAGAAGAATGGGTGAAAGATATTGTACCATTTGGCGGGAACGCAACACGGACCTTTCCGGTTGTGCCAGAGACTAGTTTCTATGTTAGGTTTGAAATGGCAAGCAATTCTGTGTTTTGGGTCGTGTCATTTCATATTGGTGGCAACAATAGGTCAATCCTAAATTTTGCATTTCAATTTGGTTAGCAGTAAACCCAAAAATAGTTCGGGTATATTTCTCGTGTTGTGTCTGAAATACGCAAGTCACCTACCTCATAGTTACTGGTGAACGAAGCTAAGCCGAGCCGAGCCGAGCCAAGCCAAATGTAGGCCATGGGTGACGTTGGCACTCTTCCCGCCAAACCCTCTTTCCCTTTTCCAAGTCGGGCCGGGATTTGGCCCTTCACCCGTTCACGCCTTGCTAGAAGACGATTACCGTCAAGCAGAGAGAAACATGAAGATAAAGGGAAAAAGGGAAAAGCTTGAAGAGGATCAACGAAGACTAACGGCGTCAACCACTCAACTTGCCCGATCCTTTACGCCGTCTCTCACTCGGGTGCCAGCTTCTCGACGCGCACCTTTTGGGTGGTGGTCCACCTTTTCTGCCCGACCCTTCTCTCTCTTGACCGAAACATATCTCTCAAACGGGAAAATGACTGTTTAAACGGAGTTATCAAAAGAAGCCCTACTAATAGTTGCTTACGGAAACGCGTACGAAGTTTATGTTATTACATTATAGCGCCTACGTATTCGAGGCTGACTTGACAATTTTGATTTTGTTTCAGCTTGTGATCTAAATGAACCAAACCGAACATAAACTGGTTCTTCGACTCGTATAAACTGAATACGTACAGTGCCCATTTGGTCCGACTAAGCTCATACTAGCTCGGTCAGTCAAGTATATAGAAGTTTACAAGAGAATTGAGTGAAAATACAACTTAAATGTATTATGAAAGAGTTAAAATATCCGTTTGGAGGCATGTGAAAAGTAAAGCTCATGTCACTGAACTCGTGTTCCGATCACGTCCGGCCTGGTTCAAAGAATTTGGTGAGAAGAACATGAGCAAGATCCTGAGCTAGCGAACAAGCCATGAATGTCGTGTTCAGTTTCTTTAGCTAGTTTACCAACTTCATAGGTTGTGTCGAGCTCAAGGCACATTACTCAAACTCAACTTAGATAAGGCCGGGAATGAGCGGAGACTACCCTATTTAAGGTGAGTGATGCATTTCCGTCCACCAACAACTTCTCTCGATTATGGAGACACTATTCACAAATAATTGGTTTATGGGGAATTCTTGTTCACTCGCCATAGATTTAACCAGTAATTTTGAACTAAATTAAATAAAAGAACACAATTTTGCCAGAAAATGGAGATTGTTTCCTTCGTTCCACTAAGAGGTCTATTTAAAGCTTAGATAAGGGCCCCAAAGCTAACCATATAGAAATAAATCAAAACACAAGTTTTTATGCAACAATTAGCTATCGATGCAGACTCCAAGGGTGGTTAAATGCATCATCTTATTTTTCAAGAGAACACAAAAATTCATTTCCTAGTCTATTTCCATATTTTCCATGTGTTAGGCGAATTCATGCTTTAATTACCCATGAATTAATTCTATAGTTGATAGTTTTCAATATTTAAGTCTTGTGGTTCCTGAGAGTGAGGACGTTTTTTTAGACTTTCGACAGTGGGATTCCAACTACTTTCAATGAAGATAGTCTCATTAACATATTTCTAAACTAATTAGACGAATTGAGAATTTTGTCTCATCATGAACCTTGTGTGTGGTCGAGTGGGCTCCGTTGATGAATTTGGACGGATGTCCACATCAACGAGCCTAGCTCATCTGAGATAAGGTGTGAGCTTACTTAGTTAAATATGAGCTTGCTTATTATATCATAATTTTCTTTAAAAACGCATACCTGTTTAAGTAAAAACTTTCTTTCCGGCACGATCTTTATTGGAAAAGTGAAAATCTTGATCCATTTAAGACATGGATTGGTCTAAGTAATCGAGTTATCTTGATTATTAAACATATATATGGATGTAAATAGATGTGGGTTGTTTAGGACCAGCCCAACAGTTTGCATAGATATCGTATTGTGTCCTAAACTGCTCGAAACCGGAACCAAAACCGGCATTTCAAAACACAAGTTCGGCTCCAATTTTATAAGATTTATCCTAAATTTTCTTACATTTCTTTTTTTAGGTTGTTGATTAACAAGTTGAAACATGCTTCGGTTGGAGTTCATAAATCCAGACAAATTGGAACTAGTCATGTCTACATGCAAATATTATATACCCAGCTGCATGAGCTCTCTCTCTCTCTGTGTGTGTGTGTGTGTGGTGTGGCACGGGTCTTTATAATGGCGAGGAGTACCCGAGCGAGCTAAATGATAGTGCTGCAACCAGTTTTGTATTTCGTGTTAGGTTTCTTTACATGAAATTTGTCAAAGATGATTCAAAATTTTCGTGTCACCTTGAGTTAAATTTTCGGAGTTGAGTGATAGTAGCAAAAATTCATGCTTGAGGTTGTGTTCATGTCATGCCATTTCACCTTCGTCCCAGAACAGGTGAACCCAGTGTGACTCACTTCTTCCGTGTCACTATTGACGTACATAGATACTGACTACAGTTTTGTTCGTTCTTGTGTCGTGTCTGAGTTGATATTCTAAAGAGTTGTAAAGATGAGAATGCTAAATGTAATAAATTGAAAACTATTGAAAACTAAGGCAGCTTCAGAAATAAAGGATAACTTGAGGGTATTACTCGCAATTTTACATTGTTCTCTCCCTTGTGCAAAACCGTCTCTGTTCCCTAGTCATCTTCCTTTGTTTCCTCCCTCTTACCCTCCCATCGTCTCGCCATAAATCCCTCCCTTCCTTCGCCCTTTTCTCTCTAACCTTCTGTCTGTCTCTCTCTCGGGTCTGTTGGGGGGCGTTTTCGTTCAGGGGGGTTGTTCGTCCCTTTCCCGATTCAGGCCGTTCTCGAATTCTTATTGTTTTTTCCGGAATTTAAATCCGAAACGTTCCCAGAAATCTCTTCCTTTTATTTCTAGTTTGTTCGATTCTCTCTATAATATCTGCTTTAAAGAGAGAGCGAGAGAGTTTTCCTTCGTTCTTTTCCTTTATATATGGTCCCAAATTAGGACTCTTCCATGTTTCGGAGTTTGTTGTAAATTTCTGGATTCATTTCCGTGCCTTTCCATTTTGGATTAATTCTCGTCGATCTCTCTTTATATTTTTTTGTCTGAGGGAGATTTAGTGAAAATTGATCGAATTTCAGACAGATTTTGCATGTACCACTTGATCCAGGGTTCGTGAATTCTTTGATCCGAAGGATTATTTGGTGTTCTGTGTCATTCATTGTCATTAGCCGTCCGAACACCATGATCTCTCGATCGAAGAACGGATCAAAGTTGGGTAGCGGAGGGATCGCCAAAGAGTCGCATTTCCGGGGCGTAAGGAAGAGGCCCTGGGGGAGATTCGCTGCTGAGATCAGAGATCCGTGGAAGAAGAGTCGCGTCTGGTTGGGGACGTTTGACACGGCGGAGGACGCGGCGCGGGCCTATGACGCTGCCGCTCGGGCACTCCGCGGCCCGAAGGCTAAGACCAACTTCCCCGTCGTCCCCACAGAGGATAGGAGCACGAGCCTGAGCAGCACCGTCGAGTCCTGGAGCAGCCCCAGATGCAATTTACGCCCGAAACCGCCATCTGCAAGCGAGGTCAATTTGAAGATCGACCTAAATCTCGCCGGAGGAGCCGTGAAGTGGAGTGGTGCCCCTGACCGGAGGCTCTGCGCAGGGATCAATTGGTCAGGTCATGGATTGATGCAAAACGGCTTTGTTGGTGTTGGTCGTGATTTGAATGACTGCCACAGTGATTGCGATTCGTCGTCTTCAGTCGTCAACGATGAGGTGAGCAGGTCGAATCTGTTGAAGAGGCCGTTGTTTGATTTGAATCTGCCACCCTGTAACAATGATGGCGACGATGATGAATCCACTAGTATTGAGTTGGGGCTTTGAATCAAATTTCTTCCTTTCAGAATTAGGGGTAGATTGAAATCACTTTGGCATGATATTAAGTCGAAGCTTGATTCTAAAGGCGTTTCGATCTTGTAGGAAAATGATCAGAGAGTGACCATGTTCTTGTAAGGATTGAAAACTGATGTTGCCCTTAATCTGTAGTCAGAATTGAAGGATGGTTCATTTCGTTTCCTCTCTTTACTGTTCTTTTCTGATTCGCATTGTAATTTAATCAATGAGAAATGATATACAACTGGTAGATGATAGAAGATTTCTTTCCTTAATCCGTGTTTTGTCGGCGATTGTTCTTTCTTGAGGAAAGATTTCATGGGTGCAAGTTAATAATGGAATACCAGTACTGCTAGATTTAGCATGGTGGACATTTCATCAAATCATTGACATTGTTAATTTGTTATCTACCAACTTTGAATGTCTTTACATTTTGTTGGCATAAGCCAGAACTCATTCTCTCTCTCTCTCACTCACTCTCACACATGTGGGCATTTCTTGAAACCATTCACATTGTTATCTACCACGCGTGAATGTTTATGTTTTTCTTGTTGACCTATAAGGCTTTATGAAGATATGATGATCATGTGGCGTCCTCCTTCACCGTTCGGCTGGCCGTGGATTTTCTCATAAGAAAAAACAATTTCAAATATTTTTTTCCTTTCCTTTCCACGTTAGTTTGATATCTATTTACAAGACCAACAACACTTGTCCAATCTTGTGCATAGACATACATTAGGGTGCGCACTTTGCATAAGTAACATTAGGCTTATCGTCTCTTATACCTAAACAAACAATCATCCTTGCATAGTTTGATTCTTTTTATAATGTGTGTTATTAATGGTTCACATTCACTTATTTTAAACTTCTTTAGGATGTAATCAATATATCTCTAATATATCTCTCCTAACTAAGGAATAATAGTTTAGACACTTTGTATCAACAAATTTTTATCGAGAGGATATAGCATGCGTCCTCCATATCCTTCATTTTGAATCTAAAGGTTAACCATGACTTGGTTTTAACAATCATTTCATTGTCGTTTCAAGTCAACAATGTCATATACATATAATGATAAGATGACAAAGTGACTCTCACTGTTCGAGACATATACACAGTGATCAAATTCATTTGCCACAAACTCAAGCTCTAATATGATAATTTGAAAGGTTAAATATCATTTACAATGTGATAGTTTAAGGTTATATAGGGATTTTTTCAACCTATATATTATGTCTTGTTGGCCTTTAACAATATATCTATTTGGTTGTTGCATGTATATGATTTTTTTCAAATCTTTATTTAGAAAAATAGTTTTTAGTTCTAACTGATGTAAATCTATATCATAATATTTTGAAATTACTAAAATCATCCTTATAGATGCAAATTTCGCAATAAAGAAATATGTTTCAACATAATTTATTCATTTCTTTTGCGATAATCCCTTTACAACTAGTCTCACCTTAAACTTGTCGATTGATCTATTAATCTTATATATTTTTTTTAAAACTCATTTACAACCTATGACTTTTCTTCCTTTTGGTGAGTCAGTCAACTTGCAAACTTGGTTTTTCTCAATGGATTTAATTTTCTCATCCATGACTTTCTCTCAGTCTATTTATTTAGATGAGTCAATAGCTTGATGATATGTTAAATTATCAGTCAGCTCATTTATATCAACCAAGTTGCACACTTTCTCTACATGATAAATGTGATAATCTCTTAAGTATGATGGTGTGACCCTACACCTTTTATGTCCACTTAAGGTTTATATCTTTCATATATATCATTCTTTTGAGATGTCATATGCATTGTATTTTGCTTAGCAATACCAAAGCTTTTACAGAATTTTAAAAATTCCACAGAAGTGTACTAACCACATCTATCAGATCTCAAGACTTTTATTGCATGCCCCAGTTGGTTCTCAACTTCTTTCTTATATTCATTGAATGCTTGAAGTGCTTCATATTTATGTACTAAAAGATATATATATATATATATATATATTTATATCTTGAGTAATCATCGATAAAGGTTATGAAATAAATCTTTTCTCGATGTAATCTTACTCTAAAAGGTTCACATAAATCAGTGTAATTGATTTACAACAGGGTTGTTACCCTTGTTACTTCTTTAAAAAATGTTTTCCTTATAATTTTCTCTTTTATACATGCTTTACACTAATTAAAGTATTTTCTTGAAATCCTATAATAAGTCAAAGTTATATAACTTCCTTAACTTTTCCATACTTATATGTCCTAAGCATTTATATCATACATTCACATCAACATTAAATATGCAATCAATATTAGCATAATAACCTTCATTTTCATTGATATTTAATTTGAACAGACCATGTTCAACATAAAATTCTTCAGAAAAAAACACACTCTCATGCTTCTCCACTGTCACTTTGCTAGGAATAAATCTAACTTCAAAGTTCTTTTTGACCAAAGTATAGACCGAAACTATATTGCACCTTATAGTTGACACAATCAATACATCAGTCAAAACCACCAATATATCTTGTACATAGATTCTAAAGGATCTTATTTCAAAAACATTAGAAAATGTATTATTTTCCATATACACCTTATGTTCTCCTAGTTTGTATTCATTTAGATCCATTGTCTCTTCCTTGCTCTTCCAGATGTAATTCGTTGTCCTAAAGTCAATCCACTAACAAGTCACAAGGTGGTTCATGTACACGTATTTTGATCACATAGATTATATCTTGTTTCTCTAATTGTTCGTGTTTTTTGTTGTTTCTATCATTTTTCTGGTTACGATAATCCCTTTTATAGTATCTCATTTTTTCACACTTAATGCACTTAACTCCAGAAGCAGTTTTCTGCGATTTGTTAAAAGGTTGATCACTCTTTTTGTTACTCTTTCAAACTTTTTATTTGGTTTATTTTTCTTTTGGTTAGGTTTAGATTTAAACCCTATCTCGTTTTTAAATACTAGCAATTTCTTTTTTTTGTTTGTGTGCACGTGTTCTTTTTCAATTATTAGAGGGGCAGTTCTAAAAGGCTTGTTTTAGGCCCTAGTATAAGAGCAGTAGCGACCATGTTATATGATGAGGAAAGATTGTTTAGTATTGTGGATATCTACATTGATTCTAGGATGACTGATTTTGCTAAAACTAAATCTCTTGTCACTACTATCATATAGTTAACATGTTTTACTACATTATCTCCTTCTTTCATTTTATAGGAATTGGACTTTTATAATAGTAGTTAAAGATGTAGTTTAATTGTAATATCATATTTGGCTATTATTGAATCAAACAACTCTTTTATGGTCTCATGTTCTTCAAAAACCCTAATCAAATCATCCTCCATGTATGTTAACATGATAATTTTTGCTATCATGTCATCTCTTAGGAAAATATTTAATAAGCAACACACAACAGATAGCAAACGGTTAATCAACTAAATGTAAAATATCCAACTACTGAACTGGAAATAACTCATGGTACTTAAAATTAGTTTCATATATATTTTAAGCACCATTATTGAGCTTTCTATGACTTATTCTGTTAATAATCTCAGAAACTAATTTAAAAAAAAATCAAAAAATATTGTCATTGATAATTTCTCCAAACTATAGGGGCAAACTAGTAATTTTATTTGTTTTTATCCTATTTTCAATTTTTTCAAAAAGATTAGGGATGGATCACTAAAATGGTTGTCTAGTTTTTGTGTAAAATTATAATTGATTGAGGGTAAACTTGTAATTTTATCCTTCAGTCTGGATTTGTAAATTTTCAAAAAAGAAAGGGATATTCTTGTCTTTTAATACTGTGACAGAACTGTGAATCTTTTATCGAATAAGCGTAGGAATATAATCTTGATATTTCAGAATTTTTATAAACTACTAGAGGACAAAACTGACCTTTCGCTCGTTTGAGGATAAAATTAACTTTTTTACTTGAAAATATATGGATATTTTGGTACTTTTATCCTATGACAGAACAAAATTTTCAAAACAGCCATGAGTGGAACAAACTTTTCAATTCGCTGCCTGAGATGGTTTTCTGGAAACCGTCAGTGATTTTAAAAATCGGGGACAATTTCAAAAAATCGTCGGTTTTTCGCCTACGGTTCTTTGAAATCACTGAGCGATTATTGGGAGGTATAAAAGGGAAGAGAGAGAGAGGGAGAGGGAGAGAGCAGTGAGAGAGAGAGGTCGTTGCCTCCCTCCGGCCTTTGCTTTCTGTCGACAACCACTGACCATTTTCCTTGCTCTTCCCTTCTTCTTCCAGCTTTTTGGCCTTTGGTTGATTCTGGCTAGGCATTTTGTAGATCCTGATTGATCTGGCCTTTTAGCCAATTTTGAACGATCTGACCTTCTGCAAATCCTTGCCGATATGGCCGTCTGCAAATCCTGACCGATCTAGCTTTGTGTGTTCAAGATTCTCACTAGAAAACTTTAACGAGGAGTCTCCTTCCCTTCTCTTTTTCCTTTTTTTTATTAAACAGAAAACTTTAACGGTACCTGTTTGGCAGAGAACCTGGAGGCTCTGGTACTAGTGTTGACTGATAAGACTTTCTAAAGATTGTCTGATCCTCTAGCATCTTCCTTTAGCGTTTGACTGGTAGTGGATTTTTCTTAGGTAAGAAAAAATAAAAATGAGAGGTTTGTGAGTTTTCTTAGTTTCCGACAACCAGATTTTTCAGAGAGGCTTTTGCTTGATTTCACTAAGGTGTGTGTTTTATGTGCACTACTTTGAATTTATAGAGGAGCGCTCGACTCCTCTCGGATATCCAAACTAAACTTTTCGTTATGGACCTCTTGTCTTGCTATTAGAGACTCATTCTGTAGCCGCCTCCACGAGAAACGGTTAGATGGCCGATCTAATTGTTTTCGTAGGTGAAACTGTCGAGAATGACCAATTTCTCGACTTAAGTGGCATAAGCGAGAAGACATTCTGTGTGCGTGCGAGTGATTAAAGCTGTTTGCTCTGTCTAAACTTTTGTTTATGTTGGTTTTTGTTTATGAGGAACCTCCAACACAGACCTTCTAACGAGTGGAATATCAATTGCCTGCTGTTACATTGCTTCTGTATGACGCCTTTTTGTATATGATATTCTGCTTCTTTATTGTCTAATCTCTTTGCAGTAAACCATTTCTCGTAAAGTGATCAAATTTCGTCATTATGAATTATTTGCGTGCTTGGTTCATTCCCTTCTTTTTCGTATTGGAATTTATTCCTTGTTTATTGCTTAAGCTTTGGTTTTGAGAGTTTTCCTTGCAACTGCATTGGAGATGGCAGCCGACTCAGGCGCTCATCTTCCTCTTTTATTGTCTGATTCACTTGGTTCCACTTTCACTGAACATTATGGTTCCTTCCCTTCGGTTCTCAGCTTGTATTTCTACTTTTCTCTGTTATTGAGCTCCTCATGCTTTTAACTTAGCAAGAATTTGTAGAGTTTCGAAGTATTTGTCCTCATATAGACACACGCACACATGAGAGAGATGTGCACTGAGTTTCGTGTGAGCACGATGCGATGTCACCTTGTGCCAGTCAAACTGCCCTACATCGCCCTCAACCACCTTCCACCACCACCACTGGCTGTTTTACCCCTCAGCTCCATATGTATTTAACGGTGGCCACTGGTATCACAAAGAGGGCAGACTGTCAGAGTAAGGTGGTTAAAGGCGCCTTGGATGATTTGAATGAGGTGCTAAAGGTAGCGGTGCACGCCAAATATGAATGATCTGTCTCTTCTACTTGGTTACTGACGTCTCACCCCATCAGGCTTCAAATCTTGATTGATCTAGCAAGAACTTGTCGAAACTAACTAAATATATCCCTATTCTTTATGCGCGCCCACACACACACGGAGTGTTTACCGTGTTCTTTACCTACCACCTTTGAAAAGCAAAGATTTGTTTAATGGCATGAGTCAGAAAAGCGATGGAGAAAAGGATTTAAAAGGAGCGCCGTAGCTTCTGAATGGTGGCTATCGTTATGAGTGGTTGAGAGAGAGAGAGAGAGACTAAAGAACTCTTTATTTTGATCAAATGATGCCTTGAACTTGAAAGCACGGGAACGATTTCCGAAGAGCAAACTGTGCTTTGCGTGATGAAGGGGTTTTATTCATGGTGATGGTCCGGTTAGCGATCTTAATGTTATGTTGTTGCGTAGAAGAGAAGTCTGTCTGGTGACGGAACATTTCATATCGCCCATCCCTTCTCGTCTTTAGCCTTTCCTCTCAAGCCGAATGGATGGGAGAGAGAGAGCTTCATGGAGAATTGCAACAAAGAGAGTATCATACAAAATTGAAGGTTTTATACGAAAAAAAAGGAATTGTTTGGCTATGGCATGTGGGCAGCTACGGGGGTGGTGTGCTCTGTTCCCCGATCAAGAAATGTTTCGACTGTAGAGAGCCGTCGCTTTTGCTTTACTTCACAGAAGGGTCCCTCGGAAAAAGGAAGCCAAATTGGGTGTTCTACGGTCGTCTCTCTCTCTCTCTCTCTCCATATATATATATATATGAAAACTATATCTTGTTCACATGTAACACGTTATCTCATTATTTTTTCGGCCAAACGAGTGTAATTTAAATTTTTTAAGAGTTTTAAAAAAAAAATAGACTGACACACCCAAAAAGCAAAAGTAGAGTATCTTCAACAGGATCCCATCACTTTCTCTCTCTATATAAAGATAGTTGTAAATGCATAATATCTCTCGATGAATAAAATTTTATGCACCAAAAAATATGAATAGCAATGTTGTTATACTTATATAACGAAAAAGCAATAGTCAAGTATCCTAAGTCATGGCAAATGTTATTATACTTATATAACTTTAAAACAATAGTCAAAGTATCCTAAGTGGTGGTAGGGTTCAATCACTTTCTCAACTCTCTCCCTCTCTCTATATAAAGGTAGTTGTAAATACATAAATATCTCTCGGTGCAAAAAATTTTGCACAAGCATCTTAGCCATTTAATCTTTGATATGAACCGTTAATGTGATAAAACAATAAACATTTAGTGAACATAAAATGTATAAAAGTAAAATAGTACTTTAATTCAAATCACCGTGGTAGATCATGCTAATGATATAAATGTTTATGAAGATAATGCACCGAAAAACATTATGCATTTACTATTATATATATATACAGAGAGAGAAAAAACTATGCTAACACACTTATGTGTTAATAAATCAAAATAAATTTTAACCATTCAATTTAAAAATAAAAAGTAATGTATATTTTTGCACATACATACCTTTTACTTTTAAATTCGAATTTAAATTATCTATCAACATACTCTATAAATGATGGTTGAGATTTATTTATATTTCCTAACATCTAAGTTCGCTATCATTCTAGGTTCTCTCAATATATAGATATGGAATGATAGGTCCTCTGGAAATATAAACTCTTGAGGGACTATCATTCATTGTCTTTGATGGACCATCCAAAATGATATCAACACACATAAACATATAATATGTTTATAATTTTTGTTATTCTCAAAGTGTGGGTTTAAGAAGAATCCGGTTTTGTAGAGGGAGAGGTTTTGTGGAGGTAGACTCAATAGGCATATTCTTGCGAGAAAAGCAGGAGCAGAGGCTTTCTGGCAGTCCTTAATGAAAGTTGGCACCAACGGAGGCCTCTCATTTATCGTTACCAGCACATCAAGTAGCATACGAGAAGCGATGAGCTTGGGCAAAAGGGAGAAAAGTGTGGTTGTATAGATTGTAGTCGCTGCCCGTAGGTACGAGAAGTAGGGTGGTAAATTAACCAATCACTTGAGGTTGAATTAGTTTGGCTCATCCTTGGCCCGTTCTTGTTGGGTTTGTTAGACCCTATGAGCCCAATGTGAGCATGGTTCCCTTCAGTGGCAGATCTAGAAAATAGTGTTGGAGGGGGTGATGTACATATTTCATCGTGTTAGGGGTGAAGCATCAATCTCAACCATATATTCACCGTAAAACTTAAAATTTCCATCGGTTCGCTTGTTGTGGCTTGTGAAAGCTCATTAATAACAACCTTTAAGTTGATATCTAGACCATGCCTCTAGCTAATAAGACTCCTTTAAGACAAAAAAGGACATACCCCTAGCAAATTAGGGTACTTAGGGTGTTTGATTACGAGGCCTTAGGGTATGGTCCAGTTCTAGTACCATTTCCTCTCATAATCAAACATGAGGCTTGACGTGCACTAAAAGGCAGAGTTATAGATCCAGTTCTCCTTGTACAACCCCACTTTTTTTTTATTACGACTCCCACTGGCAGCCCATCTTCCGGGTTGGGTGACTGAAACATGATCTGTAAGTTTCAGTTCTGTACCCTAGGAAGACCTTAGGGTAGAAGAAGGACCATCTTGTTTTAGGGCACTTTAGGGCACCTCTGTCCCAACTTGGGAATGGGAGTATGGGCGAGCCATTTATGAAGAGGTTCGAACAAGATCCTATCCACTGCTGACACTGCTTACTCGACAGTTGCTTTTTAATAACAAGAATTTCAAAGATTGTATATTGTAGGAGTATTTGAAAAATGATGAAGGGTGACTATATATACTGGTGCCACTGAAATGTAAATATCAGTCATAAATAGGGCAGCGTCAGTGGTGGCGGAGATATAGTCTCTCTCTCTCTCTCTCTCTCTCACACACACACACACACACACACACACACATATATATATATATATAGAGAGAGAGAGAGCCTGGTTTCCTTGTGCAGAAAAGGAAACCCGATTGTAGTGAAACGAGATTATTAACAGACACAGATGCTACTGAGACAGCACTGCAGATCTGAATTAATTAGATCTTGTAGACTTGCATATGGACACAGACGCAGAGTCCAGATTGCAAAATTCTAAAGCTGAATCCTACCCATTTACTAACCAGGCTGTATTTTATATGTAAATAGCCTAACTGTATTCAGGTTATGGATGGAGTTTTGTTCCATAAATGACACATGGAACCTGGATCCAATTTTTAATTGGATCCTGTTTTGGTTAACTAATCCAATTATTTAGATTTGGATCTGTGTTTCAGCGTAATCCATCAACATCCCTAATGACAAAACGTTAAAATTCGGGCTTGATTTCAATTCGGGAAAGAAAACAATTACAGAGAGTTGAAGCCAAGCGCAATTCAATCAAGCTTGTTTTAAAGCTGAGACCAGACCAAGTTGCATAAACTTGGGTCCATATCAATTTATATGCTGAGGAGGAGCTTTTGACTCACTCAACCCATACCCGAACTGCTTGTTAAGTATTGTTTCAATAGGTAGCAATTTCGGGTTCTACATCGTGTTTGTGTGGTATCAATTTCTGTATTCCATCTTTTTATGTTACTTTGAGCAGACACGACCTTTCAGGTTGAATTCTTGTTATACTGCTAGTACTTTTCTGTTCTGTGTTCCTATCAAAAGCAACCAATCTGTACACGACACGAATTCTTTGTAGTGGATGCGAACACTGACTTTTCAGGTCGACCAATGTCGGGTACTAGTGCAGTTCCAGCTAATTGTTTGGCGCATATTTTGGGTATTCCACAGGTCAGTCAGGTCAGCTAGGGCGTGGAGCGGATCACACCTAACTTTTGATCTGGACTCTACCCATTCTTCCACAGCCACAGATTTGTACAGAAGACATGTATAATTGTGGTCCGTTGGATTATGATTGAAAGGATACATCTTGTGGTCCTCATCAATCCACGCCTCTGTATAAATATGTGGATGTTGGCAGTCTTCGGTCACAATGAAAGAGGTAGTGTTCATATGTACCATTATTGTGAGCAAGCAGTTGCAAATAGACGTCCGGTTTCAGATAATTTAGGACCTGAAACCGTAATCGAATCGGCCCAAAATCGTTTCAGTTACAATTCTGAAACTGTCGGTTTCGTGGTAGTTCTGGTTTGAGTCCGAAACCACTCAAAATCGATACTTTTTATTTAAAAAATGCAAAAACATAAGAAACTTTTTTAGAAAAATACCACAAGTGATGGTTTGAAACCATCAGTTTCGGTTTGGATTCTGTTCTAGTTTTACCTTTTATGGGTTGAACCGGTTCTTGCCCGATCTGGTTCCAGTTGGAACCATTGGGCCGATTAGGAACTGGCCATGTCTGGTTTGCAACCTTCTTTACTGAATGCCTTCCTTAACAGAATAGGCAACGGGCTGCAACTCGTGTTATGTTTTACGTCGTGTCGTGTCATGTCATGTTGTAACAAGAAAGAAAGAGACCCTTTTTGGTGTTACTTTTCATGGCTACCATGAGGAGGTGGAAGACATGCATGCCTCTAGAATCGAGCTCATGACCTTCAACTTGTGAGTTCATCCCATAGCCAGGTGAGCTATTGCTCATTATGCATTTTCTCGTGTGTGGAAATGAACACGAGCTTTCTAAGGTCATATCAGTTAATGGTGGGGAGTTCGACTCCTATGGGTGTACACACGTGTGTGTGTTTGGCTCCGGCCTCTTCGTAAATGTCGGAGAAAAAAAGAGGCCCAAATGGGCTCAAAATACACACAGCAAGACTCTACAGTGCACCTGGACTGAACCCACTAGGACCAACTGAGCCAATTATTGTGAACGTACTAAATGCATATCATCATACAAGTGCTAATGGTAGATCTACATTGTCCCGAGGTAGGGCGTCCACCGAACCCGTAGATAATCAAGAGAAAAGTTGTAGACCATGGTTCAGTCTGTGTAGTCCGCCCCACCTTAGATGGTTCCTTTGGCAATTCGTGCAACCCGATTCGTCGTCGTTGCTCGAGGTCAGTTCCCCTGGGCTTCTTCATGGAAACCTGATTGCACCATGGCAGCAATGTCTGCAAAATCATTTAAATGTAAACTTTTTTACCCGAAACATAATCATGCACCTTCTAGGATGGTAACTCACCAGTTTAGTGCTAGATCTACATTAAGGCAAGATTAGGTTTCTGCGTGACCCAAATTATGGGCATCAAGGATTTTTTTTTTTGTATGACCCAGCTCAACACGAACACGACCTAATCTATTTAATGCTAATTAAGAACCAACACGACTGACACGAAAAAGAGGCTCAATTGTCAGGATTCAGCACCAAAGGTTGAATGCTGACATTTGGGTTGTTATGATGTCATCTTCTGGTTGACACGAATACGACTTGATTCCTTTCGTGTGTTAGTTTGAGTGGGCATGAACATAACACAAAACGAAATGTACCCTTGACACGAACACGAACTACCCACGTTGACTTTCCATGACTCGGATGTTATATTGCTAGCCCTAATTTTGGATCATCCTTGGCTTGGAGGATTCTCTCTCTCTCTCTCTCTCTCTCTCTCTCTCTCTCTCTCTCTCTCTCTCTCTCTCTCTCTCTCTCTCTCCATATAACAGAGTATAAAATAGAGTTTACTAGTCGACTGTAAATACCGCGTAGTGGCACAGCATGAAGAAACCGAACAATCCTCCCCTCCAACTCTTGCAAAGAGGGTTCACCAATGCCCTGCATACCAGTGATACTGATTTAACAAGAGAAAGCGTGTCCTTTTCGACACGAAAAGTCCATTGAAGTTCATGAAGAACACAGAAATTCAGACCGCTCACATAGTCTTTGAAGATGAGGAAGGCAATGACAAAGTATAGCAGGAAGAGAAATGCAAACTCTGCCAATCTTACAAATGCAGCAACATGGTCCACCGTTCTCGCGAGCCTCGACACGCTGCTCATTGCAGCCCTTCTCTGCGTGGCTCTATGTAATCAAGATGGACCTGCAACATGGAGCCATAAATAAGTATTTCTCGACACTAAATGGGTTTTATAATGTTAATTTGTCTCGATATTAACTAGAACTCCACCCCAGGTGCAGTGGCAGATCTAGAAATTCCTGTAAGACGGTGTGAATAGACCACTGAACAATTTAGGTTAGGGCCAAGTATGTCTCATCGTATGTAAAACTACACTTTTTCTTTTGAATTTTGAACTTTAGAATTTCCCTGGAGCAGATGCCCCACCTGGGCTCAATGTAGACCCGCCCAAGTGGTGATGATTACATGAAGTGGCGGATCTAGAAAATAGTTTTGAAGGGGCGATGTACATATTTCATCGTCTTAGGGGGACAAAGCATGAATCTCAACCATATATTCACCGTAAAACATAGGTTTTACTGTAAAATTTCAAAATTTCAAGGGGCCGGTTGCCCCCACCCCTCCATGTAGATCCACCATTGATTACATGGTCTCTTAGCAGTGACTAAGATGTATCATTTGTATTTTGTACTTAAATCTGAAAGAGCGGGATCATGTTTTATTGTTTATTCACTGCATGAAAAAGTAACTAGCACCTAAACAACAACAACTAAGACTTTTCTCATGCTACATGGGGTAAGCTACGTGGATTCTTTGTTTTCATAGAGTCCTATCATGTGACATGTTAACATTTAACTCAATATAAACTAGATCATTCTTTATTATTTCTTTCCAACTCTTTTTGTAGTCATTTTCTTTTTCTTTTAACAATTTCACAATCTAATTTTTCATATCTTTTTACAAGAGCATCCCTAAATCGTTTTTCTACATATCCAAACCATCTTAAACAATTTTCTCTCATTTGATCCTTTATTGATGTTACTCTCAATTTGTTTCTAATAACCTCATTATATATATACGATCCTTCATTGTGTGACTACTCATTCATCTCAACATATTCATTCCTGCTATAGACATCTTTTGTACATATTGATGATTAATTGTCCAACATTCAAAACCATAAAACATAGTGTGTCTAATTATTGTTATATAATATTTACCTTTCAACTTTAATGATATCTTCTTATCACATACAATACCTGATACCCCTATCTATTTTAGCCAACCGACATTAATTCTACATGTAACAACATATCCTATGTATTTAAAACTTTCCTTGTGAGGGATGCAATGCGTGCCAATATTAATTTTTATTTCCTTTGAGGTACCCAAATGACCAAACTTACATTTCATATATTCTGTTTTTGTTCTACTAAGTAAAAAGCTTTTACTTTTTGATATTTCTCTCCATAATTCCAATTTCTTATTACCTTTTTCTATAGACTCATCCAATAACACAATGTCATTTACAAATAACATACACCAAGTTATTTCATCTTGAATATGTTTTGTTAACTCATCATTGACTAATATAAATAAATATAGACTTAAAATTGATCCCTGATGTAATCCAATAATAACTTCAAATGAGTCTCTCATTCCTTCATGAATCCTCACACATGTTTTTGCACCATTATACATGTCTCTTATAAGATTTATGTGTGTCAATGAGACACCTCTCTTTTCCAAGGTTTTCTAAAGAACATCTTTTGGTACTCTATCATAAACATTTTTTAGATCAATAAATATCATGTTAAGGTTCTTTTTTGCTCTAAAATATTTTATAAGATGTCTCAATAGGTAAATCGCTTTAATAGTAGATCTACAGATTATGAATCAAAATTGATTATCTATTGTACTCGATACTTGTTTTAACCTACGTTTAATAATTCTTTCTCATTATTTCATAATATGACTCATTAGCTTAATACCTTGATAATTCACACAATTCCAAATGACTCCATTGTTCTTATATATGAGTATAAATATACTTACTCTCCATTTTTTAGGGATCTTTTGGGTTCTTCATATTTCATTAAATAGTCTTGTTAGTTAAATGAGTCTCATCTCTCCTACGATTTCCATACTTCTATTGGAATATTGTTTGGTCCTATAGATTTACCAATCTTTATATATTTAAGAGTCTATTTGACTTTATTCTTTTCAATATGTTGATATAAATTATGGTTTATATACTTTTTTGATTTGGCTAACTCTCCTAAGCTAATATTAACATCTATACTTTTTTTTTCAATACTTTATTCTTTATAAATAATTTTTTTTTGTCTATTTTGGTATCATCATTCACCACTAGAATCGTCTCATCATCATATTTGATGTATCCAATAAAAGTAAGATCTCTAGTTTTCTTATTTCTAACCTTAGTTATTATAAAAATATCTCTTTCACCTTCTTTTGAGTTAAGTTATATATATAAATTCTTCCAAATTTTGGTTTTTGCTTCACTAACATCCTTTTTAGCTTCTTTTTTTGTTTTCTTATAAGCTTCCCAAGTTTCAATAGTCTTTTTGGCATAATGCAATTTGTAACATGCTTTCTTAGCCTTGATTTTATCTTTCACCTCTTTACTCCACCTCCAAACTCTTTTTGTGTTGGTACGTCTTCCTTACACTTACCTAACATATCTTTTGCCACTTCTCTAGTATGTATAGTCATATTATTTTACATATCATAAGGTATACTTATATAATTTCAAGCATCTCGTTGAAGAACATTTTGTTTAAATATATTTTCTTTCTCACATTTGAGGTTCCACCATATAGTCCAAATAGCTCTATGTACTCTATTCTTCTTTATTCACATTTTGAGGTTCCACAATCTATTCCATTACAACAAGTCGATGTTGAGTAGGTAAACTTTCTCCTAGAATTACCTTGCAATCTTTATAACACGATCTATCTTTTTCCCTACAAACAAAATAATTAATTTGTGTTTGTGACAAACAACTCTTATAAGATGATATCGAAAACTAAGCCTTTCTCGAGCCAAGTGGGAAAAGATTCTTGGTTGTGTTGAATTCAATCTAGTGGCATATTAGCATTTATCTCCAAAAACACAAGATTATATTTTATTGTTTCCCTATAATAAAGCTGATACAATGTAAGAAACCACCTATCATGCAATGGGTTACAGAACTAGAAGCAACAAAGCTGATTAGGATTCAATAATCAATACGACACACACAAGAAATCAATCAGTGTTCTTCACGCTCTTAAGAAAATGAAGTAGATTTCCTATTTCCTATGTGAGTGAATTGGCGAGCATAAATTACTATTAACACATCAAGGATTTATCTATTCCCTTAGGAGCAAACTTTTATCTCTAGTATAAGAGAAAATAAATAATAAAGTAGAAATAAAGGAGCAAGAAGAAGATAGTGTGACCTTTGTGATTGGCACTATAGAAGGGGAAGATGGTGTCAAATGGTTGAGGGTCCAAATATGTGGTGAGTTCGAGCAAATCAAGCTTAAGAGAGAGAGAGAGAGCTTTAATCTAGTAGTCAAAGGAGTAGAAATATAAGCTTGAATGGTACATAAGGATGGTAAATTGGCAATATTAGCTTGGACCTACCATTCTTAAAGTTTAGTTGATCAAACTAAACTCTCATTGGGCTAAGTTCATCATGATCATATTTAACCACAAAAAATCAAATTGTAATAACTCATTTAACGTTTCTTCCCCCTTTCTGCAAGGTAAGCTAACACAGGAATGGTAACACTTCTTCTCATTATTGCTCTGACTTTTGTTTTTCGTATGGTTTGTTTATAGCTTACTTTGGATCTGCGATTCTTATTGTTAATTGGGGCATGTTTACATTTGTTGCATATTGGTTTATTATGTATGTATTTCTATGAATTTTGCTAACAATCTTAGAGAAATCACATTTTTACGTAGTAAACATGTCTACAACTGTTACCCTTCAACTTAAGGTCGATTTGACCTTAATGTCGGAAAAGTTTGTTGGTCCATTTTAAACATTGGCAACGGCTTATGAAAACTTGGTTAATCATGTTAGGGTTGTGTTTGTATATCGAGTCAGATTACTCCAAATCCGATGATACTGACCCTAAAAGCTCAGATAAAATGGTCGAGTAGAAGGAGAAGGACACCATGTACACGGAGTTGTATTCTATCGGCACTGTCGAATATTTTATTCGACGTTTATAATTCTTTTCTTTCTATGACAGTGAAAGATCTTTGGGCTGCCTTGAATCGAAAATATAATACTAAAGACCTTGGTCTTGAAAAGTATTCCGTGATCAAGTTTCTTAAGTATTAAATAGTAGATGAGAAATTTATAACCGAATAGACTCACGAGTTTTAGTTTTTATGTCATGGTCTGAAAAAAGCCGAAATGAAGCTTTTTAACAAGTTTATTGTTATATATATTATTGAGAAGTTTTCTAAGTTTTGGGAGGGTTTCGACATAGATCTCAAAAATAAGATGAGTGAGATGACCCTTGATGATCTCATGATAGAAATAACAATAAAGAAAGAGCATAAAAATCAGAAACCAGTTATGCCTATAAATAGCACCCATAGGGTTAACCTGACGTTCAGAAAGAAACATTCTAGTGATCCTAAGAAAAAAATAGGCAAAGCATAAACTAAAGGACAAGATCTAAAAAAAACCCAAAAACAAATCGTCCACACATTGTGGTCAAGTTGGATATTGGGTGAGGAATTGTCCCTCAAAGAAAACTAAGAAATCTTTGGTGGCTGAAGGAGTTATGGTCAACGTGGTGGTGACCACTATGCCTGCTAGTGATAGGTATTTATCTCTTAACGCTATATCCTTTTTATTTATAAGCCACAATACTGGTTTGTAGTCGCTAGGGCTAACATTCACGTTTGTGCTGGTAAGTCTCTTTTTGTGTCTTACCATGTTGTCGGTGGGAGAACTTTGACATTAGGATATCATTCAACTACTGAAGTCAAGGGTGAATGACATGTGAACTTTAAGTTTTCTTTGAGAAATGTTCTAACTCTTTAAGAAGTTAGACACGTTCACACGATTCGTCAAAATATCCTCAGTGGTCCTGCTTTAGATAGGGAGGGATTCAGGTTATATTGTAAATGCAACAAAGTCGCCATTACACAACTTAGTATAGGGTGTTTCTTTGGGAAGTGTTATTTGTGAAAATTTATTTAGAACAATTATTTATTATTGTATGAATTTTAATGATAATAAAGCCTATACTTCTTCTTCATCATCTTCTTCTGTGTATAATATTGAATCATCTAATTTATGGCATGCTAGATTAGGTCATGTAAACTATGATTTCATGAAAAGAATGATCAACTTAAACCTTATCTCTAAGACTTTTATAGATAGAAAATACAAGTATAATATATGTGTGCAAACTAAGAAACTTAGAAAATCTTTTCATACGGTTGAAAGGAAATTTTATATTTTAGATTTGGTACACATTGATATTGGTAAATTCAATAGAATGATTACAAGGGATAATAAAAGATATTTTATCACGTTTATTGATGATTCTAGTACATACTGTTATATTTACTTGATTAAAAGTAAAGATAAAGCTTTAAAAAAAATTTAAATATTTACAAATGAAGCACAAACTCAAATATTAAAGGTACTTAAACAATTAGGGCATGATAGGAGAGAAGAGTATACCTCAAACCTTTTCCAAGAATATTGTCAAAATAACGGTATTGTTCATGAGTTTATTGCTATGTATTCTCCACAGTCTAATGGTATAACTGAATGAAAGAATATAACCCTATGTGATATGATTAATATTTTACTTCAAAATTTTGCGTTACCTACCTACATGTGGAGGAAAACTTTGAATATAGCTTGTCATATTCTTAATAAAGTTCCCCCACAAGCATTAGGAAAGTAGTCACTTTGAGCTTTTGGAAAGGTCGAAAGTCCAATTTCAAATATATCAAAGTGTGTGTATGTCTTGGTAAAGTGCTCATCCCTAAACACAAGAAAAAAAATTAGGAACTAAAACAATTGATGCTATATTTTTGAGTTATGTAGAGACAAGTTATACGTACAAATTCTTGGTTATTAGATCTAATATTTTTGGCATGTATGTCAACACAATAGTTGAGCTATGTGATTTTACATTCTTTGAGAATGTGTTTCTCATGAAGACTATAGTTTCCTAAAGTGTATCTTCTAGAGATTTTGACTCTAATATTGGTTTTATTCCCAATCATTTGGAAATGATGACAAATGTGGGGTGTGACCCTAATTGTATTATTTTCAGATCAGATAACTCTAAGGAAATAATTTAACAAAGGAGAAGTAAACAACTTAGGATATCAAAGGACTTTGAAAGTGACTTTGTTAGTTTCAATATCGAGAATGATCTTATCACTTTTCAGCAGGGTATGAGTGAGCTCTTTAGAAGTATATAGGATCCACTTTTCTCATATATATATATATTATAATACATGTAAACATTTATTTATGTTCAAATCCACTTGAACATCTTCACTGTTCCATTTGCATGATCATAATTTGACTAGTGCTTTTTTATTTCAAATGTTTCTCTTTGATTGTTGATTATAGATTATAGTGATTGAATGGTGAAAACGTTTAAATGAGTTTAAGCATCGATGGGTGTGCATCATGAATTCCCCCATTGACGAAGATGGTGTAATGGGTGTGCATCATTTGAACAATAATTCCCTCGTTAACCTGGACCGAAGATGGTGTAATGATAATCAAACTCCAGCTGTCGTGCCTCATGAATTCCCCCGTTGACGAAGCTGCAATCGCTGACTGAACGAACCCATTGGGATACTCAGGCTTCTTCAACTGCCACTTGAATTTGGAAAAGTATGAAGCCTCAATTCATGTGTACATCCTTGTAACAAACAGACCGCCATTCACCATCTTCCATATCAAATTGTATTCTACCAATTTCTAAAAGAAATTTAATTTTTTCTCTCGAAACAACCAAATCTACAAAAGGTAGTGCTTGGACCAGCCTTTGCACATCGTTTAAATGTGTTTGAATGGTAGGACAACAGTGTCCAAAAGAACAGTGGCTGCCTTGTGAGGTATTTAATTACAACGATAAGCTCAGTTCTTAATAAAATAAAAAGTGAGATTGTACAATCCTACGTTTTAAGACACACATAATATGTTCGATTACATGTAGAAGTTGGCCTACAATTTGGCCCAAGCCTGGTTACAAAACACATCGAGAACCGACTCCCACGTCCCTAGTTTTTGCCTCACTACAGCAAAAGGCGAGAATCACTCATTCCCTGCTCTTGCTTTATGCATTTGCAGATTGCATGGACCCAATCAATATGGAAAATTATGAATATTAACACCCACTAGCATCGCGTGTTCGTGTTCTAAGTTGTGCCCCTGCTGTGTCATTTTGTGTCAAAACCCGGTCAACTGGATCACGACCCGTCGTTTTGTGTCACTTTGGGTAGAGATGAACACTTAGAGCACACACTATTTGGGTTTCAGGTTTGTGCTTTTGCTGTATCATTTCATATTCTTTTCAAAACCACGAAGATTGGTTCAATTATTTCCATGGTCAGTTTGGGTGGACACGACCTTTTCCGAGTGTCTGAGATTTCCATCCTTAGCTTTGGTCAGTTTGGGTGGACACGACATGGCTAGTTCTCTGTGTGTGCGCGCCTGTGTGTGCAGGTGCATAGTGCTCAAATTCTTAGCACCCATAGTTTGTGAAACCTGACGGGCAGGTCGAATGGTTGAACCGAGAACTGGACCATGATCTGGTTCGGTCCATATGATGGATCGGACTGAAAAAAAACAGCTTTCTCCAGGGGACTGGCCAGTTGAGTCGGTCAACCGGAACTGAGAATCGGTCAATCAAGTATTTTTGGTACTTTTTCTATTTTTTTGTTTAATCGTTTTTTGGAAATAATAGATTTAGTAATTCACTTTTATTTAAATGGGTTTTTGGAAGTGGTTAATTGAAAAAAAATCTATTAAAGTGGGGCATCATTTGATAATTCACACGGTTTTTATTTTTTTCAATAAATAATGTGCGGCATATAACAAAATTATAAAAATATATACTTAATTGTTACCTGTTCGAGCTTGGTTGACCCTTTTCCAGTAAACCACTACCTTCTCCGGTTTGTTTACCAGTCCAGTTTCGTGAACATTGTTAGGACCATTAGATCCTAACACGTCCAAAGAAATCTCAAATAATTGAGAATTGTTTAAATATATATTAGATGTTGTCTACCTTTCACAATAAAAACTCATGATCACCTTTTAAAAAAATAATGAACATGCATAGAAAAAATATAAAAGGCACCTTTACGATATTTGTATCATGTAAAGGTTTGTGAATAAACTGAATACATTTTATTAAGAAACAACTCATATGTATAACCACTCCCATACTTTGGTTGGTTAGGGTGCTTGCTTTTCAAGTGGTACCTCTAACGTTTGAACCCTGATGAGGGCATTAATGTTAATCTTTTTTGCTCTCTCTCTCCATATGTATAGACAGAGGAAGAGAAATTTATTCATGCACACACACACACACACATATATATATATACATGAATAAAATTCAAATTTCAAAAATAAAAAAATACCTTATTACTTTTTAAGGTACAATAAATACATCTTGTACTATTTGACTTAAATCTCAACCATAGATCTTAAATATCAAACGGTTGAGATCTTTAAAAAGATTAAAATATAACGAGCGTGCACATGAACTATTCTCTCTATATAAAAGAAAACTTGAGTTTGAACAATCTAATCTAAGCCTATCAATAATTGAGATTGATAATAAAATATACTTTTTGTAAGTTACTTGATTGTCTTGATAGACACTTTTCACTTCTCGTTTTACAATATCAGTCATTCATGCCTCTTAATTAGATGAGATTTGTTTAAATAGAATTTGCGTGCACACACACACAAATATATATACATATATATATATATATATATATATATATACATATATATATATATATATATATATATATATATATATATATATATATACACATATATATATATATATATGTATATATATATATATACATATATATATATATATATATGTATACATACATACATACATACATATATATATATATATGCATACATACATACATATATATATATACATACATACATACATATATATATATACACATATATATATATATATATATATATATATATACACATATATATATATATATATACACATATATATATATATATATATATACCAGACCAGTGTCGATATAATCCAGTATCTTGAATCACTTTCACCCATTTATTGATGTGCCGTATATACATGCCCTCTACGATATGGAATCCCGTGGGATATTTTCCAATATCGCTTAAGACGGGAAAAAAGGAAAAGTTTTTTTAAGAAATGGAAAATAAAAAAGAAAAAGTACTGTCTAACTACGTCACAACTGTACGCATTATTGCAGACAGTGGTGCAACACTTCCTTGCTTTTAATGCCACGGCCAACCATCAACCACTTCAAAATCTTTTTATATGCATCCGCAATCAAAGCAGCAATAATAAGAAATAAAAAGGTTTAAATACAACGCTAAGAAAGACAGTAGGTGAATGTGAGCATCTTTACTCTCCTTGACCAGTAAGTCATGCTCTGTGCAGTAATTCTTTCTTGCAGTACAACGAGTAAGCCGATGCACGCCTTGAGTATCGAACTCATGACATTCGACTTTTGAGTCGAGAGCTGGCCAGGTAAGCTACTCCTCGTTGTGCTTTGTGGTAATTGTTTCCAGTGACAAAACGAGAACCTCATCAAACATTCACAAATTAACCAAGCCAAGAAGAGATAATCTTGTATTAACAATTGCTTGGCTATATAAGGAAATTCTTTCTTACGAATACATGGCTAAGAAATACAGGTAACTTCCAGGATCTTTACTCTCTTTTGACCACGGTGAGCATTCAATAGATATTGAAGTAGTAATTGACCAAGACAAGGATAAATTAATCTTGTATTAAGATCTGCAGCAACACATTGACATGTCGGAACCCCTTTGTCATGAATACCCAACAAAGAAGAAAGAAAAAGGAAAAGGATTTCATGAATCAACCCTTGCATCACTTACATCACACTATGAAGTAACCCAAAATCTGTAGAGGAAAAGATCTGATAATACAAAATCAAAGGCTGCATCCAAAACAATTACAGGTTTTAGGGATGAACGAGCAGAAGCCAAAGGGTCTGTTGGGGATGTTGCAGGTGATAGCATAGCAGCAAGGAGACAGCAAGCAGAAATGCCTTGGTCCATCACAGCATGTACAAAGAGCACAAATCTGAAAACTCCCAAGTCTCCTCCTGGTTTCATTAAAAACTGGCCCTATAACTTGCCCTTCAACTGGTACAAGCGCCGAGGCATTTGAATCCACCTTCAATACATTTAGCAAACCAAAAGATTCAATCCATCTTTAGTAAATTTGGCAAACTAAAAGATTCAATCTTGCTGAACTGTGAATTAACTTCAGAAAAGCAAACTCCTCTAGGGAAACTAGAGTAGGGAAAAAGGAAAACCCACTAATATGGAGACCACATCAAGCATTAGTAGACTAAGAAAACCAAGAACCACATGACTGCTCATATCAAAACCTGGTTCTAATTCCATGCAATAGCAATGGATTAAATCAATCAGAAACCCATCATTGCGATATCATTTCCATCAGGTTCAGGCAATGAGAAAAACAAAGGCTACACTGGCTCAAAAATGAGAATCTTCCACAAGCAATCCACCAAATGCCCCACATTCACAACCTGGAACGGAAAAAGCAGGAGAAAAGGAGAGGAACGCTGTTTCCTTGCGCACTAACGCCAAAAAGCATATTCAAAAGTACCAAGAATCATCAAAAGCGAAGCATTGTTGACCACTACCACCTTCAATTTTACCACGAAAAGGGAACACCCATTAGAGGAAAACACTCAACAAATGCACAATCAAATTCGTAGGTACTAAGAATCATCAAAGCGCATCATTATTTACCACTACCAACTTCACTTTCACCAGGAAAAAGAAACAGCCATCAGAGGAAGACAATCAACAAAGGCACAATCAAGCACTAGGCACTCACCGGAGAACAGCTTCCATGGTTAAGAAATGAAGCAACAATGAGCAGCAGCAGGTGTATAAAGACCCGAACAGCCATGAACTCAAGTAAAGAACCACCGACAATGCATAAAAGCAAAAATTGATAGCTCAAATATGGGAGAATCAAAACCAGGAGAGAGTGAATAGAAAGAGAGATTTGAGGGATATTGGGAATGATAGATCGGTCCCTCTTTTTTGTTCCTTTTTTTTTCAAAATTTGCAGAGACAAGGATGGTGTTTCCTTAGAAAGAAAGGAATTTGGGTTCTCGGTGATTCACGATTCGCCTTTTCTAACCGATTCTTTGGCACAAGTGAACCCACCACACTCATCCCGAAGGCATTTCTCTAATAGTCTCCGTTTGCGTGCTTTCTCGCACGTTTCACCCACTTCATGCGCGCTTCAAAGAGCGTACCATAAAAGGTGTGTCAACGGGGCAGATCTTGCTTGTCGATCTAAACAGGTCTTGGACCAACGGGTCTGGATCCGTTTATCGGCTCTACGATGAAAGGAATCATCCCTAGGCTATTCCTTGCAGATAATATAAGTTTTATAGTTTATATATTAAAAGTTCGGGATGAACTTGGGATACAAATGTGTTCGGTACAGACTTTTCAAAAAATTATACTCAGGTTGATGTATTATTAGTCAACCTATTTGTTAAGGTATATATATATATATATATATATATATATATATATATAGAGAGAGAGAGAGAGAGAGAGAGAGGGGGGGACTAGTCCGTGCTGCTGAATCCTAAAACACGCCCAATCTTACTCAAACCAAGGACCATCCAATCAAGTTCATTTGGACCGTTCATCTCGACCTATATAAATCGAAACGTCTCTCCCCCACCTCTCATCTCTCGTCCGCCTCTCTCTCTCTCTCTCTCTCTTTCCGTACCTGTAGATCAGACTCTCTCCCTCTATTAGTCAGCCTATTTGTTAACGTATATATTTATATATATATAGAGAGAGAGGGACTAGTCTGTGCTGAATCCTAAAACACGCCCAATCTTACTCAAACCAACGGGCCATCCAATCAAATTTATTCGGGCCGTTTATCTCGACCTATATAAATCGAAATCTCTCTCTCTCCCACCTCTCATCTCTCGTCCCTGTCGATCACTCTCTCCCTCCATCATCTCTACACAGACTTGCTCACTTGGGTTTTCTTTACTCTATGTTAGCTTGGGTTTCCTTTACTCAAAGCACGATATTAACCCTAATATCTCTCTTTGTCTCTCTGCTCTAATCGTGCGTTGCAATATTAAGGGTGTGTTACAATCATTTTCTTGTGTTATTGCTTGCTGGCTTGGGTTAAGGAAGTGACAAACCATGATTGTTGCAAATGTGTTTATTTGTATATTCTCAATAGGTGCTTGTTTATTGAAATTTGTTTGTTTGACATTTGTATTGGCAAAAACTTGATGATGGTGGAACACTTATACTTATTAGGAAATGCCACTTTTGTGAATGGAGTGATCATGAAAAAAGGAACTGGCAAAAGGTATTCATCATATACTTATGACATTAGTAATAATTTTTTGAGTTCCTTTAAAGTGAGTTACTTGTTTTTCTTATGCAGGTCTAAAGGAGAAAGTGAGTTCTGAATGATGTAAAAAGTGAAAGCAATGTGATAGTTTGAGAGATAATGACTTTGTTAAATTTAGAAATTGTTACATTCGGTGATTCGTTATGTGATGTTGAGTTCTCTTTTGCTTATTGATTTTGCATATATGTTCTAGGTTTCTCTTTGAGATAGGACGAGAATTTCATGTGGGATCGCAATGATGAACATGTGATGTTGACATATATGTTTAATTTATTCTTGCTATTCTTGAGATTAATTACTACTCAGCGGCTTGCTTTCGAGCATGTTGAGTTCTCTTTTCATTAATAATTTTGCATGTTTGTTCCAGTGATAAACACGAGGAACGATAGTGTCTACTTTAATGGCCATGTGCATATGTTTAATTTATTTTTTCCAAACTTCTAAGGGAGGTTTACTCGAACAAAAAGAAGTGGTTCAGTGAAGTAATGCAAAATAAAGGGTATGTCACAAATTACATTATGCTAAGAAAACTAGTTAAACTTTAGAGGTTTATAAGAAAGTAAAGAAAGAAGCGAAAAAAGGTTGTAAGTGAATCAAAAGCTAAAATTTGAGAGGATCTATATATAAAACTCAACTCAAAAGATGATGAAAGAGATATTTTTAAGATAGCTAGGGCTAAAGATAAGAAAACTAAGGATCTTAATTATGTTAGATGCATTAAAGATGAGGATGAGAAAATTCTAGTGGCAAATGATGATATAAGAAATAGATGGAAAAACTATTTTTATAAGCTTTTTAATGAAAATAAAAATTTTAGTATTAGCTTAGGAGAGTTAGCCAAATCAGAAAAGTATATAAACTACAATTTCTACCAACGTATTCAAAAGAATGAAGTCAAAGAGGCTCTTAATCATATGAAGGGTGCTAAATCGGTAGGACCAGACAATATTCCTATAGAAGTTTGAAAAATACTAAGAGAAATAAGAATCACTTGGCTCAATAAGATTATTTAATGAAATATGGAGAAACCAAAAGATACCCAAGGAATGGAGAGCGAGTACACTTAAATCCATATATAAGAACAAGGGAGACATTGAGAATTGTGTGAATTATCGAGGTATCAAGTTAATGAGCCATACTATGAAATTGTGGGAAAGAATTATCGAACGTAGGTTAAGACAAGTATTAAGTACAACAGAGAACCAATTTGGATTCATACCAGGCAGATCTACTATTGAAGCGATTCACTTTTTGAGACGTCTTATGGAACATTTTAGAGCAAAAAAGAAAGACCTTCACATGATATTTATTGATCTAGAAAAGGCTTACGGTAGGATACCAAGAGAGGTTCTTTGGAGAATCTTGGAAAAAAGAGGTATTTCATTGACATACATTAACCTTATAAGAGACATTTACGATGGTGCAAAAACATGTGTGAGGACTCATGAAGGAATGACAGACTTCTTTGAAGTTAATATTGGGTTACATCAAGGATCAACTTTAAGTCCATACTTATTTACAATGGTGATTGATGAGTACAAAACATATTCAAGATGAAGTGCCTTGGTGTATGTTATTTGCATATGACATTGTGTTAGTGGAAGAGTCTAAGGAAAAAGTTAATAGAAAATTGGAACTATGAAGAGAAGTATTAGAAAGCAAAGGCCTCCAACTTAGTAGAACAAACACAAAATATATGGAATGTAAGTTTGATCATTTGGTTACTTCAAAGGACATAGAATTTAAAATTAGCACATATTGCATCCCCAAAAGGAAAGTTTTGAATGCCTATGGTCAATTTTTCAGAGTGATGGAAGAATTGATGGAGATGTTATGCATAGAATTAATGTTGGTTGGTTAAAATGGAGAGGAGCATCAGGTATTCTTTGTGATAAGAAGATACCATTAAAGTTAAAAGGTAAATATTATAGAGCAGCAATTAGGCCTGCCATGTTTTATGGTTATATAAGTGTTGGGCAGTTAACCATCAACATGTACAAAAGATGTCTGTGATAGAAATAAAGATGTTGAGATGGATGCGTGGTCATACAAGAAAAGACTGTATACATAATGAGGTTATTAGAAACAAATTAGGAGTGACACCAATAGATGATAAAATGAGAGAATATCGTTTAAGATGGTTTTAACATATATAAAGAAGATCAGAAGAAGAACCTCTAAAAATGTTTGAAAAACTAAATTTGGAAAGTATTAAAAGAGGTAGAGGACGACCACAAAAGTGTTGAAAAGAAACAATAAAGAATGATCTAGCTTATTGTGAGTTAACTGCTAACATGGCATATGATAGAGCTATGTGGAAACAAAGAATCCATGTAGCCGACCCCGTCTAGTATGGGAAAAGGCTTAGTTGTTGTTGTTTGTTGAGATTAGTTAGTGCTCAATGACTTGCTATCGGGCTTGTTGAGTTCTCTTTCCCTTACTGATTTTGCATGTTTGTTCCAGGTTTCCTTTTGAGAGAGGACGAGAGTTTCATATGTGAGATCACAATGATGAACACGAGGACCGAATTGTCTACTTTAATGGCCCTGTGTATATGTTTTATTTATTGGACTGAATGTTCTTGTTACTCTCTGCAGTAAGCTTTGCACGCCCATGTCATCCCTATATATTTTAAAAAAAATCTATTTTGTTACCGGGAGAAATGTAGCAGATGTTTATCCATGCATACTCATTCAAAGTAATTTCACACTTCAGTTACAACAAATTTCCCATCTAGAAAACTAATTTTACAGCTAACATAGAAGATGCATAAGGTCATTTCAACTCTTTCTTATATGTTAACCAGATTTCTAACTCGTTCAAAGCTCAAAATAACAGTCCATGGCATATCAAATATTCAAGATAAAAAATAAGATGATCAAGTACATTGAAAGCTCAAAATATCAGTCATTGTCAAATGTCACAGGTACTTCCAACTATCACATTACAAGGCTCAAATATCAGTAGTCCAAGGCATTTTGTGCTGCAATTTCAATAATTCTACCCATAAGGTTCTCCTTCTCTTTAATTATGATGCATAACCCTTCTTTGGTTTCTGCTAGTTTCATCTCCAACTCACAACACTTGGGATACTTGCATGCTTTGATGCAGTGACAATATCTTCATCATTAGTTGATTCATTTCCCCATCCTTTCCAAATGAAGCGCTTGTAGGTATGGAACAAAACATAAAAGGAAGAGAAATACATTAATACAAGTCCTACAATGTATATAAATATATGAACATATATAGTAACTGTAACACCCAAAGATAAAATCCTCAATGAAGGGTTGATATGGATCGAATCAAATTGAAATACCAACTGCGAATTTGATCGGATCCAAATACAAATTGGATCCTATGTAAGCACGGATTGGATTCAAAATGCCAAAGCAAGGTGAACCACATTGAATATAGATTGGATGAAGTACAAGTATAGGACAAATCAAATCCAGATAAAAAATTTAAGTATAGATTGAAGTGGATACAAGTACAAACCGGGTCCAAGCCCGAATACAGATTGGATCAAATACAAGTATAAACCAAATCAAAGCCATATACAAAATTCAAGTATAGATTGGAGTGGATTCAAGTACAAAATCAGGTCAAGATCCAAATACAAATCGTATCAAACATGAGCATCAATTGAATAAAATCTGAATACAAGATCAAATCGGATCCAAATAGAGGCCAAATTCAAAATTTGAAAGTCCACCGAAATACCCATTGATCCTTAGAAAACCCAAACCCTTTTTTTCAAAGAAACGGGAAGACTCAAAAATCTATAAAACAGGAAGAACGTCCCACAAGGAGCACCAATAAATCTTGAGGGAGTTCATGCAGAAAGATAGTGAAACACCCATTGATCCTTAGAAAACCCAAACCCTTTTTTTCAATTTCTTAGTTTATTGTAGGCTTGTTGAGAACTGATTCTCGATGTTACACAAAGAATCTAAGTGTAAATGGATACTTGTTTGCAAGTTACCAAGAGCGAAGGCCTTCCCTTTCATCCTCTCCATATCTTTGGTGAAGGCAAAGAACCATCACTCTTCTATACACACATCTTTCTCTCATACACACCGAATATAGATACAAAATCTACACATTGAACACACACAAAATCTATATGCACACCTCTCTCTCTGCCTTAACCTCCCAGCCCAAGTAACAATGTTCCACATCATAGCCCCAACTCCAAAGTCACTTCTTCCCCACAAACTCACTGGAGGGCTAACCTGAATTGTCATTCAAAGTCCCAAGAATTCCTCTATCCAAGGACCCTAAAGTCCCATTGTCACTCTACGAGTACCGACCCTTAAAGACCAAGGCTCCTCCCCATCCTCTTGTCCTCATGTGAATGAAATCAAAAGATCCGACAGGATCTACCAACATGAATACCTTAGGAACCCTCTTAAGCCTATAAGACTAGATCCCATTACAATCCGAGCTCTAAGAGCTCCGACACCAACCCAAGACAAAGGGAAAGAATGATTGCCCGATTACTACCTCGAGAACCATATGACCTAAATACAAGTCCAATGTTCATCCTCGAGCTTATAAGATCCTCATCTGCACACAAGAGGGTGATCCAAGACATCCTTGGAAATGTTAAAGTCTTAAAAACTACCTCTCTTGAGTCTCTAGTTGTTCTAATGTCATCAATCCTAACACAAACGCCTCTAACTTTCTCGAATTACGATCTGCCTAAACCTATACTTTTGCATTACCAAGCCTTATATATATGACTGAAGGTTAACGGAAAACGCATTTCTAGATGTCTTATAGACAGAAGTGGAGGCCTTAACATATTGCCCTTATGGTTTGCCCTTCACGTGGGAATACTCAATGAACAACTCACTCCCATAGATATCCAAGTCATAGGATATGACGACCACACTTCTACTCCCAAGGATACTATCGTCCTCACAGTTGAGATAGGTTTTACCTCTCCTTCTCTATATCTCGCCCTAAAAAAGTTAGTCCATCCTTTCTAACGGATCTAACTCCCTCGTCTCTCAAGTACTTATCATAGATCTCACTAGTGGGCCTAAGGTTTTTCGGTTAAGAGAATATATTGATGACTCTCTCCTCCAATCTTGTTGAGTACCAGACCTTTGCCCTCTTCGGAAAGGCCTAGATGATGCTCTTCTCCAGGAGGTATTCTCCATTTCAAGGTCTTGACACCTACTCATAGGGTCATTTCACACCTGCGGAACCCAAAGCTCGTCACGGTCGATATGACTTAGGTTACGACCCTCATTTCCTCTCTCTCTCTGCCTCCATTTCACACATAAGGTTGCCTTCTTCATCTCTCTCTCGGCCTCTGCTTTATGCAGAGGGTTGAAGCCTCCCCTCTCTCTTCTGTGCTCGTGTGAAACATACCTGAACAACTGCTTGAGGTCGCATTCCTCACCACCTGCGGACAGTCTGGCCACCGCCTCCCGGGTTGTTACAACATTGGAATAAGTAATTACTAAGTTGATGATAATTGGATATCTTAACTATCATCGAACCACCACATGCTATGCAAACTTGGCGACCAACCTAAATAATTGATATATATACTTTGTTAGTTTATGCGATATTCATCAATAAACCATGTTTAATTGCTTTGTTACTTAGCTTAATGCGCCATAAACCCTCTTAAAGAACCCGTGTATAAGTTGCCTCAGCATCTTCTTCCATCTCAAATGCATAATAAATAGAACCGTGGTATCTCGAAACTTGAATTTGACACTCTTCCATGATTTATATAGTCCAGGAGTTCGTCCCACGAATACACAATATATTTTTTTCCAATACTCTAACGTTGATAGTACCATAATTGAAGCCCAATTTAACTTTCGCATAAAAAAGAATTAAACGTCAAATTTAAAAGTGATAAAATAAGGTATACCAGCGGCTTTACCCGTGCTTCTATTGAACCTGCCATGACACCTAACAAAATAGACATGGTTGAAATGCAATTATAAGAAATCTGGCATGTGTATGTATTCTAAAAAATATTAGTCTTATATCACACACCCCATTGAGTAATTTATGTACCTCATTCATCATTCTTGCAGTTTCCTGTTAATTACCATATATATATATATATAGCTAAAAAATTGACAGCAACGTTATGACACTATTTTATTAAAAAGAAGAGGAAAATTTTGAAGTAGAAAGTTTTTGCTATTTAAGAGAAAAAGCATGAACCTACGAGAGAAGAACAAATTCAAAGAAGGAAATAGAGTCTGCCATTAATATATCAATATAAGAAAACCGTAAGAACATTCATTAGGTCATATATCTCTAAAAGAAAACACACGATTATTCATTCACCACTAAAGAAAACCACATCATTCATTAAGTCTTATATCGCTAAAAGAAAACCAGATCATATTCTTTCATTAAGTCTGGAGAGAATGTGCCAGTAGAGATGATGGAGGGAGAGAGTATAGTCGATAGGGAGGTGTGTGTGTGTGTGTGTGTGTGTGAGAGAGAGAGAGAGAGAGAGAGAGAGAGAGAGAGAGAGATGAGAGAAATTCCAACTTATATAGGTAAACGGCTTGGATGAACTTGATGGGACGGACTGTTGGTTTGAGTAAGATTGAGCATGTATTAATATTGAGAACGGATTAGTCCCTATATATGTGTATGTGGGTGTGCATGTGTGTTTTCTTTGTTACCAAACCTTGACCCTAATGGGTCGAAATCAGGCCAATTCCCGGGTAACCCAACCCGATCACACCCCCATTAACTGGAATGGGCAATTCAAAAAAACATGGATCAGCACAGCCTAGAGGTGGCTGGTTCGGATCCGATTCAGTGTGTTGATTTGGAGCCCAGAGCACTGTCTCAACCGGGCAGAACTGGAACTGGGGAACCAGAACCGAGAGTCCAATGGTTGCAAACCATATTTTGGTTTCAGTTCCAAAGTCCCACGTCCAGTACATGTTTTTAGCTGTTGATTCACACTTATTCTTTCTTGGTTTCTGGTCATGCAAGTCAACATTTTCTTGGGGCTACATGATTAATGATGCTCATTAAAAGCAGTGTTGCAAGTCAAGATTACTCTACTCAATCATACGATACATATCAAACGCATATCATGAAATTGGGGTGATAGTTCGACAGCGCAATAACCAGAGATGTCGATCATCCACACAGCATTGAGTTGATGAGTTGGTGATTTTTGACTACCCCAACTTCAATCATTTGGGTGGTGCAGGTTTATTTCATCAACCACAGATATGATGGATCACAATTGTGGAATCTTCAGAGTGATCCTGGTATCCAACTATTTGTATGGATGTCTTCATTCCTTTCCTTCGTCTTTCTCTACCCTTCAACTTCAAATCTGTTAGGAGCAGCAGCAGCTTATAACCCAAAATGCATCTGCAGGAAACCGATATTGACGCGAATCAAAGGCATCCATCCTCAGGGGTCCACTGGATCATTGTAGAAATGCCCTCCCGAAACGACGAATCAAATATCATCAATTTTGACGTTGACTGCTGTCAGATACGTTTCGCCATATGGTGAAGCTTTCGAAGTCAAGAAGAGCTGCGCCGGAATCATCCCTTTTTCTGCAATACTCGATAGCCGTGAAACGCTGCCGACAGATTACTCCAAGGAGTAACTCACGCTGCCGTACTTGACAATTGGCATATCGACTTTGGGTGCATATTCCAGCTCATTGATTAGGTTAAAAATGCTACAAACCAAGCACAAGGAGCAATATATATATATATATATATATATATATATATATATATATATATATATATATATATATATATATATATATATATATATATATATATATATATATATATATATATATATATATATATATATATATATACCTCGTATGCTGAGCGCGTCTACTCACAGGTTAAAGGTCATGAGTTCGATACCTAGAGCCTGTATTGCCTTTAGGCTCCCCATTATCAAAAAAAAGTTACAACTAAAATCTTACTTGGTAGCTTTTACAAGCTTGATCAAATTTAGTCATGATTAGTTTTGTTCACATATCTTATGTCACATACATAAGAGTGTTCATGGAGCTGCCAGAACCAAGCCAAACAGGAATGTCTAGAGATTTTGGTTCGGTTCGGTTTTAGTTGAAAAAAATTCTGACAGTTTGGTTCATGGTTTTAGTGTTGAAACTGAACCGAAGTATTCACATTTTATATGTATATAAGGTTATAAAACTTATATTAGTGTTGAAACTGAACCGAACCCTTCACATTTTATATGTATATAAGGTTATAAGACTTATAATATATCTTTATAAGTTTATGCGTTTATGTATATGAGTTTTATGACCTTATATATATATATATATATAACTTCTCCCTCACCTTATTTTTGATGCTTTTATGTATACTGTTAGATATGATTTGTCAGCTTGTACCATTGTTACCTCATACTTCGAGGCTCCTCTACATAGATCGCCTAAATTGACGTCCTCTTTCTAGATCGAGAACTTATCAAGTCTCCTCAAATTTTGACGCCAACCGGGCTTAAGTAGTTTTAGTCAAAAAAGTGTCTAAAAGCCGCTAAAATCAATACTATATTAAATTTAAAATAGAGTGCCTAAGGTGGTCGCCTTACTCGCTTTACCCACGTCAAAAGTGAACCACGGGGAAGTTGTTGAGGTTAGCATTTAATGGATGTAAAAAGGTGATCATTTCCAGAGCGATGGCATCCCTTCTTGTTAATCCATACGCATATGGAACTTCTCGCCATTAATGAAGGCAAGTAACAACATAAACAAATAAACAAATTATATATTAGGTGTGAATTCGTCGATATATTTACTTGTTTTAGGACAAATTGATAAGTAAGATGAAGAAAAACGTAATTTATTCCCTGCCATTAAAGATAAATAATGCATTTGCTATCAGTATATTCCTAATCAATTGGCCACAAACACACAGAATTGGGGTCCTCAGCACATACAGCAAAACACACAAAAAAAAACACCCTACTCTGTCAGCGTGCGTGGTGCATGTATTTGTGTGTGCGTGCGAGAGAGAGAAAACTGCAAAATTTTGGTTTCAATTTCTTCAAGACCAACTTGGGCATCTTCCCTATATGTTACAGAAAAAGTAACAAAAAAAAGAGTAACAGAACAAAGAGGGAGGTGGGGATTGGGTTTCCAATGCTAGTGATAGCACTAGAACCAGTAGGCGTACTGAGCCCGGGAGGACCGAGCCCACCTCCTGTGCCGGTGATCGTCGTGGGGCTATTTGGGTTGTAGGTGGTTGTAGTGGGTGTTGTGCCTGTGGTTGTAGGCGTGGTTGTTCCCGGTGTCATCGGAGTAGTTCCACCAGCAGCACTGCACAGCACAATCACAGCCATGATCATTTGAGTCTTAGCAATTCATATCAATGATACGAACACAGAAGCTGAAATACTTGGGTTTTTCCTCGTAGAAATAGTCAACCCAAAGACAACCCAATTTTCTGTCGTGTCACTTTGGGTGAATTCGAGCACATACTGCTGGTATCATGCTCGTGTTAGGCTTTCATGTCATGTGTCCTATATTCCGAAACCTATGAACACTATAAACACCCCTTGGCTCGAGGCATAACTTTTGGATCTGAAATCCTTATTTTGGATATAAGTATCTAATCAAATAAAGTTTGGATTTAAGATTGGCTCAGTCTAAGCCTGGACTGTGGACCCAATGGAGAACCGAATCTATAAAAAAAAAGTCGTGTCGGCAACTCCAATGAGAAAATGCAGACAGGCTTTTCTTTCCTCCTTTCCTTTTTGCTAAAGTTTACTTGAAAGAACCAAAACAATGTGGGAAATCTGGCATCCGTGAGATTCGAACTAGAGACCCTTTGATTGGGATAGTGCGAGCCTATCTGGTCCAAGCTATCTAGACCGGACAGCACAGATTCGAACCAAAGACCTTTTGGTTGAGATAGTTCCAGAATCCAGCCTGCCTGACACAAGCTGTCTAAACTGGACCACATAGACCCAAATCACCACTCTCCCAAGCATACGTTCAAATAACTCATACACACACATGCACCCTCTAAGTGTCTTCGTTGGTACAATGGAGAGGCTGAAGCAAATGCACTCTCCGGGTCTCAAACTCATGCACCCTCTAGGAGTCGAACTCCCGCCAACAGCAACGATGCTAAAGCACACTGCCATTGAGCTAACGCTATGGGTGTTTGCATGTGTGTTAGGCTTCGGCCTCCTCCTCTAACCCCCAAAAAATATTCATGCTTTGTACCATACACAGGAAAATTTCTGTTTTTCCTAAGAAAAAGATGGATCAATATGTCGTGATTCAAGTACTTCAAAGAACATGAAAATAAAGTTTAAAATCGAAAAAGACCTGTTAGATGTCTTATATTTTCAAGATAATCAAGTTGGATTCTAAAAGTTAGCAGTCAAAAACGGCATCGTTTCGCCGATATCTATGAATATGATCTATACGAGCAAGAAGGGTTTTACCTCACAGACGAAGGATAGACGCATGATCCGTAGCCTGCAGCCAAATGAACACAACAAGGAAAAGAATTAAGAATCTACTAAGCAAAGGAGGTAGCTATAGCCTTATAGGGATGGCGATTCTAGACAACTTCCACCCGAACTTGACTAAAGTCCGGGTTGGGTCTTGGTTGCCCCGAAGTAACAAAAACTCCCTTTCTTTCTCTCTCTCTATATATAAAGAGAGTCTTAACTGTATATCGTCTTTTGGAGTATAATTTGCATAAACATTTCTATCTTTTGATTTTTGAGATCGACGGTTAAAAGTTAACTCACTTTGCATTCAGTGTATCAACAATACTTTTAATTTAAATCTTCCTCATTAATCTCAAAAGTAAAGCGATGAAAACATTTATGTAAGATTGTGCATCCAAAAAAAACATTATGTAACTTAGACACACTCTCTCTACTCTCTCTATATATAGAGAGGGATTGCTAGATAATTTCTTATACTAGACTAACTAGATGATGTGCATCATTTGTCCAATCACACCAAAAATGTTTATCGAGTCATCCATCAATGTCAATACAAAGGTCAATGTCTTTTAATGCATGTTGATGTAGCACATCTGTCTTTTATGATGATAGTAATTTTCTCTCTCTATATATATATAAAGAGAGAAACTATCTTGTCTAACAATTTTTTCTTTATATATATAAAGAGAGAAAAACTAAGAGTTGCTAGACCTAGACAATTTGTACTGTTTGTAGATTGCATGAACAACACATATCGACCCGTTCGTCTATATCAACATAAGGGTTCATTAAATGTGAGGTGGTATAGGCGGTTTCATAATGTCTAATTGATCGCACGAATGATAGTGATAATCAAAAGAATTATCAAGTTGATCTCTTTCTTTCTCTTTCTATATATAAATATAAAACCAAAAACTCTACCACCGAGTTAGAAGAAAGGGTTGCGTTAGCATTACAGCTAGCATAAAACATTATTGTGTGTATTAATTATGGAGTCTGAGTAGGCTCGGGTTGGCCAGTTTTACTCGAGAAAAGGATGTCGAGCAAGGACCAACTTGCTCTATCAGCAGTATTACGTGACCTGGCTAGGGGGAGTTTGATACTCGGGGCGTACATGCGGCTTCGGCCTCCCTATTGTACCAAAGTGGTTATATATATGCTCCCTATGCAATACAGACAACTCAGTACTCCTCGTGCATCGAACTGATGACCTCGCTAGGTAGACGGAGTCTTTAATCTGTGCGACTCTTAATATGGAACTCATGACCTCTTGTTAGGAAGATAAACTTAGCTCCCCATAGGGATCAAACTCCATACCACTTGTTAGTGAAATAGGGAGAGGTACTCTATTGGGTCTCCATTTATGACGATCACGGTGACCCTGAAGGATCGAACTCAAGACTCTTGTTCACTGGTGAATCTACATTTCCGTGCCACCCAAATTTAAAAAAGTAACAAAAGAGGTAGGGCCAAGGGTGGTGAAATCGATGTGTTGTAATTAGACATAGCTGGTTTGGAATCCGTTCAGCGATTCCAACCAGAACCAGTCCGGACTAGAAACCAACTGAAACTAAAACCAGTCAAAATGGACTAGTATTCGGATCCAAAACTGAGGACCATGCGATTTTATTCCCATTCCACCTTTCATGGAACCAAAACCTAATGCTCCAAATCGTGTTTCATATAATTGTTCTTTTCAAATTTCAAAAATTTTAATGATTTTTTGGTTAAGATTAGTTTAAGACTCGAAATGAAACTAGAATTGGCCATCTCGAACCAGAATTAAAAACAACACAGTCGCAGTTTGGTTCCTGTTCTTGGTTTAAGAAAAAGTGAATATGGTCGTGCCTAGCTGTCATACATAGTTCGGGCCACCCTACCCTAAAATGTTCCTTGTGCTATTAGCTGGAGGCCAAGAGATTTTCTAAATCCACAACTGCCTTTGTTAGGGAGATAAAATCAGTTCCTCTCATGTCTCGAACTCATGACCTTCAACCCCTAGCCAGCAGTTTCATAACACGAAAGGGCCCCTTAGAGATGGAACTCATGACCTCTCTCTCTCTCACACACACACACATACACACACACACACACACATATATATATATATATATAAGAGAGAGAGAGAGAGAGAGAGAGAGAGAGAGAGAGAGAGAGAGAGAGAGAGAGAGAGAGACTGACTTGGATCTGTCATAGCCACCACAGCGGTGCCACCGAAGTCGCAGGAGCCAGGAGCCTTGGCCTTGCGCTGGTAGTAGCTGTTGATGGCATAGGAGGCGTGCGCCTGAACCGTGTTTGGCAGGTAACAGAGTCCATTTGGCGTAATGGGTGCACAGTCTGCGCCGGCGCCGCAGGCATAATCCAGCACCGTCTGCAGGGTCGTATCCAATATACTGCTCCTCGCGATGCACCACGTAGTATCATCAGCCACCACTTTCTTCTTCTGGCCACCTCCGGCCATCATTAACACAAAGAGCAGCAGCACTGCGGCCGGCTGAAAGAAGGGCATGACGCCGCTCCTCGACTAAGAGAGATGCCAGAGGCCAAGAAGGGAAGAAAATTAACAAGGAAGAAAGCAAAAGAAAGAGAGAAAATGTCAAAGAGGTGTAAAAGAGAGGAAGAAAGCTAAAGGGAGGGGTCACAGCCATTATCTTATGCTCCCTTTTCTTTCTTCTTTTTAGACGTTGCTTTGTATTTGATCAGGAGGCTCTTTTATCATATTGACCGGTGTGTCCCTGGCATCAAAAGCAGTGAGGTACTGAGAGGCTTCTCAGTGAGGTACTGAGAGGCTTCTCTTCCAGAGTTACTGGAGATATGGTGATTGATGAAGGGTGTCGCTGGAATTGTTCTATTCGAGGTTTTTGACTCTGTGTGTGTTCTTTGGTCGATGGCTGGTGTCATTGATTCTCTACTTTCTCTTAAAACCCTAAATTAGGAAGGTAGATGGATTCGGTTCAGTTTAAAGATCCACAAACCAAATCCATCCTTCTTGCATATAGGCTTGAATTCATGTATGCATGGGTTCCATAAGCGAACTATCTTTAAATTTGAAAACCAAAACCTAAAAGCAAAGGTAACCAAACCAAACTGAACCGAATTATTTCAATCAATTCAGTTCGGTTCTTTGGTTTGAGCTCCATAAGATTATTAATGTGCATACATACACACATATATCTTCTCCGTAATAGTCATTGAAATATGTTCACGCATACATTATCTTTTAATTCATTTTGAAATCTCTAAATATGAGTAAATCATGTGAGAGATAGACAACAACCTTAAAAATTGCAACGATATAGGACGGAGATAATATGCTACTGAGAGGAGGCTTTATAATCATCATACTTATTCATATTATCAATTTGGTTATTCGATTTTGAGTCATTAGAAATTGAACCGAACTGATTAACCAATTTTTTTATGAAATTAAACCGAGCTGAATAAAAAAAATTCAGTTCAGTTATAGCCAATAATTCTCACCCCTACATGTATCTGCATAGAAACATATATTCGAAATCTCATCCGGTGTCTAACACCTGCGATTAAATTGGGATATGAATGGAATCGGAATTGTTGTTTGATAATCAGTTTTAAGTTTGTACATAAATTTTATTCATCAGTCCGTTATGCAAGTACCCAAAAGCTTAGGGCTGGCGATTTGGGTTTTGCGGTCGTTTAGGGTAAAAAAACAGGTCAACCCGAGTATCACCCAGTTTTTTCGTTTTATGTAAAATTGGGTGAACAGTAATGATGATTTTCCGGTCGTGTTTATGTTTCGACTTTCTGAAACGCCAGCGGTTTTTCATGTTTCAGGTCGTGTTCTGTCTTGCCATTTTAAACAGCTTCAAGAAGGCAAGTTTAACATTTTAAAAAAATGTATAAACTGTGTACATTTTCCATTAAAAGATACAACAACAACAACAACAAACCTTTTCCCATACTAGACGTGGTTGGTTACATGAATTCTTTGTTTTCATAGAGCTCCATCATGTGCCATACTATCAGTTAACTTATAAACTTATAAGCTAGATCAATTTTTATTGTTTCCTTTCAACATTTTTGTACTCTTTCTCTTATTTTTAGTTTGTTCTAATTTATCATACTTTCTTACTATATGTGCAAACCATTTTAAATGATTTTCTCTCATTCTATATCTATTGGTGTCACTCCTAATTTATTTTTAATTACCTCATCATCTATATGGTTTTTTTTTGTGTGACTACTCATTTATCTCAATATCTTCATTTCTATCATGAACATCTTTCGTAAATGTTGATGATTAACTGCTCAACACTTAAAACCATATAATATAATGAGTCTAACTTCTCTATAATTTTTATCTTTCAATTTTAGTGGTATCTTCTTGTGGCATACATTTTTTATTAAAAGATATTTAGGTATAATCCTTACTTGATTGATGCATTTTCCTATGTGATTCCCTTCCACCCATGGATGGGGCCATATCCATGATCTAAAGTACCTTTTCCATGAGGTAAATTATAGAGTGAAATCTCACCTCAAATCCAAGCACACTATTCTTTGTTCACATACTTGTTGAAATGTTCGAAAACTTATTTCAGGAAATGTTGAATTGTGCCATCGAGGAGTTGTTTAGGGAGCTGCTAACTGCTTACAGTTTCATATCCAGCATAAGATTGTAGAAGCAGAATGTTATTTTCTTCGATCTTTCTATTTGTTTGGTTTTATTTGATTGGAAACACATTGTTCAATGAGGTGAAGATCTTCCCCCATGCGAAGAACACCATTTGAATTTATGGAGAAGATATCTTCCCTGCTTGCAGTTCCTTCTTTGTTCATGTGAAACAATCTTCTGGTTGTTAGCTGTAGATGGCCCATAAAAGAGTTGTTGGCAGTTCTAGTGAAGATGTCTTCTGCTCTGTTACATAGATTACACTTGAAGTTAGGGGACCTTTTCATCTTTGTGGTTGTGTGGAACTGGATGTTTGCCACTTTGGTATGCAAATGGTGTTGACAGTAGAACATTTACGTATCGAACAATTAGAATGGCTTATTTTGTAAGTTTTAAAAAAAAGGAATGACTTGTTTCATACTTTTATGTTGGGCTTGATTTTGAAATAATGAGGTGGATGTGTAATGAAGGAGAGGGCAAATCTAAGGTTATATAATGCATAGTACCAATATAAATTGGTTTGGCATCTAAAAGAGGTTGCCGAATGGACTTTAATTAGATGTGAGACATCAATTATATTGTACTTAAAAAGATGAGAGGGAAGTCTCACAGTGATAAGAAGGAAACAATAAAACATGATCTTGTTTTTCATGTTATTATGACCAATGTTGTCAACATCATTTTACGAAAGTTACTTGGCTACTATATTCTTGATTTGGATAACTATTGCCTACAATTTTGCAACTACAACAATAATAACTACTAAGACTTTTTCATGTAGATGGAGTTAGCTACATGAATTCTTTATTATCATGTGTCACGCTAACCGTTAACTCAACATAAGCTAAATCAAACTTTATTGCTTTCTTCCAACACTTTTGTTGCCTTCTCCTTCCTTTTTTTTAACATTTTCACAATTTAGTTTCTCATGCTTTCTTACAAAAGCTTCCTTTGGTAAATTTTTTACATATTCAAATCATCTTAAATGATTTCCCCTCATTTTACCATCTATTAGTATTACTTCCAATTTGTTTCTAATAAACTCATTACATATATGATATTTCCTTGTGTGATCACACATCCATCTCAACATATTCATTTATGTAATGAACATCTTTTATATATGTTGATGATTACTTGTCCAATACTCAAAATCATACAACATAATGAGTCTAATTACTGCTCTATAATATTTATCTTTCAACTTTAATGGTATCTTCTTGTTACATAGAATACCCGATGTACTTCTCCATTTTAATCAACCTACATTAATTCTATGTGTAACATCTCCATCAAGTCTTCTTATAAAAAACACAATGTAAGTCAATCTTAATTCCTATGTCATTTGAAGTAACCAAATGATCAAACATGCATTCTATATACTTTGTCTTTGTTCCACTAAGTCGAAAGAAAGCCTTTACTTTTTAATGGTTCTCTCTATAATTATAATTTCCTATTAACTTTTCTCTTAAACTCATTCACTAATACAATGTCATTTGCAAACAATATACATCATGGGACTTCATCTTGAATATGTTTTGTTAGCTCGTCAATAACCAATACAAATAAATATGGAGTTAAAGTTGATTCTTTATGTAATCCAATATTAACTTTAAAAACCTATCATTCCTTCATGGGTTGTAATACATGTTTGTGCATTATCATACATGTCTCTTATAAGATTAATATATGTCAAAGGGATACCTCTCTTTTTCAAAGTTCTCTAAAGAATATCCATTGACACCTTATCGTAAATTTTTTCTAAATCAATAAATATTATGTGAATGTTCTTTTTTCTCTAAAGCGTTCGATAAAACATTTCAATAGATAGATAGCATCAATACTAGATCTTCTTAGCATGAATCTAAATTGGTTTTCTATTATACTCGATATTTGTCTCAACCTCAGTCCAATAATCTTTTACATAATTTCATAATATGACTCATCAACTTGATACTTTGATAAATTGTATAATTATTAATGTCTTCTTGGTTCTTGTACATGGGTATAATTGTACTCTTCTTTTATTGTTCAAGCATTTTTATTTTTTTATATTTTATTAAATAATCTTATAAGCTAAGTAATCCTCGTCTCTCTTAGGATTTTTCATATTTTTATAGGAATATTGTTTGGTCGTACCTATTTATAAACCCTCATAAGTTTAAAAGACTCTTGGACTTCATTCTTTTGAATACTTTAGTAGAAATTATAGTTTATATAATTTTTAATTTGATTAGCTCTCCTAAGTTAATATTAACATCTATATTTTTATTAAAAAACTTAAAAAATAATTTTCTATCGATTTTTTATATCAGCACTTGACATTATAATCTTCTTATCCTCATCTTTAATGCACCTAACAAAAGTAAGATTATTATTTTTCTTATCTCTAGCTTTAGCTATTCTAAAAATATCTCTTTCACTCCCTTTTGAGTTGAGTTTTTTATATGAATCTTCTCAAATTTTAGTTGTTGATTCACTAACAACCTTTTTTTTTCTTTTTTCTTTTCTTATAAACCTCTCTCATTAGTCTTGTTGACATAATACAATTTATAACATTTTCTCCTCACCGGGATATGATCTTGCACCACTTCACTCTATCACCAAGCTTTCTTTTGTGCCGGTATGCCTTCCCTAGATTCACCTACTACATCTTTTTATACTTTCTTAATATAATTTGTCATATTGTTCTACAAAAGGTGTACCTACATAATTCTAAGTATCTCCTTGAAGAACTTTATGTTTAAATATATTTTTCTCATTTTTTAAGTTTCACTATTTAGTTTTAATAACTTATATATTATTTTATCTATTTATTTACTGTTTTACTTACAAATTCATAAATAAAAGTCGATTTTGTGTAGATCAAGTTTTCTTTTAAAATTACCTATCAATCCTTACAACACGGTCTATCTTTCTTTTCGTTTCTTAACTCATAAAATAATCAATTTGTGTGGAAACAAGTGTTGAAAAAATGTGTTTTACAAATGTGAGTACATAAAATGTAGTTTGAAATTAAGGTAAAAACACACGAATCTGAGAATAAAGAACAATGTCACTAGGACCTGCACCTGGAGTTGGTGAGAATCGGACCCAGTGGACCGATCCGATGGTTACTCCAACTATTCAGAAGTCCGTTAGTTCTGTAAAAGATAACAAAAGTGTTTACGTCAGGGGAAAGATCAGATAACTATTTCTTGTAAGAGGCTGCTCTTCCCTCTGATAGGAGAAAATCTTATAAAGATTGACTGCTCTGTGTGCGCGCATGCGTGTGCGAGAGAGAGAGAGAGGGAGGGAGGGGGAGAGCAGTCAGTTAAAACAAAGAGGAACCAGAATTGTATAGAATTTTGCTTGACCATAATCAGTTCTCCAAGGACCCTTCTCTTACTTTCATAACACGCTGTTTAAAAAGCTGTTTCTCTCCTTTTCTTTGCTGCAGCTTCTTCATCAAACACTTGGATCGGCAACCACTCCAGCCAACTCCACCAACTGTTGTTTTCACTCTTTTGCGTAGAAGTCTCTTCAGGGGCAAGAGGAGAATGCTTTCCATCCTCCAGGCAAGACATTAACTGCAAAGCTCCATAATCTAATGCAGTCCCAACGCATGAGAAGAGGATAGCATATCGAACCGCACCAATCTGCCCACCTGCAATACTCGCCATAGTGTAAGAAGTGAAGTGCATGAACACCACAGCGACATATGAAACTGTCACCTAGACACTTTTGATCAAGGTGCGCCAAACTCACTAACACTCAACACCTGCACTTCTCCCTTGTCCACTCAACACTATAAGTTCTGAAATTCTTCTTAGTATTATGTTACTAAGACAGAATAATATTAACTGAGTAGTAATTTATCAGTGAATTGACTTGCGAAAATAACATTTTCCAAATTTTATGAGAAATTATCAATTACATAATAATATATAAAAACTCTACTGATATAAGCCGCACCACCACATCCATGATTTCAGTCAAACTGCCATGTTGTGCAATCACATCTTGACGCGTCCACACCGCGTTCGTACCCCAATGTGACATATATGAAGCAACAGGGCGATCGCCAACAGACAATAGAAAAAGATTGAGAAAAAGGAGGCCGCCTAAGTTGATCATGCTCCAGGATGGACGTGCCTTAGGTTATGTGTTCTAAATGCTATATAGAAGCCTATCAAAAAAGAAAAAGCTATATGCCAACAAGCCAACTTCATCTATTTCAAGAAAGGAAAAAGAACGGTTACAGTAAAAGAAACCTGACCTTGAAGACGACCAAGGAAAGCCCCACTAGATATTCCACCTATCACAGAGTTCACAAGATCTCCATTCTCAGAAGCTCGCAGTTCTCTAGTAAGCTCACATCCCCCTGCTCATATACAAATAATTGCCAAGAAAGTTCAGTGGTTGCTGAACTAGTTTTTCACAGATATCTAAAAATTTACATAGAGGAAAGGCTCAACATGCTATGACGTTCAGGAAATTCCAAAAAGAAAACTCTGTATTTAACAGCTATTTCATGCTCCATGACAAAGCTTTTAAGTAGAGTGGTTTATGAATGTCTCCGCAGGGAAAAGATGTAGATCGATCCACTAGCTAAACATTGTGTTGATGATGAAGATAATGTACGAGGAACCCCTTAACAATCAAGCACTTTGTATAGCAGCTATATATTCAAGTGGAGAGACTGACAGTATGGAGCCTAATGTGAAGGAAAATCATAAAATCTTCTAAAAAATGAATCATATACATAAGGAACAAAAAACCTATAGTGATGCAAAACCACACGTAAGACGAGATGGACCAAAATAGTGGAGTTCAGCTTGTGGGCATTTGGCATCATGGCTAATGGAGTAGTCCTTCGAATTTCGATGCAGGAGGCCTATACCTAAGTTGCACTGATACACTCAAATGGACGACGTACCTGTATCCGGTATATACCGGGCATGCATTGTTAAAACATGGCATGGGCCACTCAGGCCCGGCCCTGATAGGCTCGGGTCAATCGGGCTATCAGGGCCAGGGCCACTAGCTGTTGGGGGCTGGCTGACCAACCCCCTCTCCTCTCCTCTTCTTCTCTACTCTTGTACTCTCTCACTCTCTCCCTTATGTATTCTTCTATAAATACCACTCTTACGTGTATATTTTAACGGGCCTTTTGTGGCTAAATAATATTTATTTTTGGTATAGTGTTTTTGTTGCATACGCTTTATTATAGTATTTTTTTAAGGCTTTTGTGAGTGATATTTTAAGGTGATATTCACCAATCTTCTTCTGCGACATTAAAGCATCGTATTTATTACATGGTATCAATACCATTCTTAATCGTGGGAACATCGTTTGTTGTCTCAGAAAGCGTGTCAATAGTGTTATTGATTTTGTTGTAAGTTTACCTCTTTATAATTATTTTTTTCTTGAAATGTGGATGAGAAGAGAGGATTTAATTTTCATTTAACACCTTCAAACTACAAAACATGGACCTAAAATATGAAAAATTATCTATATTTTAAAAATTTATGGTGCTATAAAAGTGGTTCGAAGGTAAAACGGTCAATTAGTGTTACGCTTCAGCAAAAGAATGAATACGAAAGAGGCCATGGAACGGTCCTATGGGGTGCTCATAAACAATGTAAATGAGCACACTATGGAAACCTTGGCTGACTTCACTAATGCCAAAGAAGCATGAAAATATTTTAAAAAACCTAATGTTCAAAGTGATGTCGCTCATAGAATAACATTAACATACAAATTGGCCTCCCTTAGACAAGGAAATAAAGGAGTAAACAATATCTTTGGTGAATATTCTAATATTTAGAATCAACTATGTCTTAAGGAGAGACAATGTAAGTACAATTAAGATTTTGTATATCAATTTATACTTAGTCTTCGATAAGAACTTGGAGGAGTTAGGTCATCTCTTGTTCATCAGAAGTCGTTTCCCACCAAAGAAGAGGTACTTACCGATCTTCAAACGACGAAAACAAAAATAAATGAAGCTAGGCTTCAAAGAGATACCGTACTTGCCGCATCTAAACCCGGAGCAATGTAATGGCTTATTGTCCTTCTTATTTCAAAAATAAAGGATCAAGAAAAAGAAAGAAAATAAGTCATTTACCATCATTCTTCGTAAACCGGGCATAAGGTCAAATTGACCAAGAAGGTGATTTTAGTGGAAGTACAAGCTTCATTTTCACATTAGACCCTCCAAAGTTAAATTCGTTATAGTATCAATTTTGTAGACCTTCAGAAGGCCCCAAAACTTTTTTAGACTTAGGCCACAAATTTGAATTTAGAAATGAATAAGGGAGACCTTTCTTATAAGATGAAACTAAAAAAGATTCGGAAGTTCAAGAGCATCAAGAACCAACTAGAATACATTGATTACATTATCGAAAAGAAAAGAAAATCTCAAAATCGGGATAAAAGCCCATTCCTCCAACAATTACACCTTCAGGTCAGCAGCGTACGTTTTGCACAAATGGCCACGTCGAAAGCTTCCCTTCTTTTAGATAAAAGCCCCATTCCTCCACCAATTCACCTTCAGATTCAACACAACCCAACATGAAAACACAGAATCACCACGACCAACTTATGATCAAGGTGAAGACCACTTATTTCCGGCCACCACCTTGAGAATTCTAATTCAAAGAAACAAAAGGACGGATTATTAAGATGTTGGTTACCAGCAAGAATGGTGGAGACGAAGATTCGCTTCTCCCAACCTTGTGAAGAGGTGCTTCTGGATTGTCCCTTCTCTCCCATCTCATCTGAAGTCGACATCGCTCTCCGAAAATTCTTCACGGTGATAGCGGGTGTCTGCGTTTAAAGAGAGAGAGAGAGCATATACTTTCGTAACTTTCCTAGGAGGCCCGACCCACCCCTGTTTTGATCTTGATTTCCGGAAATGTTTCTTTTTTACGTTGGTTCTAGGAAATGCTACTGCTGCATTAGTAGATAATTACAAAAAACCGTAATCATCAAATTTGAAAATGTAACTCAAAAGAGCAATAACTCACCTACCTAGGGGGTCAATTCACAATTTAGAGGTAAATACATTTAAAAAAATAACTTAAAAACGCTGTTTTAGGAGTGTTTTTTCTTTTGAAGAATAGCATTTTTTTTCTTAATAGGCAAGTGTGTCACAACTACTAATGTGACAATAATGCAAGGTAGTGCTAACGTGACATATATATACCTGTTGATTGTGTTGATATATACAATTAAAAAATGTGTTTTCTAAGAGCTTTGTTTTTGAGGTGAATAAGAACTTATTTTTTCTGACAGGCAACCTGGGGTTAATAAGAGATCCCACTGCCACAGAACCAAAAGGTTTGACGGGCTCAGCTTTATAAAAATTGCAAAACCAAAACCACAACTAAAACCAAACCATTTCTTGAACTTGAGCGTTGGAGGATAGCTTCCCTCAAGACCTCTACTAAAAAACAGTAACCCTCTCCCACCTCCACAAGCAGTCGTAGATCTAGAAATTCTTTTAAGGTGACGTGAATAGTTCCTCGAATAATTTAGGGTGGGGAGATCTATGTATTATAGCCCATCGGTCTCACCATGGGTTATAAACTTTAAGTTGATTTTTGAAATTTCAGATGGGGTGGATGCCCTACCTCGGCTCAATATAAATCTGCCACTATCCGCAAGGGTATCCATGAACTGTAGAAAGGCATGCATGCTCGTGCAGTTCGTTTCACTTCTTAGTTCCACGAAACTCGGGTTCAAATATTTATGAATCCGTTGTTTGCTCACCTGCTCCATATAAGTCGAGAAGATACTGGTTTTCTCAAAGCCTCTTGTTCATTCTTTGGAGTTAAATGCCCTTATGATGCAAGATAGAGCTGATCGCGAGTAAGAATCCATCTAGATACTCGAATTATTATGAGATAGGACTTAGAGTTGGCTTTTGATTTGGATTTGTGCAAAACTCGATGCAACACCGATATTAAAAGTTCCATAGACAGTCAAGAGAACTTCCTGCACCACAACACCTCAAATTACTTGGGATTATCTTTTTGTAAATTACTTGGAAGTTAGGACCACTGTATGTTCGACTTTGTTTGATCTTGCTTTGAGTCAAGTATGATGTTATAAGCTTCTTGAAGTTCAGGAATAATGTAGAACCAGGTGTTAATAGCTTGAAGAAACACAGATAAGCGGTTAAAGGTTGGCTTCTCTCCCTGCGTATGTGTGTGTGTGTGGAGAAAGATGTGTACTGGCAACAGAATATAACCTGTAAATATCTTTCTCTAATGAACAACGTAAATGCAAATATGCAGCATAAGGTCCACAGTCCATGTGATAGCCTTTGGAACACCTTCACTATTGGCAGCATACTCCCTGAAAGTTGCAAAAGATTTATATTTGAAGTGCCTCCTGCTACACCCACTTGATTCAGTGCACAAACTACAGCATAAGGTCCACAGGATCCTTTACTTTGCAGCCCAAATATAGTGAACAAGTTACACGTAAGATTTTAATAAGAGGATATCGCATATACCGGATTGATGGAGATCTTGATATGAGTACACCGAATTTTTTATTAACTAGTGATCAGGTTCATTAGAACTATTAGTGATTATCATTCACTAATTAAAGTACTTTTAAACTTGAAGGATTTTATCCAAAATTTGGCTTTATTTTAATTTTAGAAACTTTTTAGATTTTCTGGAAACCTGGACTATTTCTTCTAAATATGAAACATTGGCAGACATGAGCTTTATAGTATCTTTGAAGGTGAAGGATACAACCCCTGTATCGATGCTTACAACTCTGTATAGAAGGCCAATGTGTAAAGAAGATGGTACTGCTTAGAGAACATCAATGCGTCTCAACAAGAATTATACACATCGAGAGATACGCGTCAGTGGCGTTTTTAAGAATCAAAACCAATATTCTTCAATAGCAGACAGCAATGTCAGCTGTCTCTTTTCACACCATGATGGAGAACTCGACCTATTTTGCGACTGATTTTGTGGCTTCTTTCTAACATTTCTTTTCTTCATTAAAGGAATAGAAATACAGAAGAAAAGACTTGAATTCAGCAACAAATTGGGAGTGAACTAATAGATGAAAAAATGGGAGAAAATAGTTTGAGATGAATAAAAAATTAGACTATAAAAATATTACAAAACAACTACATCAACAACTAAGCCTTTTCCCATCCTAGATGGGTCCGTTACATGGAATATTTTTTTTTAGAATCCATAGTAAGTCCGACAAAGTTTTACGTTAGGCTGTCGAAAGCCTAGTGCAATCCTCTTTCTTTATCTCGGCTTGGGATCGGTCATGCAAGAGTAATCCCTTACATGGGCATAGTTAGATTATAAAAATATTTTTAAAAAAAGACTACAAAAATGTTGAAAGAAAATAATAAAGAATAATTTAAATTATGTTGAATTAGCGGTTAATAGTACATGATCGAGTTCTAAGAAAACAAAGAATCATGTAGCTTATCCATCTAGTACGAGAAAAAAGCTTAATGTTGTATTAAAGGAAGATACATCCATCTAGCTAGTATGAGAAAAGCTTAGTTGCTGTTGTATTAAAGGAAGAGAAATATGTATGGTATTATATCATATTAAACCATATAAACAAAGAATATGCTTAGCGTTAACAGAGATTGCATTCATACAATCTTCTTAAACATCCCAATCAATCATTGGAACACTATGGCAGATACAGAATTGAAATATGTAAACATGGTTTGGACAACCATTCAGCTACGTATGAATTACAATGTGCAGCAGCTGTCATTTAACACCTTTGAATTGTCATGGCTGCTATGGCAACCAGCTTCTCCTTGCATCAGAAGGGCTGTGGCATAGAAGATGAAATCTTTTCATGCATCAACAATGAACTGATCATCATGGTTTTCCCCTACAATTCTGCTTTCACCAGTAACAATCCCATTGACATGATGCAAAATGTGAATCATCTGAGAGAGAATGATTTCCAGCGGTCGCGTGATCCGGCACACCAGTGGCATATCCAGTCCATTGAGAGAGAAGTCCAAGTAATTGACTGATCATGTTTTGCTGATCCTCAACTATCCGTGCCTGAAGTTGCACCACTTCAGCGCGATGCTGCTGCATCATGTCATCCATCCTCTTCCTCCACTCCACCCTCTTCTTCTCCGCCCTCTCCTCCCACTCTCTCCGCCTTGCCTCATCCTCTTCTCTCTTCCTTCTCTCCCTTTATGTGATTTCGATCCTCATTGTCTCTGACTCCCGAATTCGCTCCGCGGTCTCCCCCTCCCTTTCCTCCTCTGATTCTGCTCTGAATTGATCCCTCCTCCTTTTCCTCTCTGTCTCACGGAGCCACGCCTCGTTCTCTCTCAATTGGGCTATTTGGTTCACCAAGACCTCCCACGCCATCTGTTCAGGCACCTTCCTACACTCACTATTACTCATCAATCTTTTCCTCTTCTTCTCCACATCTTCGGTCTCTGAATCGTCGAACTCAATCGCCTCTCCATCATTCTTAGACTGGCTCTCGACATCATACTCAAACCTCAATCATAGACCGAGCAACCCCCTTCCACTGGCACCATTTTGTAATGAATCCCCATTTAAGGAAGATCCCAAACCATCAATTTGCAAACTTTCGACTCCCCGAATCTTATCACTTAAACTACTTGAATCTCTATTAGCTTTTTCATCAGAATCATAAATCTTCGAAACTACATCTCCAAATATATCCTCTATCTAAGAAAATTTGGCCAGTGGGTCAATCCCTCCGCCCAATCACACTCTTCTTCGCCACCATGATCAGGATTTACAGCACCCTTCTTGATTTTCTGCTTGATGCCCAAGTATTGATGCCTCATGTTTTGCACCTTGGTGGTTGCGTCCTTCCACGAAAATTGCCACGGGAAGGGGATTGGATCACGTGAATGGTGCATTGTATTGATGTGGTTCGCGATGGGTCCGAACCGGTTCTCCCTAGTCTTCAACCTAGAGAGGGTGCCATCGGCAAGCATCTCGGCGTACTTGTCGATGAGTGTCCGTGCTTCTTCCTCGCTCCATTTCTTCCTTTTGAGAGTCATAATCGATAGAAGATATTCATTGATCTTTGACACCCAAAAAAGAAATCGAACCAAAGAGGACGAAGAAGATAAAGGAAGTATTTCTGACCTTATGGGTTGTGGGCAGTGCGTGTTAAGGAGATTTTGAGGCTACTTTGGCGATAGAGAACTGCTTGTAAGGTTGACGTGAGAATCTGAAAAGCTTGAATCATTTGCATTTGGAGAAAAGATTGGAATCATTGGGGCCTGGGAGCTTTGATGCAAGCTCCCTCAGTTTCTTTCAAACTCATCACTCCCTTACCAACCATTTTCTAATTATCTTTCAGATAATCCGAGAATTCTATCTTTTCAGGGTGGCCCTCTTGGAAGAGTCCATGCAGCTAATGGTCAAATAGTGCAAAAAGACATTCATATTGTTATTGTATGCGTTTATTGAGTTGACATTCAACCTTAAGGTCATTTTCTAATTTCTAATATTTTAACCTTTTCGAACAAAATTCAAGCCCTACAGTGCCTGATTGCCATACATGCCAACAATTCTATGAGATTTGTGAATAAGCAAATTGCATGTATAAACACGAATAGCAACATCTCGCCTTGCTAGGGGGTCAGACTCACAAGTTGAATGTCATAAGTTCGATACCCCCAGCATGCATCTGACTTTGGCCTTCCCATTGTACCTAAAAAAGAATTGTATGTATCAAACCATGTGAAATAACTATGCGATATGGGATTCTAGTCATTTAAAAGGAACTATAATCTCTACATTTGTTTCTTTATTCATTCGAAAAGGTAAAGTTAGAGTTTTATGATATATATTCTCTTTGGTCGGAGGAATGCATTTGGAAATGCCGAAATAGAGGGAGTAGCAAGGGGCACTGTTTCCTCTCCCCTTTGCAATCTTAAAAGAATGATTAGATACGAACGCCCTCTCTCTCTCTCTCTCTCTCTCTCTCTCTCTCTCTCTCTCTCTCTCTCTCTCTCTCTCTCTCTCGTTTTCTTGGCAAGATGCTTTTACCGGGAAGGTCACAATCATGGCTAAATTATGAGAAAAAGTTGCTGGTGGTTCGGCCCGATTGTGTTCCCTTAGCCATCATAAGTATGTCAACCAGGTACAAACAAGTAGTTTTGGCTCAGCCCATCTCATCTCAGCTCATTTATGTGTATGCATGTAAAGAAAAAACATGCTAGGCTAACTGATTGGATGGCCACACCTTCGTGGAAATCAAAAGTTTCAGTTTCATGAAGGAACTAAGCGTTCAAATTTGAAAGATTGATAGTGCAACTCATACTAAAACCTTTTGCTCTAAGCATGCTAGTTCGTGCTCTGGTCGCTTGGCTCAGAACTCGTGCTAGTTGGCTCTACCTGAACTCCTCTCCTTCAGCGTGTTTCACAGGCCTAATCACACCCCTAAGGACTCGAGATCGAAGATGATCAGAGATGGTAGTAAGAAAGTTTCATTAGACTGGAAGGAAAATCAGATTATATTGACGAATTGTTAACATGGTTAACCACCATTTAGCCCTAATTGCGGCCTTTATAAGAACAAATTAACAGTAAGGCATGGAGATCACAAACATGTGATCACTTGGACCAACCAAAAATGGTCAAGAGTTTGATGTTTCGGCCTCCACTTCATCTGTGGCTGTGAAATCCAGCAGGACCTGGCCGGCCTTATCGTCAACTGAGTTCACCCAACTAGCATTTCTCTTTTGTTTTCCTGCATGTTTTAGAACATCCAATCAAACAAAATCAACCTTGTGTGTTTGTTTGTGCTTGAGCGCGTGTTGGTAGTAGAAAACGATGCATTTCACAGGTTGAGGGGCCAAGAAACAAAAGCCAGAGACGACCTAATAATATTCACCATTGGGGACACCTCTAAATCAGAGGGTGCCAGGTAACATGGTACATGGGATTGATTGGCTATTGGTGTGGTGATTGTGGACAGTGCTATTAGTTTAAGAACCGGGTGTGTGCATCCAATCAATACAAGTAATACTGCAATGCCGTGGCACTCCGGGTCATTTATAGGATCAAGTAGTCACCATAAAATCAAAATGAAATAGAGGAACATACTTTTGTTAGTGATGGCACTCCGGGTCATTTCTAGGAAACTCTCCCACTCAAAACTCCGGAGTTCATTCTTCTCTTCCTGCGACAGATCGAAATTAGGTTCTCTCCCACACATGAATGCTGCCCTGCAGAGAATGACGAGAAGTTCAATCAATAGGATAAAAAAAGAGGTCATGTTTTATCAAGCAAAAGCTCATGATAGATCATGCACTCCCAACATGATAACTGTTTGTCTTTCCATTCCTTGAGATGCAGACCATTCTCTCGTCGAGAAATGCCATGATGGATGGTCATGAGGTCAAGTTTTAATGGCTTTATAAGTCTTAAGATAAAACACATTCTTCAGCATAAGGAGCTACTCTCCTGGCTAACCTTCAAGTTGAAAGTCGCAAAGGAAAGCATATATCCTTCACAATTCCAGATCACAAATTCTTTATGTTTCCACCATAAGTTTCTTAGAGCACGCACGCAGGGATGCAGGAGAAAGAAAGAAGGGAAAACCATTGTTCAGGCTTAACCTGGGACTTTTGCTCAAAGATTTTGGATTCAGGTTACCAGAGCAACATATTATTTGAGTAGGCTTTCATGACTCTGACCACATATGGGCCGGGCTTATCTACAATAAGACGTGCCTTTCTGGTAATTAGTCGTTATGGTTATGTTTTCAGCATCCGATTTGTTTCCCCATCCATCAATTACAGGATTATATGTAAACGCACTTCAAAGTTGATAATCAAAATAGGTGGTAATGTGCACCTGTCATACAAATGAGCAGCTTCTTCTTGTGATCCAACAGTACCCAAGTGAATTTGTTTCTTATCAACTTTTATTGCAGCTTGCCACTTCGTGTTCTTAAAGTAAACCCCTCTCAGAATACATGGTTTCTCATCTTCAGAATTTATTCTCCTCTGTCGCTTCCTCCATTGGATCTCTTGCCCTGCTACTAGATAAGATGGTCAACCTATGGTTAGAAAACCTTGCGCCTAGCAATGGGGCAGACATACAGCTCCAAAAGTAAATGAGCCAATAAAATCATCAACGACCTGACATACTCGTCAGGCAACAAAACACAGGTATACATTGTTTTTCCCTTTTAGTCAACCTTAGGAAACCTCCATTCAACTACAGCCACAACCTAAGATAAGGCGATTCCAGCAATGCAGCTACTTAGTTGACCAACCCCATAAAGTGGTCTAAAATCTACAAAGATAGCACCTTTAACATTCCTACCAATGCCAAACCATTAGCTCAAGACGCTAATTATCAAAGTTGTTTCTACTTATACTGCCTTTTTCTTTTACAATTTCCATGCAGACAAGGCTTCAACAGATTGGACATGTGACGGCAAGAATCTGAAATTCAAATAAGGAAGGTGCATGGACGACTATAAAGTCAGCAACATGAGTCCATTAAGACAGAAGAAGAGCCATAAAGGAATGGTGTAAGCAGAGAATCTTGCAGCAAAAAAATAATCTAGAGTGCTTGCACACATAATTAGACTTAAATCAAATGCACTTTTAGCTCCTAAGTACCAATCATGAAACTTCACAAAGCCATGACTAGGACTGATGGATTCTTCAAGAAAATAACGATTTGGTGGAAAAGACTGAATATGGATTTAATATTGAAGATCATAAGACAACCACAAAAAGGATGTCATTCAGTCGCAAAAAAGGTCAAACTTCAAGAACCTGAACTCAAAAAGAACATGCAAAATAGAAGAACAAACCTGGACTGAGACGATCGTGCTTCTCTTTTGATGAACTGCAGCCAGATACATTTGTCGAACCAGGGCAAGCTTCTACAGAACTAATCTGCAGGAGTGTCACTGTACCATTAACCAATGACTGTAACAACAATTTACATGCAGTATAGAAAATTTAGTACAAACCCACAAAGCCATCAAATACCAACAGAAGAATTTCAAATTGGAACTAGTTGTAGTTGTATCCCAAACTTTACAAGTCCATTGAGATTTTAACAACTAGTAGCACTTATACATTGAATACAGGAAGCAACTACATATAGCGGCAGATGACAAAAACCAACAGCTCATCAGTCATCCAATAATAGATACGTGGATTGACAAGTTCCATTCTTGTTCTGGCATGCTTACTATAAATATTATCCGTATACAAATACAACCATATAAAGTACATACATAGACATGCATATGTATGATATGTGTGTGTGTGAGAGAGAGAGACTTCTGAAAAAGCACAAGTACATTAAGGCATGATACCAGTTAACTTGAGGTACTGTAAGCATAATACATCTAGCAAAATGAGCGCTAACATGCATATTAAAGTACTACTTCCTTTTCCCAAATTTTTCTTTCATAACAAAGATTCAAATAAAACAGAAACCAAATGCCACACGAAGCAGACAAAGAGAAAAACCAACCTAAAGCAGATAGTTCAGGTCCGGCTCGTAGATAGTTTAACTTGAGAAGCGATAAAGATTCTAGTAATTTAATTTCCTTGAAGGGTACTTGATTCAAAATGTATAAGTTTAAGAGCTCCAACAACAACAATTAAGCCTTTTCCCATACTAGACGGGGTCGGCTACATGGATTCTTTGTTTCCACATAGCCCTATCATGTGCCATGTTAGCAGCTAACTTACAATAAGCTAGATCATTCTTTATTGTTTCTTTCCAACATTTTTATGGTCGTCCTCTACCTCTTTTAATACTTTCAAAATTTAGTTTTTCATTCCTTCTTAGAGGTTCTTCTTTTGATCTTCTTTCTATATGTCCAAACCATCTTAAATGATATTCTCTCATTTTATCCTCTATTGGTGTCACTCCTAATTTGTTTCTAATAACCTCATTATGTATACGGTCTTTTCTTTTATGACCACTCATCCATCTCAACATCTTCATTTCTGTCACAGACATCTTTTGTACATTTGATGATTAACTGTCCAACACTCATAACCATAAAACATTACAGGTCTAATTGCTGCTCTATAATATTTACCTTCTAATTTTAATGGTATCTTCTTATCACAAAGAATACATAATGCTCCTCTCTATTTTAACCAACCATCATTAATTCTATGCATAACATCTCCATCAATTCTTCTATCACTCTGAAAATTTGACCTTAGGTATTTAAAACTTTCCTTTTAAGGGATGCAATGTGTGCTAATTTTAATTTCTATGTCCTCTGAAGTAACCAAATTATCAAACTTACATTCCATATATTCTATCTTTGTTCTACTAAGTCTAGAAGCCTTTATTTTCTAATGTTTCTCTCCATAGTTCCAATTTTCTATTAACTTTTTCCTTAGACTCCTCCACTAACACAATGTCATCTGCAAATAACATAGACCAAGATACTTCATCTTGAATATGTTTTGTTAACACATAAATCACCATTATAAATAAGTATGGACTTAAAGTTATCCTTGATGTAACCCAATATTAACTTCAAAGAAGTCTGTCGTTCCTTCATGAGTCCTCACACATATTTTTGCACCATTGTCCATGTCTCTTATAAGGTTTATATATGTCAATGGGATACCTCTTTTTTCCAAGGTTCTCCAAAGAACCTCCCTCGGTACCCTATCGTAAGTTTTCTCTAGATCAATAAATATCATGTGAAAACGTCTCAAAAGGTAAATCGCTTTAACGGTAGATACGCCTGGCATAAATCCAAATTAGTTCTCTGTTGTACTCGATATTTGTATTAACCTACGTTCAATAATTCTTTCCTATAATTTCATAGTATGGCTTATTAACTTGATACCCCGATAATTCATACAATTATGAATGTCTCCCTTGTTCTTGTATATGGGTATAAGTGTATTCGCTCTCCATTCCTTAGGCGTCTTTTGGTTTCTTCATATTTCATTAAATAGTCTTGTGAGCCAAGTGATTCCTATTTCTCCTAGGAATATTGTCTGGTCCTACCAATTTACCACTCTTCATATGTTTAAGAGCCTTATTGACTTCATTCTTTTGAATACGTCGGTAGAAATTATGGTTTATATACTTTTTTTATTTGACTAACTCTTCTAAGCTAATACTAACATCTTTATTTTCATTAAAAAACTTATAAAAATAGTTTTTCATCTATTTTTTATATCATCATTTGCCACTAGAATTTTCTCTTCCTCATCTTTGATGCATCTAACAAAATTAAGATCCTTAGTTTTCTTATCTTTAGCCCTAGCTATCCAAAAAATATCTCTTTCACCCACTTTTGGGTTGAGTTTTTTATATAAATCCTCCCAAATTTTAGCTTTTACTTCAGTCACAGTTTTTTTGCTTCTTTCTTTACTTTCTTATAAGACTCTAAAGTTTCATTAGTTTTCTTAGCATAATGTAATTTATAACATGCCCTCTTTGCCTTGATTTTATTTTGCACTACTTCACTCAATCACCAAGCTTCTTTCAGTGCCGGTACACCTCCCTAACACATCTTTCACCACTTTCCTAATATGTATAGCTATATTGTTCCATATATCACAAGGTGTACCAACATAATTCCAAGCATCTCCTTGAAGGATTTTCTGTTTAAATATACATTCTTTCTCGCTTTTGAGGTTCCACCATTTAGTCTAAATAGCTTGATGCACTCTTTTTTTCTTTGTCCACATTTTTACCTTTAAATCCATAAATAAAAGTCGATGTTGGGTGGTTAAGCTTTCTCCTAGAATTACCTTGCAATCTTTACAACATGCTCTATCTTTTTTCCTACAAATAAAATAATCAATTTGTGTTTATAATAAGCCACTCTTATAAGTAATTAAATGTTCATCTCATTTTTTGAAGATTGTAGTGACTATAAAGAGATCAAATGCCATAACAAAATTTAAAATCTCCCTACCTTCCTCATTTATATCTCCAAAACCAAAGTTTTCATGAATACCTTGATATCCTAATGCCTCTTTACCGACATGTCCATTTAAGTCTCCTCGTAAACAAATCATCTCACTTTGTGGAATTCTTTGAATCACCTTATCTAACTCCTCCCAAAAAATTGCCTTTATATTATCTTCTAGTCCTACTTAGGGTGCGTAAGCACAAACTATATTCAAAACCTCTGCTCCTAACACTAATTTCAACATCATGATTCTACTACACTATCCTTTAAATCTTTATTTATGATAATATCAACTCTGTTTCGAGTCTTTTCCTTACTTGAGTATCATAATTTAAAACCCATATCCTTAATCTCCTTTGCTTTTTCTCCAACCCACTTTGTATTTTGTAAACATAGGATATAAATCTTTCTCTAAATCATAGTATCTACCACCTCCATTAGCTTACCAGACAATGTTTTGATATTCCAAGAACCAATACGAATCTTATTATCTAGGACTACCTTCCTTGCCCCGCCGCATTCGTTCATATTTAAATTGTGGAGACTTACTCTATAATTTATTCACTACATTCGGGCGGCAATGTAGGGGGACTAACTTCCTTACCTACACCGGTCCATGATGTGGGAATCCTCTACAATTGATTCACTACATCTTGGCGAAAATGTAGTGGCCCTTGCTTACTTTTCATTGCATTTGGGCTCTGCAACGTGTCACTAAGAGGGGACGCCCCAACGCAATGCTCATAATTTGTGTAATCCATAGTATAAAAATCCGACAAAGTTTTATGTTGGTTGTCGAAAGCCTAACGCAACCCTCCTTTATCCGAGCTTGGGACCGGCCATGCAACATTCATTTTATTTTATCATATTATAGGGCCTACAGTTTCAGAATTGATGCATTAACTTATGATATTTCACACAAAATGCTCACTAGTTGCAATTGCAGATGCTTGAATTCATATGCAGACTTCTGAATTTAGGTAAATAAGCTAATTTTCTTTCAGTCCACAAATTAAGTGCTAGTTTCTTTTTCTTTTCAAGCATTCCTATCCTTTCCCTTCTCAATTGGTCTCTAAGCTTTCCAAAGTTTTTAAATTAAAGTTATGGATGTTTCCCTTTCTTCACTTCATCTGGTAGGAGTCCGCCTTATCCCAGCTTTCCAACAGAAATGGTGAAAGTTGCAGGAGAAAATAGACTAACTTAGAAAATCACCATGTTTTACTTTTGAAATAAACAGTAGGACAAAAAAAGTGCATACCTCTTTTCTTGGGTTGAAGTTGGTAGAGCGAGTGGAATTAGCACTGAACGACTTGATGTTTTTTGAAGGATCAACAGTTATATTTGTATTCTCATTGAACCTAGACAATTGTACAAGGTAGGTACTATTCCCTGAAAAGTAGACACAAATTGCAATAGGTGACCAGTTCATCGCAAACAGCAATCAACAACCATTAGTTTCATCAGACAAGTCAAGGTCAAAAAAATGTAAGACAGCAGAGACAAAGAAACATGCCTGCCAACAGAAAACAAAAACAATAGAATAGGAAAATCAGAATGAAATGGCACACAAGATCAAGAACTATCATTCGTACAGTGTTCAGGCATCCTCTTTTGTGGGAAACTCCTTCCTTGCGAGAGCCAAAAGGGACATTTTGGATACAAAACCATGGATCGAGAAGATAAGTCTCCACTTGCAGAACAAGATACAATTAGATATTTTTGCTACAAGTTGGCTGATTTTGTTAGACTATAACAGATTATTTTCTCTCATTTTTTATGGTTATTTTAGAAGCATGAACGGTTATGAAACTTTACCCACTTTGCCTGAACGGAGAAACACGCCTGCAAAACTTCAGAATTACCGAAACCTACTCATAATTTATTTGACTCTTCAATCAGAACTGAACCGCAAAAATTTTAGTACTGAAGAGCACTGGCATTCCATATCCAACATCCAAAATTTTCGCAACACACACTCACAAGGAAAAGCATACGTAAATAGATGTTAAAACATATACTTGTTTACATATTCAGGTAGACATGCTAATTCTGTAAAGGCTTAGTACTTGCAGTACACAACAATAGTAAAATTTCCTAGCAAGTACAAATTCGCAGCATATTCATATCAATTCATTAAGGATAGTATGCTATGTGTTCTATAGACAGTTTTAGATAATAACCATTAAGAAATGAAGATCCAACTTACCTGGACCCATCACCAAATGCTTCCTTCGACGTATGCTCACCATAGCTGATTTAAAACATTAAAGTAAGACCACCAAACCAGACAGTCCCTGAAATCAGAACAAAAATCATTACCAACAGAATTGACTTATTTATCTAGCCATGAGTCGAAGACTAAGGGTAGTAGGCAGTCACCCACAATTTTCAAGAGCATACCATCTTAAATTGTACAAGAGAATCCAATACCAAAAACAAAAACCAAGCAAAAGAAATGAACTTCCATGGAAAAGACAATCTGCTTTTCAACCAAAACTGAAACGCAACCTTGTCATCATAAAGACAATGGCCCTAGTTCTTCCATTGATTTTTCCCTTCTCTCTCAAATTCTTTATTATGAGTAGATTTAACCTACACACATTGTGCATCACATGGTTTCACCGGAGCTAATTTTCACCTGATGTCTATCTCCTACTTGCTACTCTCCACTGAGCCACGCACAATTACTTTTTTAGGAAAGTTGAATTCATAGTAAAATGGTCCTCCAAATGACATAAAACAGTTTCCTTTTCTTTGGTTGTTACAATGGGAAGGGTGAAGCCAGGTATGCACACCCGAGAATCGAACTTACAACCTGCATCTTGTAAGTCGAGTGCCCTGCCAGGTGAGCTAATGCTCTGACTGCAACAAAATGCCACATATTCAGAAACACTGCAGTATAATATAGTCAAAATCTTACCGTTCATTCCTACCACTGATGTGTGGTTATTAACTCAGTGGAAAAATTTTGTTGTTAGCATGAACATCCTCTTTATCTAGAAATTATGTTGTATAAGCCATTTAATAATACATAAATGTTGTGATTGAGTACCTAACTCCGCCCATGTAAGGGATCAGCCTTGCATGGCCGGTTTCAAGCCCAAATAAAGAGGGTTGTGTTAGGCTTCTAACAGCTTTGTCGAACCTATCTATCATGGATTCTACAAATTATGAGCATTACATTAGGGTGTCGATGCATTGCATAACCCGAAAGCAGTGAAAACTGAAAAGTAAGCGGCCTCTATATCTTCGCCCATATATAGTGAATCAATTACATAGGGGTTCCCGCATCATGGACAGGTGTGGGTAAATAAGTTAGTCCCGCTATATTGTCACCTGAATGTAGTGAACAAGTTAAAATAAGATAATAAGATTCGTATTGATACTTAAAATATGAGAACGGAGGTGGTAGATACTATGATTTGGACAAAGATTAATATTCTACGTTTACAAGAGACATACAACGAAATGATGACCAAATTGTGATAGTGAAATTAATGGTAGGAGTAGAGCTTTGAATAGGATTAGAAGATAGTATAAAGAAAGCTTTTTGGGAGGAGTTAGATAAGGTAATTCAAACAATTTCATAAAGGGAGATTGTTTGGGAGGAGATTTAAATGGACATACCCGTAAAGAGTCGATTGGATAAGGTATATAAAAACTATGGTTTCGGAGATATAAACAAGGAGGGAGGGAGATTTTAAAAAACGAGTTGAAGCCAATAAACGCCCCCACATCGAACTCATGACCTTCAACTTGTGAGCTGACCCCCTTAGCCAGGTGAGCCGTTGCCCTTTGTACACGAGAAACGTATTTTTCTTACAAAAATCTTCACACACCAACCACCAAAAATCACGTAATCCACCATCTCACAAGCAGCAAAATTCTGCCCTCTCCCACATATCAGACCACCAGCCACAAAAGCGGCCGTGCTTCCACCGAGATGTCTCAATAGAGAAAAGGAAACTGCGTACGCCGCCTCCAGGAGAAGAATACAAGCAAGTGAACTGTTAAGAGAACATTGGACCAGAAGAGAGACAGAGAGAGAGAGAACCCAACACCAGCCAAACAACAAAAACGCTAACAGAACCAAGAAAACCATTAAAGAGAAAGGAGCATGGAGGTCTACGTAAGGATGAGCAAAGAAAATCAATACCAATGTCCATGATGGCAGAGTCGGGCTTCACCTGGAGTCGCGGGAGATCGTTCCCTCCCCGAGAAAACCGTCTGAAGGAAGAAAATGGCTGCAATCCAGCGTTCAGAAGGTGGCTTCTCTTGAAGAGAGGGGAAGGTGGCGAGGGTTATGATATGAGAGAGAGAGAGAGCAGCTCCTTTTTTCTTCCCTCTTGTTTGGCTTCCTCTGTCATGCGTGTGGGTGTGGCCCGTGGGGAGCGTCTGTTTAGTGGCCCGTGGGGAGCGTCTGTTTAGTGTTTACAGCCTTTCGAGGTGAATGACTAAACTACCTCCTTTGGTTTCTGCATTTTCGAAAGTACCAACGATTTTCCTCCTTGATTTTTTTCTTCGTTAAACATCCTCTCGATTTTAAGATTTGTCTATCGACCTTCTTTCAATTCGTTTTTTTATCTCAAGTCCCAACTTCACATGAATAATAGAAAACGGTACATGCTAGTAGAATACTAGAAAAAATAGTGTATTATAGAAACATGATCGGATAAGGTATCAGGCAATGAAATGAGTTCCCAAGATTTCGACTATATGTATCTCATAAGAGTTACATAGACAAATGAAGCATTTGATGTACTTAAAAGATAAAAGAGTTATGTTACTCTTATTTCTAGAAAAAGTAAAAGAAGAAAGAATTATGATTGTATTATTGATTTCTATATTAGTCTTTGATTGCACATACCTGTTTTTCGGGTGTGATACTAAATAACTCCCTACTTTTCTTTTCATGTCATGTTTTTTGCTACCACGTTGATTGGGGTGCATCAACTGACCTGACCTCATGATCTGTAAGATAACTCGAGTTAATAGGCTTATCTCACATGTTTGAGTTCTCAATCCTTCACAAGACAAGTGTAATTTCCTTTTTCAAAACTTTTTGCCTCCTACTACATATCGCATCAACACATATCTCTTACAACTTATATCTACAATCGTCAAGGGTATGAGTCATACCAAAATTAATTTCACACTAGAAAACTGACACATTTGTATATTTAGGATGATTCTCAAGATTATGTTCATTCACTGTTAGAATATATAAATACTACAACTATTCTCTTTGTTTTTTCATTCCTCCAACTACTAAAACAATCATTGATCTCTCTGATTTTAATATTGAAAGACAACCCTTGAAACAGAGCAGATTTGTGATGTCCCATTGCACAAACTTTCTTCATCCCTAACCAATAACCAATCAATTATATGTCAATTGGGTAGATAGAGTTAAGGATCATAAACATCACCTTTGGGTTTAATGTAGTATTCATCATCCTATCATGCTACTTTCCTCTTCATACAATTTGAAAGCAACCTCCTCTACTATTTTTGATGTCACCCTTTTAGAATGATGTCTCACACTATTTTTGATATCTAAGTGATTATGGATCTTCCAAACAATGGTATTGATCTTATTTTCTTAGTAAATTTAGACTTCTTTACCTCAAAACTTAGTATAACTTTCTTGAGACGACTTTATTTGTCGTCGCTGAGGTATTGGTCCGGTGACATATTATGAGCATCACGTAATTTTGCTATTGTGGTTATGCCATCACATCACCTTTGTTGAACCAAAGTTAACAATGGTTATGCATGATATGTTTTTGATATTATGTATGGCATCAAACTACCACTCATCTCCTTTTCTAGCTATAGTCTACCATTAAGCCAAATATGCTCTTGAGATCTTTTTGAATAACAGTCATATTCATCATATAGAGGGTCCACTGTGGTTTTTTCAATTTGGGATTCATCTATACTTTTTCGAGTTCAAATTTTCACACGTCCCTCTTCAACGATTCATTGTCGATACATTAAGACATGCCTTAAGTATCTTTCCTTGAAGTATTTTTTCTTCCTTTGTATTTCTATTTTCTTGATTCTAGTTTGGCCGCCAAATTCAAAGAGCACCTCTAGAGAACTAGGTTATTAGGAGTCTTTTCTCCACTATTTTTATTTTGTGGTGCTTCTCTATCATCTTGATTCAATCCAATTATTGCTCAACCATGATACCTATATTGTCTGGCCCACTAATTAGGTTTTCAAGGCTTACTAGCTATTAAAGAACTATTATTGAGAATCATCAACAAGAACCTCTTTATGTGCTTCTAAACTCATATCCTTGTTCCAATGAGACTCTAGAATTTTCTTTAGTCATTCGCATGGAAATGACCAAGCTCTCGATTGACAACTATATATTGAGGCTCATTGATTATAAGATGGATGCAACTACTAGTAATAATCCCAAATCCCAAGGTAGACGTCGATTAGTACATTCCTTAGCTTCTTAAAAAGGTCCTTCCGACTTCAACTCATTCTTCTCTATAATGAAAAAGGGTTTCAAAATATATTCCTTCTACTATAAAAGGTGATCAAGGGTCCTATTCTTTCTCATCGGTTGTGAAAAAAATTTAATCTTTCCTATCCACTCAAGCTCTTATATAAGGAATGTCTCGAGCCTCTTCCTTAACCCTCATTTTTATAGCTTTTAAGAATTTGACTTCATATAGGATCTTGATTTTAGGTTACCATGTTTTTCAACTTACTAACTCTCACTATTTCCTTTTGAGACCCTCCATGTTTGTTACAAAAGGCTTTATAATTATTAAAGAGATCATTGTCTCAAAAACCTTATCACTCTATGTAAAATGGTTTTGATATGATCGTTTTTTTAAGGACCTTCTCACCTAGCTGAGATCCTTTAGGGAATATGTCCAATGGTTGAACCGAGTGGGTTTCGCACATGTCGATGATTGGTGCAAGTGGAGAATCTTTGAACTAATACAATTGCCTCACATCATCTTCCCTGCTAATCTCAATCTTATCTTTAGTTTCTTAGATTTTTGGTCTAACAAACTCAATTGTTTTATTCTTAAACTAGGTATAATAAGTTCTATCCTTCTAGATATTCACGCAATCACCAAGCTCCCCTCCGATAGTTCTAAACTTCATTATTTAGGCTCTTATTCTTTTCATTTTCCCTTTATTTCCAAAAATCTTTTATGCAAAGAGTTTTTAGAAGCCAACACATGAGATTTAGGTAAGGTAACATAAGATGAACACACCAATTTTCATTTGTTTTGGTTGCACAAGTTCATCATTTATCTCAATGGTGTAGCAATTACCAAAGAATATTGTATTGTTGTTGAGGCCGCATTTTCTAATCATCCTTTCAATTTTTGCTCTTTTTTTTAAGTATATCTTTTTTAGGTATACAAACTTTCATTTCCAACTTTTTAATAGAAAAATACCCAATACCGCTTCTAGTCCTTGGTAGTTTCTCTAGTGTTGGATATACATGTACTTTTCCTAATAGCAATATTTTCTCTTCAAGGTCACCATCATGCTATTAAATGGGAGGGATTTTATCTAGGTGAGGTTTTGTTGAAACTTCATTCTCAAACTAAGGCATTGTCAATCTACCTTAATAAATTACTCCACCTTGAGTTTGACAATAATGTTGATTTTTATTTGTTAGGTCATGAAAAATATGTGACCCAACAAATGTTGAAAAGTTTATCCAACCTTGTTTACATCTTTACAACAGAGTGGCAACGATTCTTGTCCTCTTGAGATTTAATGAATAGGGTCGGTATGTCATCCTCTTTCACCAATCGAACAACGGCTGAGAGATATCTCCCTCAATATTTAGCCCATCAATTTGGGCTTGTCCTAGAGATTCCCTGCCTCATTTACCCAATCGAGGTATTAGTATGTGGTATAGCGATATTGAATTTGGCAGTCACAATGGCGAATGAAGCCAATCTCCAACTAGTCAAGAGTTTCCTTTTCAATGGCTTCACGACCAACCTAGGAGCCACCCTCAAATATGAAAAATGGTGGTCTTTGGCTATTTATGCCATCGTTTACAAAGAAGTAAAGGACTTTATTGATCAGTTCACTAGCTCGATGTTTCGGTGCTCTGATTTGTACTCAACTATAGGAAACCACTTCAAAGTCAATTGTAGAAGTCTTGGAGGAAGATCTCCTCTTATATTGCCGATAACTTAAAAAGGTGAGATTTTCTTGGTGGCAAACTCTTTTAGAACTGAGTTCATCCCTACGAAGGGCGTCACCGACAATCCTCACAAGGAGACTCCAATCAATACAAATATGCTAAATGATGATGTTGAACTCGTAGAAGAGTTAGTGCCTCCACCACCCTCCACAATCAGTATTGACGTAGAGTTCATTTGAGGCATGCTCAATAAGAATTATGAGGAAGGAAAAAAATTGCAAGGCACTCTTTTTTTATCCTATAGAGACTAGTCACCAATCAAGACGTACCTTTTGAAGCTTGACAGATCTCCTTTGACCTTTAAAGAGTCATAAACTATCAATTGCTAAGGCTCTCTTCAAACTGTCAACAATTGTCAAATATCCATTCTCGGTTAAACTATCTTGTAGAAGAACGAGCGCAATTAAGAGTATCTCTCTGAACCTTTGGTCTTATTGCTTGTGAGCATATTGATCTCGGATGTGACTTTCTCTCTCGCTCTCAAGAAGTTGCTTCCCTTACATCACAACTAGCCTATCTCAACAATCATTTGGTTCTACACTATCAAGAATTAACAACCGCGACTAGAGCTTACGAAGAGAAAGGGCAAAAACTACAGGATTTAGAGGAAGCTTACCTTGAGTCCCTCTTAAGGAGCCAAGTAAAAAAAGAATCGTTGGGAGACTACTTTCCAAACTATATGCTCCTCCAAGTAGAACATTCTATACTATATATGGTCCATCTCAATTGGGAGACCACTTTCCAAACTACATGTCCTTTTAAGTTCCTAGCATGATAGTCTTCCAAACTAAATCCCCTTTCTCAAAATTGTTTTATTTGAACATGTTTGTTGTATGTTCAAGCAATTTTTCTCTTATTAAGAAGTAAATTATCTAATATCATATAATAATCTTCATCCACCGAATCGAACTTCATCATCAATGACTACAAATATTCATCATATTATAAATTATTATACTTGGCTACCTGCAAAGATCTAACATTAATCTATATCTGTAAAACCGCATCATGTCCATATGTAAACCAAAACAAAGTCATGCCAATCACGGAGGCTTTGGAGTTTTAGTATGCCCAAAGGATCTCAGGTAACACCTTGTGTCATTTTCATAGATTGTTCTCGAAGGACTTCTTAATTAAATCAATAATCACTTTGTTGGTAGTCTCGACTTGAGTATTCACATATGCATAATAACAGGTTGAATGTACCAACTTAATATAGAAGCACTCAAGAAAATCCGTTACCTTTTCCCCTATACACATCATCCCTTGATCTTCTATAATCGATTGTGGAATTCTGAATCAGAAAATAATATAGACATTGATGAACTTGTTCACTTGGTCTTGGCTCCCCACCTTCAATGGTAAGGCCTCAACCTATTTAGTAAAGTAATTTGTTGTCACTATGGTGAAAGTATGTCATTTTGAATATTTTAGATAGATTTTTCCTATTAAGTCCATGGCATGACCTTGAAATGACCATGTCTTGATGAATGGATGTAGTTTTACCGCATGTGCTTTCTAAAAGAGATTGAAACGTTCACACTCTTAATACCCTCTTGCATAATTAATGTAATCTTGATCCATAGTTAGCCAATAATATACATATCAATATATCAACAACTTCACTTTAAGACCTAACTTATGAGCCCCACAAACTCCTTTGTGAACTTCATCCATTATTGTTTAAGCTTCATTTCTACTCAAACATCTCAACAGTAAACCCTAATGGTTTCACTTATACAACTCACCATCCAACAAAGTATAGCTTAATTCCTTATATCAAATCTCAACATCTGAGCACTGCGATGGTTGATTCAAACATTTCACCAATAAATCTCTTTGGTTCTGAGATTTCTTCATCTCTTGAATTATCATTGTCTGAGATTTATGCATTGCTTTATGACCTAAAGCAGTCTAGGCTAAATTATTCAACACTTGATTTTCATCTTTGGGAATGTATCATAATTTTACTTCAAGAAAGATGCCCAACAAATCTTTTGTATATTGATGTAAGGGTTGCAAGTTCTAACTAAGACACTAGTAATCCTCCGTCAATTGGCTTAACATGACTTTAGAGTTACCATAAATCTCTACCTTCCTTCTCCATTAACGAAAAGTAGACTTAAACCATAAATCAGAGCTTGGTATTCAACATCATTATTAATAAGACCCAGCTCCAAGGACATCAAGAGCATACCTACTTTCCCGGTTGGGGAAATAGTATGAGAACCATTGAACATAAATGACCAAGGTTGCTCAACTATCATATTGTATGCTACTTCTAAAGGATCAATAGCCTCAATACATATAAAATGCACTAAGCAGTCAACTATTTCTTGACCTTTCACTTCTTTGCTTATCACCTATACTTTGGTTGTAAGAAGATAATGTTTTAATTTCATACAAGTGAGATACAAGGCCAAACATATCTTTTTAATAGGAAAAAAGCATGATTCTACATCAATGAGCAGCCAATTCAAATAAAAAATAGCCCGCTCAGTATTGTCCTCTTTGTCTTATGTCAAGAGGGTACCGTTGGAAATTTTCGTAGCATCTATATATAATTTCAATGATTTTCACAAAATCAAGGATACCAACATAGGTAATTTTGCAAGATACTCCTTAATTTTCTCAAATGTCAATTGTTGCTTTGTGTCCTAAACAAAGTCATCCACATCCTTTAACTTCAGTAGTGTTGTTAAATGAGTCATCTTGTCTGCAATATTAGCAATATAGTGTCACAGATAACTAACCTCCATGATCAAGCTTCACAATTCTTTCTTTGTCTTGGGTGATCGGGTATCAATAATGACCATGGCTTTGTTTGGGTCGACTTTGATCCATTTGTTATGTACCAAGAAACCTAAGAAGTATCCAACAAAAACTTTAAAAGCACACTTGTTAGGATTCATTTTTAAGTGTTGTTTGCATCCGCTGAAAAACTTATTGAAGATCAAACAAATGTTGTTTAAAACTCTTAAATTTGATTGTAATATCATCAATATATCTCCATGGTTTTCCTAATTAAATCATGAGAAATATAATTTATTGCTTGTTGACATGTGGCACCAACATTCTTAAGACCAAATGACATAATGACTCACTCATAGATCATTAATGCCCCTGGGCATTGGAACACCATCTTGTATGTGTCCTCAGGATTTACCTTAATTTGATTATAAAGGATAAAATCTCGTAGTTGCTACATCAATCAATATGTTTGTCATTGTCATGCCATATTAATCCTTTGGAGTGGCCATGTTAAGGTCTCCATAATCAATACACACTCGCAATTTTCTATTTTTCTTAATGACAAGAACAATATTCGTTAACCAACTAATGTACCTCGTTGTTATGATAAACTTGGCCTCCAAACGGCATTGTATCTCCTGCTTAATGACTAGAAGCATCTCAAGTTTGGATATTCTTTTCGGTTGTCTATGTGATTTTATCCCTGCTTTCAACAGAATAGTAAATTCGACCAACTCTCTAGGTAGCCCAGGTATTTTATGATAATTCAGGCAAAAGCAATCCTTGTACTTCCTAAGCAATTCGATCAACCATGACCAATTCTCATTGGATATGATAGTACTAATCTTTGTCGGTTTTGATGTTCCTTCGGAAGCCAAATTTACCTCGATCAAAGGATCTATCGAGATAAAACTCGGCTCAACCATTTGGGTATGATAATTGAACATTGCATTTGCTTCGATGGTGGTGGAATCTTATGAATGGGGTGATTCTCAGCTTGCCCCCAAGTGATTTGACAAATGTTCCTTTAGACTCTTAACATGATGAACTTTCAATCGTTAGAAGCAATCTCAGATAACCTAGGGATGATTATCCATGAGTCACCTTAGGTATTGATCATAAATCAATCAAGTCAAAAGTGAAATCCTGGATAGTTAATTGATATAATCGTGTATCTTCAAAGGCTTTACGTATCACAATCATAGTCACTTAAGCCAAATAAAATAACGCCTTGGAGGCGTTAATATCGATTGCGAAAGGATTTTCTTTTGTATCGACAACCTCAACTATTTTTCTAGCTCAAAACATTAGCTTTTAGTGCAATGTTGAGGAAACACAATAATTTAAATGTATCTAATCTCTCTAATCGGGGTTAGCATCCATCATGCAAAAAGGGGCAGTTGAAGTCTTTGACCCCACCTTTAACTAACATTTATCACTTCATGGTAACCGATGGTTCCACTTGAAAATTCGACATCATTAGGTTCGTCGGGATTAAATTAGAAAGTGTCCTCCCATTTTGTCACAATGTGTTACTTGACATTATGTTCAATGCACTACCACCATCTACGAAAACCCGTTTAAAAGGATGATCATTCACTTTCACGGTAATGTATAATAGCCATACATGTCTTGTTGCATCATATGGTGATTTTTCAAATACCATTAGAATATCAACACTAGCGGCTAAAGTTGCCCAATTAAGTTCGTTTGATAGAAAGTCATCTTCTAAAATAAGTCGAGCCTCTCCTCCAAAAGCAAAACCATAATCATCCCTTCCAAAAAGTACAAAAGATCCTTATGATCGTCACTCAAGTCTTCATCAGATATTTACGTCTCATCTGAGAAGTGGTCATCCTCAACAATTTCTTCAAATTTATGGTTACTACTAATCTACGCCTGCAACCCTTTGACAACCTCAGTCAACATTGAATTGTATGAATTTACAATAATTCTTATAGATAATGAAAACTCGCATGCTCCAAGTTCAGTCTCCACAACATGTTGTATCTTCAAGTTTTTAATGGATATCTCTGACCCTATCATCTCCTCTTTTTGCTCATGGGCTTCTTCCTCTAGTCCCTCAACCTCCTTTGCATAATCCGTCATGTATGCATGAAGTCCTTCTTGCCACAAAGTGGTGAGAAGCTCTATTCTCTAAATCATGTTTTTTTCCTTAAGATAATGAATAGTCAACCAATCTTTTCTCCATTCATCAAGAACTACTTCGACCCATTCGCCCAAGTTCTCGAGTAGAAAATATAGACGCCCATAGAATTCCCTCTTGAAGGATCAAATGAATGTGAATCTCTCTTTTTCGTTTGAGGTTTGTTTGATTCAGAGGGTCGAGAACTCTGTCTCTATCTTTGGGGATAATGAGGCTCTGATTACTTGTCAAAGTCAACGATGACTTGAGAATAATCATTTGAATGATATTTTTCATGACCACTAGAGAGCCCATCGTGTTTCAACTGCCTTCTATACTGAGCTCTTCTTCATTGTGCACGTTGTTTTTGGGTATGAGTAATTGACCAACAACCACATAAGAGTTGGGTGGATGGTAAAAAATTCTTTTACGATTGCCCAACTTTTGAGGTGTTGGTTCGAGGCTTGATCATTTGACCTCACAAAAGAAAATGGTTTTCACCATGCAAAATATCCAACAAAGTCAGACTACTATGTACTCATACCTCAACGATTCAAGGTGGGTGTCAACGATGTTGGCGAAACATCGACCATGAGATTGGTATGTGGGACAATCCACCAAGCCAACTGGTTTAGGGAAATCATGTTTGTATGTTACCTCCAACTTCTCATCAAATGCCATTTGTTGTGATCCCATTTGATCAAGAAATATATGTGGCAATAATCGACTTCCCTCACTTAGAGTGAATCAAGTTTGTTGTCTATGTTCCACCGTGATGGTGCATGGTGACAATACATGACCCTCCTTCATTATAGTTAGATATAGGTGGGAATGAATTATCATCCTTCCTAAGTTTCTTATCTCAAAACTTAAGATGCACATCTCTAATAGCTTCCTATATGATGGAACAAAACTTGACATATTGAATTATACCATGAGACATCATATTGTGCCACTTTCAATATTGTGACATCTTCTTGAGCTTGTCTTAGGATGATATTGAATTTCGTTTCGGCAAACGAATTTGCCTATCCTTTAAAAGCAAAACAAAGATATGATCGATTTTTAAGATATCTAAAAGTCAAGTTTCCTTCTCACCAGCTTCTTTGTCTTTTCCCTTTGGGATCCGAAGAGCATTACAAACACAAAGAGGTCCTTGTGTTAACTCAATAGTCATGACCTTACTGAGTGTTCAGGACCTCTCATTTGTTGCTTAATGCATCTAAGGTGTTCAGGATGTATTCAACCTTTGTCACTTGGTTAGCCAATTAGACCATAGATAGGTAGAAATGTCCTGTTAAACCTTTCTTAATCTCTCTACATAGGGAATTTTGTACCAAGGCCATGTATTCGACCTCAATAAACTATATCTGGCAACATGTGACCAACTCATGAAACTTTTCAAAAAAAAGTTGGAGTTTTCCTAGCTTTTTGGCAAATATTCATTAAATTTGTAGGTGTTGATTAAGGATAGATCTTATTGTAACGCTTGAAGAATACCTTTTGCATTTCATCCTATATTTGGATAGATGCACATTTCAACGAAGTGTATCAAGCATAGGCTTGACCAGTGAGGGAGGGGACAAAAAGCTTAGGTTTGTGCATCTCACTATCACCCAGCTCTCTGCACTCGAAAGTGAACCAAGCCAAATGTTTTCCTAAATACTTACCATCTTATATCAAAAAAGTAATAAACTTAGCTTTAAAACCTCTTAGGATTGGCATAATCCTATTGACTCTATGAGGGTATATTTTACGATCCACTTCAATATTGGGACTATGTAGCTCAATTCTAAAAGTGTTTCGAGCCAAGTTGATAACCCCATCTCGAAAACTCATATAATCGTCTAGCAATATTGACTCATCCGTATTGCAATTCAGGCCCTCGAGTTATGGATGTCCTCAAGATGTTTTGGCTCCCTATATAGAAGTCAAACATATGTGCCTGTTGGAATGTCGTTTAAGTGGCAATTTTTGTAGCTTGCCTTCATTTATCTGCCACCAAATCCTTATATCTGATGATAGCCAATTGATTAGCGATCGTAGTAGGCTTAGTTTATGCCATCTAGCATAGCACTGTCATCTTAAGGTTCCCAAACTGTCACTATAACTGATCATTAATTGATGGTCGGAGGCATTTGAAAACATCTTCATTCAACTATACATGAGGCATAACTGATGTAGTCGCTTTCTACAGGGGTAGGGGATGTCGTATTAGATTGTTTGAGATTGGCAGTTGAGTGCTATGCATCGGTCATAATGATGAATGATCAATGTCTATGCTGAAAGATACCATGAAATAAACTTGATCAGATCGAGTTTGCATGAACACAACTCTACAAGCAAGCGTGTATGTCCCATCAGACGTGTCAAAGATGTGTTTCTCTAAGTGACAACTCCACATGAATGGTAGAATACAGTACACGCAAGTAGAATGCCAAAAGAAAAAGGGCATGCCAAAGAACTCTGACCCCATTCTAAAGGGAGAAATGAGGTTGGACAAGGTATCTTGTGATGAAATGGGTTCTCGAGACTCTGATTGTGCGATCTCTATTGTTGATAGGGGTTGTGTAGATAAATAAAGCACTCGATGTGTTCAAGAAGATGAAAAGGCTACATTACTCCTAATCGTAGGAAAAGTAAAAAAGAAAGAATTATGATTGTATCATTGATATATATATATATATATATATATATATATATATATATATATATATATATATATATATATATATATATTGATTACACATACTTATTTATAGACTTTCACAGAAAGGATAAATATCGTGCCAAGTTTTTTGGACATGATGCTCAATAACTCTTCACTTCTTTATTCATGCTATACTTTTTGCCACTATATTGATTAGGGTGTGTCAACTGACCCCATCATCCATAAGATCTGCTCGAGGTAATAAGCCTATCTCACATGTTCGAGGTCTCAATCTTTCATGAGCCATATATCCCTTCTCTTTTTGACTTTTCCCCTCATGCTATATATCCTTATGTATTTGCTGGCATCAACAGTTTTTGCTTGCTTGTGAACAAACTGAAGGCCAACCACAATGATAAGACGTTCAGACCAAACTGCAAACGGTGCTTGAGATCGTCCATCATGATGCACCTTGTGTATATACTCACCATGTATATACAGGAAATCTGCATCGTGCGCACTCAGTGCATTGTATCGAGGATGGCAATGGAGCGGGCATGATGTGGGTCTGGAAACTTCATACATGAGACCTTGCACTGCCTACAGGTTCTGGGGATCAAACCCTGTAACCACCTTAGTATAACTCTTCCCACCTTATTTTAACTCGTACAAAAATATCTTTTTAAAGATATTCAATTAATATCACATGTTTTACATGTTTTAAACTACTCTATAGTATTCTATATTATTAGATTTGAAGATGATATTATACAAGTTGGGGCATGACAGGTTAGGTTTATCTTGAGCCCGATCCCGACTCACCCCACATGTAGGTCATAGTCTATCTCATCTTACTCATGGTTCTTTTGCCTTAAGAACCCATACGAAGGATGGGGAAGAATGGGCATATGTCATCCTTCTTATTGCATCCCTACTACTTGATTAATAAATATTTTTATCCTAATATGGTATCAGAGCCTATATGGCATTTTTTTTATGATGTGATTGAAGACAATTAGTGAAAAACATGTTTTTCAGAAGTGCTTGGACAGAAATTCGATATTGGGTCCTTCAATCAACGTGAATCTACTATTGACTCCTTGAAGACTTGACATTAGACATTGTGAATCTCATTATTTCAGAAATTTGATTTGTGAATCTGATTATTTTAGAACTTTTTATTAAAGCAGAGAAATTAGGGAAAATCGGGTGGTGCATATTGATATATTGATCAATAGTGAATCGATATTTTGATAAAATCATGTAGCTTGTTGATATTGATTCAAACGGCTGGTTCATTATGGATTACTTCTTGCATCACGTGGACTGCTTCAAGTCATCTTTGTGTATATTAATGCATTTGTCCCATTCAATGGACTTCCTTGTTTGAAAACAGTGTGTGCGACTGGTACATATGTCACGAAATTGAATTTTTGGGTATCTTCATCTCAAGGATATAAATTTCAGCCTTTATTTCATACATAGAGGAAGACTTATTCTTCTGCCAAAGTACAAGATTCAGATTTCAAAAGGCAGACTCGATTCAGTTTTGTTTCAGACTTTCTAATCAATGGCTGGCAAAGGTTAAGGTATTGACAGTTCTTTTCATATAGGCGAGCAATCTTGTTCGTTAGAAAAATAGAAAATCTTCAGATTACAACGACTAAATTAGATGGTCGAAATTACTTGGAATGGGCAAGATCTGTGGAACTTACGATTGTAGCAAGGGGGAGATGGGCACATCTAATGGGTCACACTCCAATTCCAGAGCCTCAAGACACTCTCTATCCTACCTGAAAAAGAGAAGATGCATTAATATCATCTTGGTTGCTACAGTCAATGATTCTATCAATTGCTAAAACTTTTATGTTTTTAGAATCTGTCCATGAGATTTGGTGTGCAGTAGCAGATGCTTATTCTCGAAAGGAGAATGTTGCAAAAGAATATGAGATACTAGAAAGAATCAGAAAGTGCAAACAAGCCAATCGGTCTATCAATGAATATTATGCAGATCTCCGAGGTCTTTGGGATGAACTCCTCTACTATATGAATATCAAGTGTTCTGCTTGTTATAATGAAAGAAACACTGATATTGAAAAGAAGAAAGGATTTGATTTATTGTGGGGTGTGAATCCAGAATTTGAATAAGTAAAACTGAATATCTTAGGCAGAGAAGAGATTCTTTTCTTAGGTACCATTTACTCCTTATTAATCAGAGAATAAGATCGCAGGAATCTTGATAAGGATCATGTTATTAGTACAGATCAGCATACTCTTTAGGTAAGAGGAGATAGTTCTCATTTTCGTGACAGAGGTGGACACCAGAGTCATTGACGTGGCTGTGGTCGATTTAATTCAGATGAGAGAGAAAAACTTTTTTGCTCCCATTGTGGCAAATCGCGTCATACTCATTGTTGGGAATTACATGGTAAACCAGATTACTATAGAAATTGCAATACCTCAGTTCATTCTGTAGAAAGTTAAACTCCCAGCATTGATGTTATTCAAGAGATTATAAAAAGAATAGAGGGTCTTGAATAAAGATTATCTGAAAAATCCTCTTCTTCCTCTTCTCAAGCTACAGCGGCTCAGGCTACACATATTGTAAAGGGTAACCACTCCTCTCCTTCTCACTCTAAAACTTGGATAATTGATTCAGGAGCTACAGATCATATGGAAGGAGAATTATTGTATTTTTCAGCCTACAGGACTCTTAAAGACCAAAAACCAATTAAATTGGCAGATGGATGAAGTGTACCTACATGTATTTCAGATTTACCATCAGTACATCATGTTCCCAGTTTTTCGATAAATCTTCTCTCAGTTAGCTCTTTAACTCGTACCTTAGACTATTGTGTAACTTTTCATCCTATTGGTTATGTATTTCAGGATCTAAAAACGGGAAAAATCTTTGGACATGGTAAACTACATAAAGATTATACATTCTTGAAGATTATTCTCAGCCTTCAACCTCTTACAGTGTTTCAGCAGCAACAGTTCAAGATGTAGATCTTAGTTTTTGGCATTATCATCTTGGTCATCTCCTGGTATCAAAAATTTCGTATGTTATTCCTCAACTTAGAGTCTAATCCAATAAATCTCAGTTTGAATGTGAAGTCTGTCAGCTTGGGAAACACCAAAGGGCATATTATCCTTTAGTGATTCTCGACGATCTCAACCTTTCGAACTTATTCATTTTGATGTATGGGGCCCAAGTCCAGTCAGTTCTTTGTTTGGTCATAAGTATTTTGTCTCCTTCATTGATGATTGTACACGTCTTACAATCATTTACTTAATGAAAACAAAGTATGAAGTTTTCTCTATTTTTTCCATTATGTATAAATTTATTTATACTAAATTCAATGCTTTTGTTAAAATTCTTCGGTCTGATAATGGGGGAGAATATATTGAGACTCAGTTACAAGATTATTTACAAGCATAGGGAATTATTCATCAGACTACATGTTCTTATACACCCCAACAGAATGGTATTACTGAATGAAAGAATCGTCATATTCTGTAAGTAACCAGAACTCTTCTACTTCAAAGCAATATTCCAAAATTCTATTGAGAAAAAGTTGTCCTTGCTGTTGTTTATCTCATAAATAGAATGCCCAATAATACAATCCAAGGGAAAAGTCCTATTTATAGTCTTAATAAAGCATCGAAACCATTTTATCTAGTTCCACGTATCTGTGGGTGTACTTGTTTTGTACATATCCATCTTCCAAATCATGATAAACTCGATGCAAAGTCCAGTGAGTGTATTTTTCTTGGCTATTCGACCTCTCAAAAAAGATACAAATGCTATGACCCACTGCTTAAAAAACTATATGTTTCCATGGATGTCACTTGTTTAGAACTTACTCCTTATTACTCTCCTCACAAGGAGTCCACTTCAAATCCATCTTTTGTCCTTCCACTAGTTCCTAGTAAGAGGGAGTATAATGAGACAGTTGATCATCAGAGTGAGAAGACAAAACAATCAAAAGAGATTTAGACGTACAAGAAAGGACAGTGAAAGATTGTGTACTCTCAAGAAGAACTATGTGCTAAAGAGATTTTCCCTGAATCAGATCCTCAAGTGCAAGTGGACAATGACCTTGAGATTCCTATTGTTGTTCGCAAAGGTAAGCGTACATGTGCACGGTATCCAATTTCTAATTATGTTTCATATGTCAACACTTCTCAGAGTTATCAAAGCTTTGTTATAAATGCTGAAAAACATAAGATCCCTTTGAAGTTTGAAAAAGTAATCAAGTGTCCTTTATGGATAGCTATAATTGAAGAAGAATTGAATGTACTGGTGAAAAACAATACATGGACCATCACACAGTTGCCTTCTGATAGGAATATTGTAGGAAGTAAGTGGGTGTTTACTATTAAATACAAGGCAGATGGAACAGTGGAGAGATATAAAACCAGATTGGTTGCTAAAGGATACAGTCAGTCATATGGCATTGATTATACAGAAATATTTGCGCCCGTGGCTAAACTTACTTCAATCAAAATACTTCTCAGTATGGCAGCAAACTTGGGATGGGATCTATGACAACTAGATGTTAAAAATGCTTTCTTACAAGGAGATTTAAATGAAGAGGTTTACATGAAACTACCTCCAGGAATGACCAGAAATTTGTCATCTTCTAATAGAGTGTGTAAACTCAATAAAGTAATATATGGGTTGAAACAGTCTCTAAGAGCTTGGTTTGATAAATTCAGCAAAGCAGTGTACAGTCTGGGGTACAGCAGAAGCCTCAATGATCATACAATATTCTTTAAGAAAGGGACAAAAATATTTATTCTCGCTATTTATGTTGATGACATTATTGTTACAGGAAATGACCTTGAAGAAATATCAAAGTTGAAAATGAATCTTCATAAATTATTTGATATTAAGGATTTGGGTAGGCTCCACTATTTCTTGGGCATAGAAGTTTTCTATTCTAACAAAGGTATTTTCTTAACTCAGCGGAAATACTTAATGGAACTTCTTGAAGAAACACAAATGCTTGAGTGTAAACTTAGTGACATCCCTATGGAGGTAAACCAGAAATTTTTTAACGGTGACAGTGAAGAGTTCAAAAAGATCCACAAATATCATAAGCTAGTTGGTAAGCTCATATATTTGACTATTACTCAGCCGGACATTACGTATGCAGTTGGGATTGTGAGCAGATATATGCACTCACCAACTAAAAATCAGATGGATGCAGTGTATAGAATTATTCGATATCTCAAATCAACTTCGGGAATGGGTTTACTTTATTCGAAATCATCAAATTTGGACATTAAACTTTATTCTGATGCTGACTGGGATGATCTTTATGATGACAGGAAGTTAACTACTGGCTATGTTACTTTACTTGGTGGTATTATTATATCTTGAAAGAGTAAAAAACAGACAGTGGTTGCAAGATCTATGGCAGAAGTTGAATACAGAGCTATAGCACAAGCTATGTGTGAAGAAAAATGGATATCTTCATTAATTAGCGAATTGGGTTATTCACTTAATTATTCTATATCACTATATTGTGGCAAGAGTGCAACAATTCAGATGGTGTCTAATCCAGTATATCATGAAAGAACCAAACATATAGAAATTGATTGTCACTTCATCAAGAAGAAAATATCTAATCAAGAATTCAAACTGGAGTATGTTCATTCTATCAAACAGATGACTGATTTCTTAACTAAAGCTACTACCAGTGGATAATTAAAGGAGACATTATCCAAGTTGGGTGTCAATATTTTCCACCCAACTTGAGGGGGAATGTTAAGGAAAGTCGTGTAATGAAAGTCGGGTTGTGTAAATATATATTATATCATTTTGAGTCCTATGTTATCTTAGAAATAGTTAATACTTATTAGGGGTAGATTACGAAATTAAGTTAGATAGGGTATTAATAGGTAATTAGGGTTTAGTTAGAGAAGGATGAAAAGTGCTGGGCGGCTACATTAGGAGTGTCGACTTTCAGTCTCTGGGCAGATTGGAGGAATGCCTCCAATCTGCGGTATTTTGTAAGTGGTTCCTCTTTGATTAATAAATATTTTTATCCTAATACTTCGCACTTACCACTCCTTGGTTTGCACTAAGTCCGCTTCTGCTACCTACTCGGCTCACCTCCGTCGACGTTGCTGTCCACTCACATGCATTCGTCGCTCGTGCATTCGGTAAAGCAGAAAAAGAGAAAAAAAAGACTGTATGCCTTCTCACGCATAACAACAGGATGGATGAGACTGAGATCATGTCGTTGGTCCACTTCTGGTTCTATGGAAGTCTGTTCCGAATGTTTCTCCAACATGGCATTTTGCACCTCCAATATTTCTCGACTCTGTCTTAACAATTCCTGCCTTTGCGTTTGCAACTCCACCACTTTCTGCAAAATTCGTGCTAAGGCATCCTCCGCCCCTGGCCTGCTTGAAGGGCCTCCCTCCGCTACCGTGTTTTTCCTCCCCTTACCCATACTGGTAAGCCTCGGACTCAATTAATTACAGTGAATCAATACCTAACTGAACCGAAAAACACAACTACAGACCCACACGAACCGAACTACACAGAAACAAAAAAATTGCACAACTGGTTTTTCCGGCTGTTTACAACAAAATTAGAACTGATACAGAATACGATTTTGCCAACTAGCAATGGTATGAACAAGTTTGTTATGCAGGTAACCCGTACGCCAAATTGTCTCAAACCGACGCTTCTAGCTCCTCCGGAATAGATCTGCAAAACCGTAGAAATTTATCTGCTAAATTTCTATAGGTTCAGCTGTAACGGTTTCCGGCGACTGATACATGGTCGATTTCTGCAACAATTCGGCCACTCCCGAGATGAACCTGCTAAACTGACTTTGTTCAACTCTGTTCCAACTCCAGAACAGATTTCGTTAGTTAATTTTTGCAGAAAATTAATTCAGAACTTCCGACTATCACCGAAACTGCTAGTTTGTACAGCTGATTTTCAGCACCTGTTACGGGCTGATTCTGAAGCTACCAGAACCTGATTTTCAGAACTTAAGAACTTACGGACCTTCACCGATATACAGTGAACACGCATCGTCTGTACACCCTTCAAACAAACCGTCAAAAATAGAGAAAAACCAGATTCGAAAAAACTATACTTTCCGACGTTTTTCAGTTCTTCTGTTTTTCCGGCGGTTTCAACGGAATTTTCCTTCCACCAAAGGTTGTTCACCGTCGTTTTGATCTTGTATGTGACCTGTCTTCACTCAGAAGCCAACTCGTTAACTAAATCACATCAAAAATCCGATCAACACTGACCGAATACAAATCAAATTCTGGTATGCAAATTCAGTTCTGTTCCGACGAATTCCCGGCGAGTTTGCGGACAGATCCTTCCCGATTTGCTCAGATCTACTTCAATTCTCCTTAGATCTAACACACACACGTTAGATCCTTAATAGATCTAACCTCCTGTCACGGAATAGAGTGTCGAACCTCAAGCTTTTGATCGCACAAGGCAGTTTCACGCCTGAAACGGTCTTTCGGCCTGTTCTTCCTCAAGAACAGCCTCGGCCAATTTCACACGAATTTCAATCGAATCAGCCGTTAGAAATTAGATCTGCACCGATTTGCCGAAAATGTGCAGGAAATTTCCGGCGAAAACTTCTGCAGACGTCTAATACCAATTTGTGCAGGAAATTTCCTAAAAAACATAATCAACGTGCTTCAATTCGAGCTTTGGAAGCTCTAATACCAATTTGTCACAGGATTAATTCCGAGATCAGAATTAACACACCTGTGATGGCAGATGAACGCGCTCCCGTTCACCTCAGCCTTTTCTTGCGTAGAGAACTTCAGTTGAACGTGTTTTCTTCACAGCAATACAGCATCCGTTCTTCATCAAATCCTGCGGAAGAGTTCTTCGGCTGACAACAAGTCTGTTCACTCCAGAACACACTCGACACTTTGGCTCATGTCACACGTAGAACTAGGATCACACGACAAGCTTCAACGAATCCGAAGCACTCTCTTTATTCATCAAGCTTCGGTTTACAGCAAGCACACACCCGACTGAACCTGGAACACCCTAGGACCAGCAAGAACCCCTCTTGCTCAGCTAGGCTACACTCTCACTCCACGAAGGAGATCCCATACTCGGCTGGGATGTTGGACTCACTTCACTCATCTCTCTCTACTCCCTAGCCTGCCACCTCTATTTATAGAGTGGGCTAGATCTAACTACGAGCTCCCATGGCTGAATATTCCAAAGAAATATTCCCTAGCTAACTATCCTAGACACAAACTAGTTCAACCCCATGTGTACAAGACACTTGACACGATTACAAGACACGAGACACACTTACATGACTCGATAAATGTAATCCACGACACACACACCTAACTATATGTGTGTATTTACACGACACTACACAAGGCACATAACACCCAGGCTTACAACCAATTCTCCAAGAGAGGTTCGCGCATGCCTACGCCCGAGCCTCTCCCGGTGTGCGTGCCCTTTGAAACCTCTGGATGAATGATGCGCACAGGTACGTGTGCCTCAGAATTTTGTCTATGACAACTCTCCCCCACCCAAGCAGGACCTCACCCTTGAGATCTCGTGAGCGTGTGCCTCACCCTAGGCACTCTCCCGACTGATCACTCCTCACGACCCCTACCATCTCCTCCTTCATCCCCACCGAACTCATGGACAAGGGAGGTTTACGGTGTATGCACCTTCGCACGATCATCGCCTGTAGGGCATGCTCTTTGAAGCCTCTGGATGAAGGATGCACGTGGGCGCTAGCGCCGCAGAATTATTGCCTGTAACTTTATTTAGGAGTTATAGGCTTGGATCATATCTTGTCAGATTTGATCCAATCCAATCCAACAACAACAACTAAGCCTTTTCCCATACTAGACGGGGTCGGCTACATGGTTTCTTTGTTTCCACAGATCCCTATCATGTGCCATGTTAGCAGTTAACTCCCAATAAGCTAGATCATTCTTTATTGTTTCTTTCCAACACTTTTGTGGTTGTCCTCTACCTTTTTTAATACTTTCCAAATTTAGTTTTTCTAACCTTCTTATAGGTTCTTCTTTAGATCTTCTTTCTATATGTCCAAACCATCTTAAACGATGCTCTCTCATTTTATCCTCTATTGGTTTCACTCCTAATTTGTTTCTAATAGCCTCATTATGTATACTGTCTTTTCTTGTATCACCACTCATCCATCTCAACATCTTCATTTTTGTCACAAACATCTTTTGTACATGTTGATGATTAACTGTCCAACACTCGTAACCATAAAACATGGTAGGCCTAATTGCTGCTCTATAATATTTACCTTTTAATTTTAATGCTATCTTCTTATCATAAAGAATACCTGGTGCTCCTCTCCATTTTAACCAACCAGCATTAATTCTATGTGTAACATCTCCATCAATTCTTCCATCACTTTGAAAAATTGACCCTAGGTATTTAAAACTTTCCTTTTGGGGAATGCAATGTGTGCCAATTTAAATTTCTATGTCCTCTGAAGTAGCCAAATGATCAAACTTACATTCCATATATTTTGTCTTTGTTCTACTAAGTCGGAGGCCTTTGCTTTCTAATGTTTCTCTCCATAGTTCCAATTTTCTATTAACTTTTTCTTTAGACTCCTCTACTAATATAATGTTATCTGCAAATAACATATACCAAGGTACTTCATCTTGAATATGTTTTGTTAACTCATCAATCACCATTATAAATAAGTATGGACTTAAAGTTGATCCTTCATGCAACCCAATATTAACTTAAAAGAAGTAAGTCATTCCTTCATGAGTCTTCACACATGTTTTTGCACATCATACATGTCTATATGTCCTTTCAAAGTCTTTATATATATATATATATATATATATATATATATATATATATATATATATATATATGTGTGTGTGTGTGTGTGTGTGTGTGTATTATGATTAGAAACTCCAATGAAGAAAATAAGAAAGGAGGGACAACTACTTTTTAACAATTCTTCTATAGTTGGTTATTGCATTTCTATGTGAGATTCATCAAATCGATATTATTAGAACAAAGGTCATGAATCCCTCAAGTCCATCATCTTGGGTGCTGAAATCTGCCCAAGTTAGAGACGAAGATGCAGGTTACATTTTGAGTGTGTGGTGACTTGTGATATTCTTCGAGTCGTCTGCATTAATTTTTCTTCTAACATAGTATCAGAGCATTAAGGGCATGAATCCCTCATGTTCATTATCTTGGGGTACTGAAATTTGAATAAAGTTACCCAAAGGTGAGATACAAGTTGTCATATGGTTGGGGCATGCACCCGAGTTACATATGACGAGGATGCAAACTGAGAGTTGGACTGTGGAAGGGCGTAATGGACATAGTTGTAGCAGCCATAGACGTGTACCCAATGATATTGGGGTGTGATTTCCTGATAGCTGCACGGGCTATGGTAGCGCCACACCTTCGAAGGTTGGTCATCATACACGAAGCTCAGCCAGGGTTCGTGTCATGTGTGGATCTAGAGAAGGCACTTGTTACATTGACATGTGCTTCTTTATGCCTGACAAGTGAGAGGCACGTGATAGGGTCGGGAGTCACAAACGGTGAAAGGATGTCCCGTGGAGGTGGGACCAAGCACCAAGTTAGGGCTGCGCAAGGGCAGGAGCGCTAGAGAAACCCCCTCAGGAAAGGAGGTTTTTAGAGAGGTGAAGGCATCAGAAGCAAGGCACCAGTGCTAGTGCTGAGGCCTAACACCACCCACTATGCACTGTAGTTGGCACCAGGGTCTGGCCGCAGGGAGTGGGCGACCATCGCTACAACAGGGTCATGGCAAGTGAACAGCAGTGCGCCAAGACAATGCCGTAGGAGGCGGATGGCCAGCACCAGACAAGAGTCGATAGGGAGGTTTCATCTGAGAGAAGTTCGTGGATATGTACCAACACTATGAGTCGAGCGAGGCAAAAGATCGAACGGCCAAGAACGTAAGTAGTGCTCAGTTGGGGGAGTGCCTTGGGCAAGGCACACACGCTCACGAGACCTCGAGGGCGATGTCCTGCTTGGCCGGGGGAGAATTGTCACAAAACGGAGCCTAAGAGGCTCGCGCCCGCGTGTCACCCGCCTCAGCACCTGGCGTGTGTGCCCACACAACGTCCACCGAGAGCTTCACTGTGAGGAGTAATGTAACCCCCCTGTACATACATGTTTTGTATTTTGTGGTGCGTGTGTTTGGGTCCTTGTAAGCTCGAGCAAGTGTTTGTAAACTTGGGCGAGTCGAGTTGTGAGTCTAGCCTAGGGTGCCTTAAGTCAATGGGGCATAGTGATAGAGTAGAGTTGGTCGGGTTCCAACCGGGTGCAAGCCAAGCATGGGTGTAACGGAAGTTGTGGCAGGACCGTTACGTGTTGGAAGCTGAAGAGTCACAAATGGGTTCACTTGGGGGAAGGCCAAGAGATGCTTGGGACTGTTACAACGGCAGGTGAGGGGTCATCGTGTAACTGGAGCCTGGAGCCGAGTGCTGTAGAAGTAGAAGGGGCGCCTGTGGCAGGCGCCTGTCACAGCAACAGACGCTGAGTAGATGAACCGTCACCACCCCTAGAACCTGAAGAGGGGTTTGCGGTAGGCGTTCGTGACAAGAGCCGTTACCCCTGGGAAGATGAAGGGAAGCTGCGGTGGCAGGCCCTCGTGACAGCCGTTACCCCCTGAGAAGACAGATAGGCGTTGCGGTGGTAGGCCACCGTGACAGCCGCAAGCTGAAGAGGTGCATGCCCTGGCGCTGGAACGAGAGCTGAAGAGGTGCACCTGACCCTAGCGTTGGAGCGGGAGCTGAAGAGGCGCGTGACCGTTACCCACAAGGAGTTGAGGAGGCGGCCTAGTGCTTGGCACCTAACGCTGGAAGGTGAACGGGTGCAAGGGAGCTGAACGGGCGCTAGCGCCCATGCACGGGCATTAGGCTGGCGCCTGACGTTGGCCGTTATAGGGTTAGCTGAAAGGGTGCCAGGCGGCCGTCACAGCATGCGATTGGCGTGAAACATGGGGCAGTAGGGTGCCTATAAAAGGGGCATGAATGTCACTTAGGAGGGGTTGGTTCTCCAAGGTTTTGTGATCCTTTCACCGTGTAGCTAGGCGAGTGGGTGTGTCTCTGCTTGGTTCTTGAGGAGAACCTTAACTAGCTAGGGTTGGTGAAAAGGGAGTCAAGGTCGAGTGAGTGGGTGCAGCCCTGTGTGTGTGTTCTTGTGCAATCTTGTAATCAAGAGTGGTTGAATAAGAGCATGGAGATCTTGCTCCTCACTGTTTGCTTGCTTAAGTCTCGTGCTTTACTTGAGTGTGATCGAGTGAAGAGGGTGAGCGGTGTGTGGAGGCCTTCCGTAGGATAAGAGTGTGCAGCGAAGTTGTCTACAGAGGAGAATGCAGCGGCACCATGCGCAGTGAAGTGGTTGAAAGGCGTCAAAGGCATCGAGCCTTGCCATCACAGGTAGGTTGTTTTTTGGTTTGAAAAATTGACCTATGATAGAGTCAGCCTTGGGGCTTTGCTTGACCCATCTGTTGATTATTGATCTTCACCATTCACCACCTTCTTTTTGTTTGTGGTTATAAGAGGACGGTTTGTGGCACCCAACCTCCAATAAGCGTGCGTCAAGGCGGGAGAACGAATCCACAAAGCTTCTTGCAAGAGTCAGCCTTGGAGCTTTGCTTGACCAATCAGTTGATGATTAATCTTCACCATTCACCACCTTAGTTGATGATTAATCTTCACCATTCACCACCTTCTTTTTGTTTGTGGTTATAAGAGGACGCATTTTCGTAGGTCCAACAAGACTCACCTCCAACTGTCAGTGTGCACTAACTCAAAAGGCCAAGACTTTTTAGACTCGTTAACTGAAAATGACACTCGCTTATCTTTTTGGTAGAGCAACCGAGCCACTACCCTATAATGCCACTAGTGCTTCATGAGAGCTCATAGTAACAATTGTGTTAGATGACTCCGTCACGTCACATTAGCCGCTATTCTAATCTATTACCTTTTTATGTATCGTCCTCGCATATCATGTTGATTTGGTTACTTGGATTGATTTTGGCCTCCAGTGTTTAGTATATAAGAACATCACGTTACAAATTATTGTTCTCCAGCCTTAGTGTGTGTTTGTGTTTGTGTGTGTGAGCATGTATTTGTGTGCATATTTGGAATGCCTATGGTGGAGACTGTGTAAGCATATCTGTGGAAGTAGCCTGAAACAGTGTGGATTCCCTTTAGGGTGAGGTGAGGCATGCTCTTCACTCGAAATTTGAAAAATTCCTGGGTCTGCCACTGGCCTGAAGAGCTCAATCATCAGGCAAACAAAAGCATGTATGTGCAGAAATTGTTATGAAAGAAGCATTGTAATATAAGCAACCTAATGTAACTGGTAAGAGCTGTAGAGCATGATTCACTCTCCAATAAATTTTTGCCAAACTTTTTTACTTATGCAGATCCCAATAGGGCTGAGTGCATCCGTTCTGTTTTTTCTCGCAGTTTGTAAATCTGTCACTGATTCGAGGGACACTACAGCTTGACAATAAGTTCATATAACTTCGAGAGTGGCACTACAAGAAAAAATTTCAAGACAGAAGAACAAACCACGGTTATATATATATATATATATATATATATATATATATATATATATATATATATATATATATATATATAGTAACTAAGTTTCTGCACGCCTCTCATTGAGTGCATTCATGACCTTTAAAAAGTAAAGGGGAGGATAATTGTCCACTGTCACTTTGCAGGAAGTAGTTATCTCATGGAAAAACTTATTCCTATTGTTGTTTGGGGGAACTATATCTTCCCATTTTATATCGAGCCGGTAAACTAATTCCTGACCTACCGTTGCTTTTTATGTCATGAGTGTAATATAATTGCTATTTTTATTTTTAAATATGTTTTTGTCCACAAAAGCATTGATGAAGCAGGTGCACACCATGAGAGGCATGTTGAACCTCTCTCTCTCAAGTTGATGATAATATGCTTGCCCAGATAGATCGATTTTCAAAGACAGATAAGTATATAACATGGTAAAATTATTAAAATATATAATATATGTGTATAATATCACCTAGTGTGCATTCGGTTTGTTACTTTTCTGAATTATATATGATATTTTAAATAAAAAAATACTGAAATTATTGTGCACATACAATTTCAATTCTGGAATTCAGGCTACGTTTTCAGCCAACCCACTGACTAAGACTTCTTTGGCCCATGCTTACACTAAAACAAGTCATCATGCTGTCATCCTACCATGCAGTTTTTAGTACAACTAAGAACAGTAGAAGAGGAGCAAATTGGGAGAAACAGTGAGCTATCATTTCCTTATAGGATAAAATCTGCTATCTGTGCCAATCTGGTCTAACAAGTTTGAGATAGGTGGTTTGATCAAATAGCTTGATCCATGATAACCATCATCATTTAACATTCTTATTCTAAACCATTGAATGCAGCCTAATCGTTGTCTGCCCATCTAGGAAATTGCAAAGCATAAAAAACAACAATGAACATGGTTCCCATACACTCCCAATAAAAAAGAAAATTTACCAGCAACATGGTCAAGGGACCCGATACAATACAGTGACATGCATGTGTGTGTATATATATAGAGAGAGGCTCGAGAGAGATGCATACTCATTTAATCACCATCTTCCATAAGAAGAGATGAATGATTAATATTAAAAGATCCACGTATTATTTTTCAATGACATGAGTGTAATTTTAATAATGTAAGAGTTTTCGAAAAAGAATGAAGATAATGTTATTCCATTCGTACCCTCCAAAAACTATAGTCGTACATAAACAATGTAGGTCAGTAGTTGCAGAATTCAATCTCTCTCTATATATATTGATTGATTGGATCCTGCTCCCACTACGGGCACTATCCACTTATGCCTGACTGCAGCTTTTCAAGAGCATAATAATATTGTCTTGTATACTTTTTCAAAAGTACACCAGAATTGAGACTAAGAAGAGTATACCACCACTAATATTTTGAATGATGAGAAACAATACAATTAAAAGTACATGCAGTTTGCAGATGCTTACTTTGTTACTCCTCACTTGAACAGATGCTTACTTTGTTATTCCTTACTTCAACATCACCACTGTTAATGGGACCAAACCTCTTAAACTCCTCCTCGAGCTGGGAAGGAGTAGCATTCAGTGGCAGTATAATATATAAATATATATACATACTGTAAAGTCATGATATTGTCAGGCAATTTTTAACAAAAAATAAAATTTCAAATAGACAATCTTGAGGGCATAAAACGGAAGGTAAGACCGAGGACATCTTGAACGCTGTCACTTTCAACATGATTTGAGCTGCGTACAGACACTTCAGGAACAGGACCAATTGACGGGCAGCAACCACTTGTATCTCTCGAGTTGAACAACTGGCTTGGCAGGAGACGTTGGAACCGACGGAGGAGTGCTCTCCTTACATTATCTTCACCTAGAATCAATGTTGTCTGACGCGTATCGTATCGTGTATCGCTGGGCTCCACAATACGGGCATATCGTATCGTATCGTATCATATCGTATCATACTTTAATATTAAAATAATGTAAAAATTAATAAAAAATAGTAAAAAAAAAAATCAGGAAAAAATCAAGAAAAATCTGATAATTGCTTTAAATTCATATAATGTAAGTTTAGTACAGATTGAGCATTCAACGTTAAACAATTGCATCCAAATTTACATATTTTGAATCCAAAAAATAAAATACAGACATAATTTACACTTTACAGTACACTACAATTACATATAATGTTACATTTTACAAATTATAATCAGGATCATCAACTAAATAATCTTCATCTTCTCCTTATTGCAGATCCTCATCATCATCAGCCATGCCCACACCTTCTTCTTCAAAATCAAATTCTTCATCTCCATAATGTTGTTGCGCTCCTTCTAAATTAATCCAAGCAACGTCTTCTTCTGTTAGGAGGGCATTTTCTTCAGTGTCTTCCATAACCCAATCTTCTAATATCTCAAAATTATCCAAACTTATTGGATCGAATTGACTTTCTTCTCTATTTACTTTTTTTAATTGCCTACGACACAAACAAAGATAAACAATTAGTAAGTAATATTAACAATTGAAAACTGAAGTTAAATAATATCGAATTAAAAATTTGAAAGTAATACAACATTACCTTTCACGAAGGCGCATGTTACAACGAATATAAACCAAATCATTAAGCCTTTTGTGTTCCAACCTGTTTCGCTTTTTTATATGGATGTGTTCAAAAACACTCCAATTTCTTTCACAACCTGTTGCACTACAGGTTTGACTTAAGACTCTAACTGCAAAATCTCTAAGGTTTGGACAATCACTTCCAAACCTGTTCCACCAAACATCTGTAAAAAAAATATAAACATTAGAGACATAATAATCCACAGTAATGTAAGATGCAACTTAAATATGAAAATAAACAATGTACCTGGACGCATTGTAGAGCAGTTGCGAATTGCAACAGGCAAACCCATCAAGTGAAGAGCATTATCATATATCTCCATCTCTCGATGTATCGCATCTACTATGCTCTCATCAGGGACTAATCTGTCGATGCATTCAATGATTCCTCGATTAACCTCACCGTCCCTTTTGAAGGTTGCTGAGTACCTTAATGATGGGTTTAGATAGTAGGCTGCTGCATGAATAGGCTGATGCAATTGTTTATTCCATCTACTATCAATTATTTTCCACACGGGCATATAATCTTTTTTTTTTTCATTAAAGTTATTTCTGATCGCTTCTTTTGCCCTGTTCATGGCTTCATAAAGATAGCCCATAGATAGTTTCTCCTCGCTGTCAGCCAACCTCAAAACTTTCACTAAAGGACAAGTAATTTTCAATAATCTGATACATGCATTCCAAAATGAACTTCTAAAAACCGTTTCTGCAATCTCATTTAACTTTCTGTTCATTTTGTTTTGTGGCAACTCTGCAAATTGTTGCCACTCATCTGAGGAGAACATTCTCTTTAAAGCTTGCTTCTGTCTCACAATACTCTGTACGGATAAGAAGTTTGTTGCGAACCGAGTTGCAGTTGTGCGAAGAAGTTCTGCACCTTTTGTGTATCTCCTCATCATACACAAAACAAATGTATGGTTGTAAATGGATTTTGTAATATCTTGGCAACACTCAGTTGCTGCCTTTATTTCATCCATCTCACCAATGTCCTCGAGAATGAGATCTAAACAATGGGTTGCACATGGTGTCCAGTAGAAAGTCCAATAAATATCAGCTAACTCCTTTCCAGCTGCTTTGTAGTTAGTTGCATTATCTGTAATCAATTGGACTACATTTTCTAGCCCAACCTCCTGTATAACCTTATCAAATTTCTCTCGTAGGATCTCTGTAGTGTGTCTCTCCTCTGACATATCTAGAGATCTCAAAAACATGAGTCCTTTAGGACAATATACAAGAAAGTTTAGCAATGTTCTTCCTCACCTATCAATCCATCCATCTGCCATGATAGTACATCATGTTTCCTTCCACGATTGTCTCAAAGTCGAACAGTATTACTGTACTTCAATCACGGTCTGATCTAATATCTTCCCTCTCAACTTCTGATAAGAGGGCATCCTGTATCCTGGACCAATGTTAGCAATTGCATCTGCCATTGCTTGAAAATGAAAATTGTTTGCTGCATTAAATAGAATGCATGCATCATAAAACCATCTGCCCACTACAAGGTCTGCTTGATCGTGCAGTTGTTTTGAAGCCATAGCAGCACGAATTCCTGGCTGAGCACCAGATGTAGTGGAAGGAGGAAAGAACGAATATATGCTAGAAGAAGCTCTTCCTCTACTCCTTCCTGAACTTCCTCTTCTACCACCTCCAAAGTCTTCAGCTGCAACCCTCTTTCCTCTGCTAGGTGCTCGCGAACTGCTATTACCAATATCTGTTCTAACATCTGAAGGCAAACTATCAGTGAATCCAACTCTAGTGGCAGTAGCATCATCAGTTTCTTCACACATCTGAAAATCATCATTTTGTTGTCTCCTTTCCTGTATGCTCTCAATCATCTGCAAGCATTGTCATTTAATACCTTCTGGCACACTTCTAACTCTGCCTGTGCATGGAGCAACTTCTTTTCTAGTTCCTGCTAGGTAGTGTTTCAACCTTAAAATTCCATCACTAACCACCTTTTCACAAAATAAACATTTGATTTTTAACCTTGAACCCTCAACTGGTATACCCCACTGTCATACCGGATCATCAGACTTTGAATGAGAGTCTCTACCACCCCTTCTTGCCATCTCAATGGAGTACTTTAATTCAAACAAAAACCTGAAAATAAAAGCACTTCGTAAATCCCCCAATCTTCAAATAACACTCAAATCGAGTGTCTCTCACTTCATGAATGCAATAAAAATCGTATACACACACTTAATTACTTCATATTTGGTCATTCAAAAAAAAAAACCCGAAATAACACAAAAAACAATAAATATAAAGGAAAAAAATGAAAAAAAACATTAAAAATATACCTAAATCTGAGTTTGGAGGCTTGGACGGACACCGTAGGGCACGATTTTAGAGCTTTGAACACCAAGGAGGCGAAAACCGACTCTTAGGGAGCTTGAAGAACCCAAAAGGAGAGAGGAAACCCACGAAAAATCTCGGGTTTCTCTCGGGCCGGGACCCTTTATAAGGGTCCTAGGGCGTATCGCACCGTATCGTACGATACGGTGCGATACGCCCGCACCTGCGATACGGGGCCCCGTATCGTATCGTGGTGGCCCACGATACGATACGTATCACACCGTATCGTATGATACGGTGGTGCGATATGAACAAAACTGCCTAGAATATGATACGCAGTTTAATGGATATAGAAGTCTCAAATTTTGCAGGTTGTTCAACAAAGCAGGCAACAAGTAAACTTCAAGTCTTACGATTGAGACATAAGACTTCTTTGGAGCTTCTTCAAGAGCTGAATACAAAGTATTTGTTGGAGTCTGGTATTCGGTGTGAATCTCATCAACTACAACTTCCTCTTCCACGATGAAACCCTCATTATCAGAAAGATTATAGACTTCCTCTCCACCCTATTTAACCAAAATATAGACTTACATCGATAAAGAGAAAAGAGAGAAAATAGTCTACGCGCACTCATTTATGCTTAACATGCTCACTCCATGTTTTTTCTAGTGAATGAATATAATTTTAATATTTTAAAACTTTTTTATAATTAATAAAAAATAATATTATTATACTCATGCCTCTCGAAAATAATTATTGGATATTAATGAGCAATAGCAATGGTAGGCAAGATTTTAATACTCATATATAGAGAAAGAGAGATTTTCTATGAACATTTTTCTTTTTTTTATGGAGAATAACAAGAGTTACTTGTTGAATAAGCTAATATATTATCACCAAAGAAAAGAGGAAAGAAAATTAATAGATTGTTCTCTCTCTCTCTATATATATATATAGAAACTCCGCCCATGTAAGTGATCATCCTTGCATTGCTGGTCCCAAGCCCGGATAAAGGAGGAGGGTTGTGTTAGGCTTCCGACAGCAAGCGTAAAACTTCGTCGGCTTTTTACAACATGGATTACAAAAATTATGAGCATTGCTTTGGGGTGTCCCCGCCTAGCGACGTGCTGCACAGCTCGAATGCAGTAAGAAGAAGCAAGGGCCACTACATTTTCGCTCGAATGTAGTGAATCAATTGCAGAGAGGGTTTCCACATCATGGACGGGTGTGGGCAAAGAAGTTAGTCCCGCTACATTGCCGCCCGAATGTAGTGAAAAATTTTCAGAGAGGGTCTCCGCATTTTGATTATGGACAGATGCGGGGGGTAAGGAAGCTAGTCCTAGATAATAAGATTTGTATTGTTTCTTGAAATATCAGAACATTATCGGGTAAGCTAATGGAGATGGTAGATACTATGATTTGGAGAAAGATTCATATTTTATGTTTACAAGAGACAAAATGGGTTAGAGAAAAAGCAAAGGAGATAGAGGATACAGGTTTTAAATTATGGTACTCAGGTAAAGAAAATGCTCGAAACGGAGTTGGTATTATCATAAATAAAGATTTAAAGGAGAGTGTAGTAGACATACAACGATATGGTGACTGAATCATGACGTTGAAATTAGTGTTAAGAGTAGAGGTTTTGAATATAGTTTGTGCTTACGCACCCCAAGTAGGACTAGAAGATAGTATAAAGACAGTTTTTTGGAAAGAGTTAGATAAGGTGTTTCAAAAGATTCCACAAAGGGAGATTATTTGTTTAGGAGGAGATTTAAATGGACATGTCGGTAAAGAGGCATTAGGATATCAAGGGATTCATGGAAACTTTAGTTTTGGGGATATAAACGAGGAAGGTAGGGAGATTTTAAATTTTGCTATCGCATTTGATCTCTTTATAGTCAATACAATCTTCAAAAAACGAGATGAACATTTAATTACTTATAAGAGTGGCTTATCACAAACACAAATTGATTACTTTATTTGTAGAAAAAAAGATAGAGTGTGTTGTAAAGATTGTAAGGTAATTCTAGGAGAAAGCTTAACCACCCAACATCGACTTTTAGTTATAGATTTACAAATAAAAAAATGGACAAAGAAGAAAAGAGTGCATCGAGCTATTCAGACTAAATGGTGGAACCTCAAAAGCGAAAAAGAAGATATATTTAAACAGAAAGTCTTTCAAGGAGATGTTTGGAATTATGTTGGCACACCCTGTGATATGTGGAACAATATGGCTATACATATTAGGAAAGTGGCGAAAGATGTGTTAGGGGTATCTAAGGGAGGTGTACCGGCACAAAAAGAAGCTTGGTGGTGGAGTGAAGTAGTACAAAATAAAATCAAGGCAAAGAGAGCATGCTACAAATTACATTATGCTAAGAAAACTAGTGAAACTTTAGAGGCTTATAAGAAACCAAAGAATGAAGCAAAAAAGGTCATCAGTGAAGAAAAAGCTAAAATTTGGGAGGATTTATATAAAAAACTCAACTCAAAAGAGGGTGAAAGAGATATTTTTAGGATAGCTAGGGCTAGAGATAAGAAAACTAAAGATCTTAATTATGTTAGATGCATAAAAGACGAGGATGAAAAAATTCTAGTGGCAAATGATGATATAAGAAATAGATGGAGAAACTATTTTTATAATTTTTTTAATGAAAATAAAGATGTTAGTATTAGTTTAGGAGATTTAGCCAAGTCAGAAAAGTATATAAACCACAATTTCTATTGACATTTTCAAAAGAATGAAGTCAAAGAGGCTCTTAAACATATGAAGAGTGGTAAATCGGTAGGACCAAATAATATTCCTATAGAAGTTTGGAAAATACTAGGAGAAATAGGAATCACTTAGCTCAGAAGACTATTTAATAAAATATGGAAAAACCAAAAGATGCCCGAGGAATAGAAAGCAAGTACACTTATACCCATATATAAGAACAAGGGAGATATTCAAAATTGTGTGAATTATCGAGGTATCAAGTTAATGAGTCATACTATGAAATTATGGGAAAGAATTATCGAACGTAGGTTAAGACAAGTATCAAGTACAACAGAGAACCAATTTGGATTTATGCTACGCAGATCTACTATTGAAGCGATTCACCTTTTGAGACATCTTATGGAACATTTTTGAGCAAAAAAGAAAGACCTTCATATGATATTTATTGATCTAGAAAAAGCTTATGATAGGGTACCGAGGGAGGTTCTGTGGAGAACTTTGGAAAAAAGAGGTATCCCATTGACATATATTAACCTTATAAGAGACATGTATGATGGTGCAAAAACATGTGTGAGGACTCATGAAGGAATGACAGACTTCTTTGAAGTTAATATTGGGTTACATCAAGGATCAACTTTAAGTCCATACTTATTTATAATAGTGATGGATGAGTTAACAAAACATATTAAAGATGAAGTACCTTGGTGTATGTTATTTGCAGATGATATTGTATTAGTGGAGGAGTCTAAGGAAAAAGTTAATAGAAAATTGGAACTATGGAGAGAAACATTAGAAAGCAAAGGCCTCCGACTTAGTAGAACAAAGACAGAATATATGGAATGTAAGTTTGATCATTTGGCTACTTCAGAGGACATAGAAATTAAAATTGGCATATATTTCATTCCCCAAAAGAAAAGTTTTAAATACCTAGGGTCAATTTTTCAAAGTGATGGAAGAATTGATGGAGATGTTACACAAAGAATTAATGCTGGTTGGTTAAAATGGAGAGGAGCATCAGGTATTCTTTGTGATAAGAAGATACCATTAAAATTAAAAGGTAAATATTATAGAGCAGCAATTAGGCCTGCCATGTTTTATGGTTCTGAGTGTTGGGTAGTTAATCATCAACATGTACAAAAGATGTCTCTGACAGAAATGAAGATGTTGAGATGGATGAGTGGTCATACAAGAAAAGACCGTATACATAATGAGGTTATTAGAAACAAATTAGGAGTGGCACCAATAGAGGATAAAATGAGAGAACATCGTTTAAGATGGTATGGACATATAGAAAGAAGATCAAAAGAAGAACCTGTAAGAAGGTTAGAAAAACTAAATTTGGAAAGTATTAAAAGATGTAGAAGATGATTACAAAAGTGTTGGAAAGAAACAATAAAGAATGATCTAGCTTATTGGGAGTAAACTGCTAACATGGCACACGATAGGGATCCGTGAAAACAAAGAATCTATGTAGCCGACCCCGTCTAGTATGGGAAAAGGCTTGGTTGTTGTTGTTGTTATATATATATATATATATATATATATATATATATATATATATAGAGAGAGAGAGAGAGAGAGAGAGAGAGAGAGAGAGAGAGAGAGAGAGAGAGAGAGAGAGATTTTCTATGAACAATGGTTCCCTTTCTTATGGAAAGTAACAAGAGTTCCTTGTTGAATAAGCTAACAGATTATCGACAAAAAAGAGGAAAAAAACAAGCTAATAGATTGTTCCATATTATAGGAGTAGGACTAACATTGATCGGACTGCACCAATAACTCCATCGGACCAATCCCGTTGTGTACCATACTTTGGTGCGACCCAAAGTGACTTGATTAGGCAGCTGGGTCCGAGTCAAAACAAGCCAAACTTCCTAACACAGTTTATGTTAGTACACGCAAAGAAGGAGGTCGAAAGATGCTTTTTAGGTGCTGTTGTGGTTGAGGAGATTCGCCTTCTAAAAGTTGGTGGATTCATTTTGCAGTGAGCCCGCACGGTTCGGAGGCCACCTCAAACAATGACCACCATGTAACCGAAATACAGACTTGCATAGAGAGAGAGTCCGTGGATGCCATGACTTTCATGCCTAACAAACCCATCTCCGTCATCATACCATCATAAGGAACCCATTAGAACGTCACCATGAAAGGATTGACAATGATGATAATGGTCTTCTCTGAGGATGCAGAGAATGATGAAACATCCTTCACCCTCATGGTTTTGGAGCGCTTTTAGGATCTTGGCAGGCGATTTTTCTCGTTGTCTGCAGGTTCTATAGAGATTTTGGATTGACGGTACTTCTTTTCTATAGTTTTGGGGAGATTATACAGATAATTTAGAGTTAGGAAAGTTCAAGATTTGGAGATCCTGATGGGTTTGTCGTCAGATAACGTCCGTGGGCTTCTGCTGGCCCTCTCTTCAAGTTTCTTTATCGGGGCAAGCTTCATAGTGAAGAAGAAGGGCCTCAAAAAGGCAGGAGCTACTGGACTCAGAGCAGGTTGGTTTGATGCTATTTCTTTCTGTTAGTGTGCACCTTGGCAACAAATTATTAGCATGATTTTGATGGAGAGATGTGTGTTTGTGGTGCGTGCATGCATGCGTGTACCATCATCTCGGCATTCAACCTTCATGCTAACAATATTACCTTTATGTTTTCATTTTCGGAGAGAATACGCCCTTCCATTGTGTTGGCATTATTCTTCTTTCTAAATTGGAAATGTGTTTTTTTGTTCGATTAATTTCATCTTTAAAACGCTGTCATCAAGTTGGTTCTTTGGATGGTTTCAGGATCGGGAGGATATTCTTACCTGTCGGAGCCTCTATGGTGGGCTGGAATGATTACTAGTAAGGCGATATGAGCCTTCTATTTGTTCTTTTGATTTCTTCTCTTTTCCTTTCGATGCAAGTGTAGAAGTTGGACTGCATAATCAATTCTTGGCGAGCACTGCAAGTAGATAATTCAGCTACATTCGACAGCCTTGGTGATGGTTGTCTTTTCCTGATTTTAATATGTTCCCAGTAAGGATCAATATTGGTTTCACCTTCTGTAGCCTTTTGCCTGCTTACATAATTGGTGATGGCCATTTGTTTCGCATTCAGGCATATATTTGTGACTTTGGGACGTCAAAACGATGTTATAGATGCATTTCTTGTTTAAACTATTAAACAGTAGGTTTTCACTTGATCAACTCGGTTTTGGTTGTTGAATGATGAATGCTTGGTAGGTTAAAGGTCACTAAATTCACAAAGCTTGAATTGCTGACTTAACAATGAGAGACATACCTGCTAGGCTTATCATGGATTATGGATCTAAATTGTGTTAAGATTTCCAAGAATAAATACTTGCTCTTGATCAACTAGCTAGAAATGGTAAGATGTTCTTATAGAGGCTGTGGATGGCCTAAAAACTGTTGGAAGGAAATCATGAAACATGACTTGCTTCTCTTAATTTAAATGTGGATATAAGTTAGGATATATTAGAACGGAGACTAACAGTCCATACATCCAACCTCACTGAAGTTTTTCCTTTGGGGGATGGAAATGTAGATAGACTCTTACCAAACCACGAATATTGGAACTCCTTCAACCATTAAAGACCTGCCTTGATAGAGGCTGAATACCACACATATTCGTTCATCATGTGATCTTTTACTTCTTCTTGATTATTGGGAAAAGATCTTAAACATAGAGACCTAAAATCGCATACAAAAGGATAATGTCTGTTCTTCCCAAACATCAGCACAGGCACAACAGAGCAAACTGAGAAAATGAAGATATTTCCTTAACTTTGCTTGTTTTCAGCTCTCCCTACATTTATTTGAATCCAAGTTCTCATATGAATCTCTGTAGTAGTATCTAAAGCAAAAAAACACATCCTTTAGTTTGACTTCTTAGCAATATGATGTGCTAAAGTATGAAAATGAATGCACATCCTAATGATGTTTTGTTGTTCGACAATGAGAATGGATCATCACCATATCGATCAATGAACTTCCATATGTATATACTGTCTGAGCTGGAAAAACAGGAACTTACTTATGTTGCAGTGCAGTTTCTTGAGAATTAGTTGTCTAGATGCCGGCAATATGGCCAAGCAAGATTGAATTGCCTATCGCTCTTACAGAAAAAACAATGAGATAAGACTGGAAGTGATAGTCTTCATTACTAAGAACCAGATAGCTTTGATCTTTATGTGAGTTTTGTCAAAGCTTGGTAGAAAAGAAAATTTTTCTGCTTGATGCATGTTCTCCAATAACGTGTTATAAAAATTAAAAGAAAACCTTCACCTATACGGAAGATATCAAAAGAAATTTTATCTGATATTTACTAGGATTCACTTTTAGTGCTTCATTCATATTATTGTCTGCATCTCTATCTTAAGTTGCTTTCACAGTGGTACATCATAGGGTATGCAGTGAAACTTGAGATAAATTAGAAACATTCCCTAGTGATTCTAATGTTTCAAGCTAGCATTATGAATTTCAAAGAGATTTAAGTTAGGCCTTCATGCTCATGAATAGTTCCATGGAGTTTTCTGTGTAAAACTTGTCAGCCATCTGTCCCATAGTTTGACACCAACTATTAGAAATACATCTTAATCCACAAAAGATTTGGAAGAATTCCAGGTAGGGAATTCTTCACGTGGATTTACATATTCCCTTGATGTGAATAAGGAATTCTAACTCCCTTTTCTTGTTACAGTGATTGTTGGTGAAATAGCCAACTTTGCTGCTTATGCATTCGCACCTGCTCTTCTTGTGACACCCTTGGGAGCATTAAGTATTATTGTTAGGTACATTGCTAAAAGCATTACTAGAATTATCATGTAGAGATCTTCCTTCGACGTCTGTTTTAATTCTTATTGAGATTATATCATGTAGTGCAGTGCTAGCTCATTTCATGTTGAGAGAGAGGCTCCGACTGTTTGGCATTCTTGGTTGTGCTCTCTGTGTTGTGGGTTCTGTCACCATCGTTCTAAATGCTCCCCAAGAGAAAGAGATCGAGTCTGTGAAGGATATCTGGCATCTTGCGATGCAAACAGGTAATGAAATATCTTTACAATTTATGCATACATTTCCTTTCTGTTGCCTTAACACTGCATGTAGGAAGAGTTTGATAGATTCTGATTATTGAAGAATGGTAGAAATTAGAAAATGCATTCTCTATCGATTGGTTAGGTTTGTTGCATCGATCCCCTGGATCTTATTGGGATATCTAGGAAGCTTATTAATTGAGGTCCATCCCACCATTATGCATTGTACTGATCATGCTATTTAACTGCTGAAACATTGTCACAGGATTTGTCTTGTACACCTGCCTAGTTATAGCATTAGATGTGTTACTTGTCTTCAAGCTTGCACCTAAGTATGGACATACACACATGTTTGTGTACATTGGAATTTGCTCTCTCACGGGTTCTCTTACGGTGCGTTCATCTTCCTCAGTTTTGTCTCCTATTTGCTGCAAAATATAGCTATCCATGTTTCAGAATCAACAATTCTATTAATATGACAAAATTTGGACTTGCTGACATGAGAAAAATGTCCTTCTGTTTGTAGGTTATGAGCGTAAAAGCATTGGCAATTGCACTGAAACTATCGTTTTCGGGAATGAATCAGTTCATTTATGTTCAAACTTGGTTCTTTGCATTTGTCGTTTTAATATGTGTCCTTTTGCAGATGAACTATTTGAACAAGGTAAAATGCAATGGATCCTGCACCTTCATCTTGACGTAGTCGTTCACAGTGGTCTCTATCATTTTAGGACTGCTTGCATATGATATTAAAAGAGTTCTCTCCACCTCAATGTTGTTGTTTTGTATATATTTAGTACCTATAATCTTCTTATTTTAAGCAAACGTTTTTCGGTTTGAGTTTTAAGTGGTTGTGGTTTCCCTTGGCTACTTTACAGGCATTGGACACTTTCAGTACTTCCGTCGTATCTCCCGTTTACTATGTGATGTTCACATCATTTACGATCCTAGCTAGCATGATCATGTTCAAGGTAAGACAAAATATGAATTCCATCATTAACCAGTGTTGTACGTATTCATGTGCAGCTATATGGTAGAGGCTCAACGATACAATATTACCACTACATAGTAGTCTAGCCTTTAAAATAAAATTGATACTTCACAGGTACAATATTTCGCCAATTTGATATGGTACATCTATGACACGGGGCAGCACATCTCTCATGTCCTATGATGCAGTACAATAAGGTCTGATACAGTATAATTTGTATGATCACATATGTGTAGTATAGAAAACCCTCCTTTACGGTGTGCATTGTAAAATATGGATGAAACCTTACGGTATTAATCATAATAGAACTTAAAGATCTGTATCTAGTGGCTTTTTAGACTGTTATCAATCATCTCCAGTTACTCTCCCTGATGGATTAGTTTTTCCTCTGAAATTGATCTTGTAGTCTCTTAGAAAAAAATGGTTAATGCTTCTTTCAGATGCAGATGTGCACAGCTGTGCACCTGCACCTGCATACGCATGCACGTGCATGCACACACACACACACTATATATATAAGCTAGTCATATTTATATGCAAGACATAAGATCTCATAGTTGTGAATGTGACATCCAAAGAGTGATATATCATGGATGGGAAACAATAAGCAGAATCTTGCTTGAAGTGTTTCACTTGGTGTCAGTCTCTCTGTTAGCTCACCAAAACCAAGACTTATCCCACATTAAGTGGGATATGCTTCATGGGTTCTTGTTTCCATCGTGCTCACATGTCTTTCAGTTTCAACACCTCTTTAGGCCTTCCTGTGCCTCTTTTAATTATAATTTTTTCAAAAATCTCATGATTCTATTTCAATCTTTCCATATGGCTGGAAATCTTAAGTGTTGTCTACTTTATGATCATATGACTATTAATATCTGCCTTTTTCTCTTAATCCAGGACTGGGCAGGACAGAAAGCGACACAGATAGTGACAGCTTTATGCGGTTTTGTGACAATCCTTTCGGGAATTTTTATTCTGCACAAAACAAAGGACATGGCTGAGACAGTGCCTAGTAGCCCAACAGGCATAGAATTCTCATAGCAATCTCTTTTTCTGTTGGGTATGGCTCTTTATCTCATCAACACAATGAAGGTCATTGCAATATTGACAGCAGCTTTGTAAATTGAATTGTTTTCTCGAGAAGGGTCATTGATTGGACTACAAATCGGACAATTTAATTCGATTTGATTTTGGAAAGTCTCACTGAATTGAGTGTTTCTCGCAGGTAAAACTCTCGGAAGATGAAGTCCATGCACCTCACGATTCTACATGATGCATCAATGCAACTGAAATTTTGAACCAAGTACGGCAGTTCACCCACTAGGCCATGGGTCTGCTCACATTTTTGGCTTGCATTCTAGCTCAGGATGCTACATCTACCGGCCTTGCTGATAGAGATTAACATGAAAAAGATTGGTTCAAGCATGTGTTCCATCATCCACAACCAGAGAAAATGCATATATCATATTGATTCAACTCACGGATATATTCTTGGAAATCTGTCTCATTTTTTAACTTTTCCAGAGCTTTTGCATGTTCCGTCCAGATCTCTTTGCCCCATATTCTTCCATTTTGCATTTCTATTATATGTATATTACTTCAATTTTACAGACACAAATCTGGGTACTCTTATGCAGGAGATATGACGCAGCTTTTCTCTAATCAAGGTCGAGAGAGAGAGAGAGAGAGAGAGAGAGAGAGAGTTTCCATATTACCAGACATTCCAAAGAAACCGCAACTCTACTTATATGACTTTTCTGGTTGGGATCAAAGACTTTCAATTTTATTGAAGAAAGCCATGAATAAGCACCATTAGTGCTACCGGTTTTCTCATGCTACCAAGGAGGAATAATAAGATGCGGAGGAGCAGGGAGCAGTTCTTATTTGCCCTTCTGTCAGCCTGATCTTGAAGTAGGTTATCTGATTGTTTAGTTACATTTCCCCTTGGTTTTCTTTGGTTAAAAGACCTGGTTTCTCCTCGCTACAAAAACCGCTAAACGATGAAAAGAAAGGTTCATGGTGCTATCGAGCTTGAAGAGATGAGAGTTGAGTTTTGTCTGTTTGATAATCAAGAAGCTGATAAGAAATGTGCAAGCAACTAGAATGCAAGTTGAATTCTCCAACTACAAGCTTACGAGATTAACCACGAACGAGTCCAACTAGCTTGTTTGGTTGTTTCATTGGGGTGTCATCAAGCTCAGTCAAATGCAAATATAGGCAAGCTCAGCTTGGCTTGTTTAAGAAATGCCCATCTAGAACTCCATAAATTTATGACCACTAGTTTCATTGTATTAGAGAAACTTGAGTTCAGCTTGTTTATGCTTGCGTCTTTTTCAAGCTTGATGACCTCAGTCAAATCCTATAAGGCATTAAAACCGCTCATACAAATTTTCTTTTGGTTGCGACAGGAGGCCGAAGCCGGGTATGCACGCCCCAGGAATGTACTCGAGCCCAACATGACGCAAGTCGAGAGTCCTATAAGGTAAGCTAACTCTCTGAGTGTCGTGCTTGTACAAAATTGATTCAAAACTTGAGCCTTCTGCCTTTCAAACATTATGCTGTGGGGCTGCATCAAGAGGATGAAAGCGAAGGTCCCATGCTCACACAAGGATTTATTCAAAAATTTTGGCAACGAAGGTTGCAATAGGCCTTGGTTGCTACATGGATCGGTTACGGTTCAGGTCATGATCCAACCTAATATAAACTGGTATTTGCTTGTGCTGCCAGTTTATTACAATCAGGGCAGCTAACAAGTTGGATACCCTTGAGTGTTGATTTGATTCGATCATCGATGGTTGTAGAATCCTTTGTTGCAATGGGGTTTACGATTTTATTGAATCAGGGACCTCCAAAGGAGCCGCCCGACGGCCGTATCTAAAGACAGCCCGGGTCTACCCAAGGTGTGTTCCGGACGCCAGCACCTTGCTCTCTCTTCCAAACACTTACACTCTCTCTAAGGGCGATCCAGTGGAACTCTAGACAAACCAGCTTCCTTTCATATGACAAGGAGCACGACACAAGACACTCTCTAAGACTCCATACAGACTTAGACATGTCCAGTTCCTAACCGGCCCGACCCTTCCAACGGAAACCAATTTGGGTGAACTTGAAACCAGTGAAACCATAACTAGAACTGGGGTTCACTCAGTCTGGTTCTGGTTTCACTTTTTATAAAACCGGAACTAGATCCAAACCAGAAACATGCGGTTCCATGCCACCAGTTTCAGTATTTTTTAATTTTTTCATATAAATTTTAAAAAATTTAAATAAAATTACCAGTTTTGAAAGTTCCAAACTCGAACTGAAACCGACCTGGGCCGGTTCGATTAAGGTTTCAGGTTCCGGCATACCTACTTAGACTCTTGGGCGGGACACTCCAGCTCCTTCATTGACACTAGCGGACCCAATGAACTTCGTTTTGTGGAGCCACTCACACAAAAAAGCCATCGAAGCTAAACCTCCCTCGAATCCGAATTGGATGGTGCTTGGGCACTGGCGGGCAGGCGCTCTTGATGCCGTGACAAGCAGCTGGGTTCGGTTAACGGCAAACCAAGGAGGTATAATGCCGGCTGCTTCGCCTAGAGGGGAGTCTAAAACCCAAACCCTTCACCCACCGTCACCACTCCTGCAACTCACCATGCTCACAACACCATCACCCGCGTCACAGTTCTCTCTTTCACCCTTGTTTTCGCCTACTCTCACCCAATCCATCACACCAATCTCACTCTTTTCCTTTCTCTCCTCATCCCCAATCTCCTATCAATTCCTTCCCTCATTTCCACTGCCACCACCATCACGCTGTGTCCTACCATCCATGCCGTAGGCTTCTACTGTCACCACCATCTGTCGTTCATTCATCAAATGGGAAACAACAAAATACCAATGACGCAGAGATGGAAGACTCTGTGTATAAAGAGTCTGCTGATGCCCAAAACGGGTGGGTGCATGCCTCTATTGTACTAAAGATTTTTCGTTCTATCCCTTTTTGCTTCTTTGTGGGAGTCTTTGATTCGTACCGTTTAATTCAAAAGATTTTGCTTTCTCATTCCTTTTGGTTTCTTTTTGGGACTATCTGTGATCGGAATTGGTTAATTCTAGAGGTTTTGGGTTGTGTATCTGGTTGATTCTATAGATTTTGGGCTCTGGCTCGTTTTCTTCTTGGTCTCTTTGGAAGTGTATCGTTGATTGGTAGGAGTTGGTTTTGAAGGTTTTTCGGTTGAACCTCTTTTTCTTTATATATATCTTTCGGGGTGTAATCTTTGATTGGTCGTGGTGTTCAGGATGCAGGTGTTGGAGGATGAAGACGACGACGACGAGGGCGATCCTGTGTTCGTCTTGACGGATGAATGGTTGGAGTTTTTCGCCAAGTCGGAAGCTAAACGCCAACAAGGTGAAGTTTTTCTCTTTTTCCCGGTCCAGTTAATGTTATGAGTCTGAAATGCGTGATTCTAGTGTTACTTCATACTGTTTAATGTAAATTTTGCTGATTCTTCTTCCCCTTCCAGAGGCCTTAGATCTTGAATTGCTTGTCTGAGCCTTTAAAATTTGAAGACCTTTGCTTTGATTGGGAACATAGAAACGTTTTCAGCTATAGATGGTATGTTCAAGAGACGTTGCTCTTATATCAGAAGCAGGGAATGGTATTAAATGGTATCTCTAAGATGACCTCTGTGTAGGAAGAGAGGAGGTAAGGGTAGTGGATCACCACTCTTTCCTCTGTTTGTGCCCCTGTGCATCCAAATCCTTCTTTTTGACGAAAACCACATTTTGAAAATTCAACCTATCCCAATACATTACCCTTTTTACTGGGTACAATGAGGAGTCCGAAGTCAAATGCTCGCGCTGAGTGTGGAACTCATGAGCTTCTGCTGCGAGTTGTGATGGATCCCCTAGCCAGGTGAGCTATTGCACTTTGCTATCTCAATCCACTTGTCAAATGACAAGAGTTTCTTCTGAAAACAGACTGGATCTGAAACATTTTAAAGTTGAGGCAAACGGCCAAGGTTATGCTCATGGATTCAAGTAAAGGCGCAGCGTTCTATGTAGTGTAGCCCAAAAATGCAATCTTCTGTCAACTTTCTTACTTTTGAGAGGGGTGAGTGCCGCACCTACTCCATGTAGTTCGGCCACTCAACGCAGTCTTCTCCATTTCAGTGCTCCAATGCGTACCTTGAGGATGTTATTTGGCTACGTTCTGAGTTTTATTTTATCTGTATTGCTTGGAGAAGCTCTCTCTCTCTCTCTCTCTCTCTCTCTCTCTCTCTCTCTCTCTCTCTCTCTCTCTCTCTCTCTCTCTCTCTCTCTCTCTCTCTCGTCATACTTTTCTTGTTTCATGCATGCATGTGTTAGAGAAAAATACTAACCCTATCAATTAGTTGGATGTGCTCTTCTCCAATTGGTAGAGTGTTACAATGTGTGAAATAATATATAGAAAAGTTGAGCAAAATTTCTTTGTTTGAGTAAGATTTGTAAAGTTCAGATTTCTCAAGTTTAGTGAGTCTGCTCATGTTTACCTTGTCTAGCTCTCACAGCTTGATTTTCCACGATCCATGCTCATCTTGAATGAACAAAAGGCACAAGTCACCTACAAGCAACAAGCTAATGAGCCAAGCCGCGAACATGCCCAGTGTGGTTGGGCTCGTTTGTCAGCCCTAAAGTCTTCAGTTATTTTTTTAACCTTTTCCTCGGGATTCTTCTGTTACAGATAAGAAGATGAAGCAGAAAAATAGCAGGCACCAGCAGAAGGGAAAGGGTCAAATTCAAAGTTGATGATTTTGAAGATGGTGGCGATGCTTCTGTACATAAAGAGAGGCATAATTATATTAGTGAGTTTTGATTTCAAAGATTTGCCTAGTGATAGAGAAACAAGGGCTCCGGCATTTTAAGCTTTCTGCGGCACAATATTGAAGACAAGATATTTAGTTTCACATCACTCTCGATGGAAATGTTTCCTTTGCTATACTCATCATGCAGCCCCGGGTATTGGACTCGTGACCTTCAACTTGTGAGTTGAACCCCTGGTCTGGTGATCTATTGCTCTGTGCAATTTGTTAGAAGTTTTCTTTTTTTTGGTACAATGGGGGGCCTGGTTGGCCACAGCGAGATGCATGCCTCAGGTATGAAGCTCATGACTCTCAACTTGTGGGTCGACCCCGTAGCCAGGTCGAGTCATTGGTCATTGTGTGTGCAGAAGATTCTTATGGTGAGGCGAACAGCAACCGGTTTTATGGTGGATTGGCGGAAGCTTGTGCAATAGCCCACGGTTGTAACTGACCTTTCTTGTGAGACACAAGTTCAGATAGTATCCTACAGTTTAAGATCGCAGACTGCTCTTATCACCCATGGCTTTAAGGGTTGATCTATGCTGTTCTATTTTCCAAAATTTGGCACCTCACCTCACCTTAAGGAAGATCCGCCCAGCTGACACCATCACTTTCAGTTAGAATTCTTGTTAGAAAAATGAGGCTTAATAACAGATAATGGTCTGGTTTGCCCATCACATTGCGAGGTTAAGAAATATGGCTCTTGGAGAGATGATTTCAGTTGAAATTTAACCAGGATAGATATGCACCATCGCGTATACTGCGATGTTTTAAGATCCATTTTCCATTCCTGGTATGAGATCCCTAGACATGACTGATTCCAGGTGAGGAAGAACAATGGTTTGAAGCCGCCGAATTTGATTAGCCCAAAATAGTGAACCATAACTGACCTAGGTTCCACTCGGTTTCAATGGCAGTTTGTAACCACTAGTTCCGGTTCTGGTTTTGATTTGAAGAAAAAAAAAACACGGAAACCAAGGTTAAGACTTACAAAATGGAACCAGAACTTGCAATTTGAATAGTTGGTTTGAATTCTCGGGCCTAATCGGCCAGTTTATGGGCCAGTTCAGTTCCCATTCAAACTGCTACAAACCAGCCGTCTATTGATGCCACAAGTCCAAATGATGAAGATGAAGGTTGGCAGACTCGTGAATCAAATCATCTCAAAGAATCTTCTGGATCATAAATTCGTTGAACCAGAAATTCTTTCTAATTGGCAATTTCTTTTAATAAAAATTAAAAGCTTGCATGCAAGATTTCCAAAGAGCAAAAGAAGAAACATTGATCCATGATTTACCAAAATAGCATTTTTCATGCAAATTAATGTTGATCCTAGCAATATAGAATGTGGTGGCACAAGGAGGTCCTGCTTGATATGAAAACCATCAAGTTGGTCCCAAGATCGCTACCCAGGTTGTACACGTGTGGTAGGGGTAGACCCTGCTTGCCTATCAAATAAAAAAAGGATGTGCAATTCAAATGCTGAATGTTACAAAGATGCAAGCCCTTTTCAATTGTTGATACTTTCGTCCAACTCCTCAAACTCTATACATATTACTAAATGATTTGCAGCAAGCCATCATGTTTTCATAACCTCCAAAACCTCCGCTTGCCAATCCAAAAGGAAAAGAAAAGAAAAAAAAACACTTCACCCGGCTGCGTGATCAAGCAGGAACGGTAAGGTGAGGCAGCAGCCACACCCGAAATAATACTAAATCCAAAAAAATCTTGTGCCGGCTGTCCTTTTCAAAAATTAGATGAACTGTCTCACCAGAATCTCACCCAACCGAACCTTGGTTCACCCCAAAAGAAATTCTAGGGTCTGATCAAACTCCAGACAAAAAGCCCATAAGCAACCAAAAGAACTCTTCAACTATAGCTGATCAATGTCAACCAAGTTGTTCACAATCAAGTTTCTCATCGAAGTGCTTTCCAAAGTAATTCAGAGAATTAGCTTACATCAATTGAATCCGATCAAATCATCAAACATTGACACAAAATAACTGGAATTTATTGTTGGAAATACCATGACGACAGGGCAAGAATTTGATACCTAGGTATGCATCTGGTAGAGATCTAAATGAAGTTGCATCTGGTAGAGATCTAAATGAAGTTTCCGCCACTGATCTATAAGCGCCCTATGGGAAGGATTTGTGTGTCATAGCTCCTTCTGCACGTGCTATACAACAACTAAGCCTTTTCCCATGCTAGATGCGGTATGAAGTTATTACCATGCAAAAAGCAATTTACAGAGTGCATAGAACCTCATGAACATAGAAAACAAAGTAAAATCAGAGTGTAATGAAGACGATGCTCCAATATAGCAACGAAAGATCGATGAATAAATTTCACCATAATATAACTATCACAAAGCCTTAACAAATGCTATAATCTCACCTAAGTGCAACGAAGGCACACTAAAATAGTGAAAAATGAATTTTATTGATCAACCAACAAGTCTAGTTATAAGAGTGTACATTAGGGAGATTTATAAGAAGAGAGGAGAGAACAATGGAGAGGGGCTGCATTCGACAGAGGTCCCCAACGGCTACCTAAAGTAGCCTTTAGGGGTCTGGCGCCCTGGCCCTGGAAACCTAGCGCCAAGGGCCCTTTTGGCTAGGCTCTTGACCCTAAGGTCTTGGTCCTCAAGACTAGTATTACAATTTTACACCCCCCTCAAACTAACGGTATCATGACCGAAAGTTTGCTAACTAAAAATTGAAACCTAGGGGCTAACAGAGATTTGGTGAAGACATCTACAAGTTGATATTTTGATCTCACAAAGTGTAATCCCAAATTTCCTTGTAGATGTTTCTCATGAACGTAATGACATTTCATTTCAATATGTTTAGTGCGCTCATGAAAAGTATGATTATTGGCTATATACATAACACTCTTTTGTCGTAGTAGAAAAGTAGAGTGACTTCCAATGATACTTCTAGATCCTGAAGTAGTCGTCTAACCCAAGTCAGTTCAGTAATTGTGTTGGCCATAGCGTGATACTCAACTTCAGTGGAAGAGACTGATATCTTTTGTCAATATTATAAAAATTGTATCGTATCGTATGATACGATACAATTTTATCACGTATCATATTAAGATACGTACGATATAGGAGCACGTATCACTTATCATGATTTATCATACGAGTCGATGTCGATTTTTCTATTATAAATTTTGAAAATCTGAAACTTGCGGATTTCATTTATGTTTCTTCCCAAACCCTCTTTCACGCCTTTCTCTTGCTTCCAGATCCTCTTCTTACCTTGTTCTTATTGATTTCGTGGTTTATTCACAAGATTATCAAGTATTTCACCCAATCCAACTCCATATCTCTAAGGTTTTTGTCAAATCCATGTCATACCTCTTTTATTTGACATTTTACCCGATTTTTTACATGAACAATTTGGGGGTTTTGCAGATTTTATGATTCTTAATATCTATTTTCTACTCTTGTCTTAATGGCTTTCGATCGAGTCAATCCGACTTCAAAATATTGTATTCCGGTGTATAAAGGCAATAGGCTTGTGAACAAGTGCATGATTTGCAATGTTATAAAACATTATGGTATTTCTCATATGAAATACCTTGTGGGAATAAAAATGATGCTAATGCATGTCCTCAGATTCTTGAAGTAGTGAAGTACGAGATTAAGCAGGTTTTAGAGACTTTGAAGGAGAAGAAGAGATGAAGGGTGAGAGAGAGGTCAGAAATAGATGGTTGAGATATGTCTTAACCTTACTCAAGGGATGTATGGTGCTATGGTCATGGTGGTAATGAATTACATGGTGTAATTGAGATGGAAGAAGAGATGACTGAAGAGGGAAGGAGAAGGCGAGAAAAGGAAAAAAATGTAGGTTTTGGTAGTAGCAGTGAAGTTGGCTCTTGTTCGACTAGAAGAGCTCTTACTCACCCAATGCCTACGAGGGGTACTAGAGGAGGAGCCAGATAAGGTAGTGGCCTTAGTGGGATGCCTTCATTTTTTACCCCACGTACGACTCCTATAGCTCAGCCAGTCATTATATCAACTATGACTTGAAAATAGGTAATTGAGAAAGTAGATTTAAAGTGTTGAATTTTTTTATGAAAATTGCCTCCCTTTCAATGTTGCAAACTCATTTTTTTTTTCAAAGTATAGTGGATGCTATTGCTAGTGTGGGATCGGGTTATAGAGTCCCTACTTATCATGCTTTGAGGAGTAAATTATTGAAGAAATTGGTTGATATTGTTAATGCATGGATTTCTGAATTTAGAGAGTCATGCAAGGATACGGGATGTTCTATTATAGCTAATGGTTGGACAAATTATCAACGTAGGTATTTGATAAACTTCCTAGTCTATTGCCCCAAAGACACATTATTTTTGAAATCATATAACTAATCCCATATTAATAAAACTACAGATAATTTACTCTATGTTTTCGAGGAAGTTGTTGAGGAAGTATGTATTACAAATATTGTTCAATTCATTACAAATATTGATGTGGTAGATGTTGTTTTAAATGCTAATTTTTTATAAAGTTGCGGTAAATTTTTTAGGATGATTGTACTTTTAGTTAAGGTAATGAGGATGGTTGATAGTGAAGATAGACTTGTTATGCCTTATATATATGATGTTATAGATAAGGCCAAATTGGAAATACAGGAAAACCTTGACCGCAAGCGGTCACTTTTAAAGAATATTTGGAAGATAATTAATGCATGTTGGAATCGTCAAATATATCATGATTTGAATGTTGCTACATATTTCTTTAACCCTTCTATTCGATTTTCTCCTAACTTTGTGGAGGATGAAGAAGTGAAAAAGGGTATCTTAAATGCAATTAACCTTGTTGAAGATTCATCTTACTCGTTGTAATATCCATTTAGAGTTAAACAAATATATACAAAGTGTTGGAGATTTTGGAAGGCCAATTGTAATCCAACTCCGCTCCTAGATGTGACTAGGTATTGTGTTTTTATTACTATTTATTTAAGTTATTAATTGATTAACTCTATGTGTTTCTTATTAATTATTATCGTGTTTTATTTTAGATGAATGGTGGACTCGTTTTGGTGTATATGCACCGAATTTAGCAAGGTTTGTTGAACGTATATTGAGTCAAATATATAGTTTGAGTGAGTGCGAAAAGAATTGGAGCTTTTTCGAATGTTTTGGTATACGTTGCCTATAACATGAAGTTAAGGCAAAGGTAATAATTATAAAATATATATTATTTGTTGTTGCTTAGTTTTTTACTTCTTTCTTAACCTTATTAATAATTAATGCTTGATATGGCTATATTACATTTGATATTCTTTATAATTTGAATATTATTTCTTTACAGGCAAATGCAAGAAGGGTAAGGAATGTGTCATATGGGTCATTGAGTTACGAAAATATTGATATTCTTGACAATTGGGTTGAAGAGGAGGAGCTCCCTATCATTTTAGAGGATGAAAACTGGAGGACACTTCAAACCGAAGCAGAACTTGAAGTTGGAGATGATGAAAATGAAGTCGAAGGTGATGGATGGGCAGATCCTATTATGGAGGAAGAAGAGGGAGGAGATGATGATGGTGATGGTGGTGATCCTGACTACATTGATTATAATGCTTTTGTTTATTATGATCTACGTTGTGGATGATTGTAATTTGTTTTAACTTTTATTTGTAACTTTGTAACGTTCTCATCTTTGATGATTGTAAATTATACTTGTAACTTTGTTGTTTATTAAGTTAAACCCCTTTTGTATTCACTATTTAGTATTATGTTCACATTACCTAATAGTTAATGCCTAATGGTATGGATTCTATGAAAGATGGATTATGGAATATTGATGCTTGTAGCTTTATTCATAACTTTATTATGAGATGTTTTTATTATAGTATGGATGTTTTTATACATGTTTTGTTCATTAATTATAATTTTTGTATTTTTATATTATTTTTTAATACAAAAAAATTTCAGCATATCATAGCGTATCGTACAGTACGATACGATACAGTCGTATCGGTGCCCGTATGGTTTTTACTACATTATCTTTTGTTATTTCTTGCATTTTCATGAAATAAGGAAGTCACCAAGGAAAATACAATAGCTTGTTGTAGAGTATTTGTCATTCACATCACTACCCCAATCAATATCAGTATAGGCAATTAAATGAATTAAAGATGAAGATAATAGAAATACTCTCTTGGTCATGGTTTGCTGAATATATCGAATAATCCTCATAACTACACTCATATGTACAAATATAGGTGCATGTTGAAACTGACTTAAAGTGTGTACTGCGTGAGTAATGTCAAGTCATGTTATGGTGATATACGTGAGTATCCCAATCATTTATGTGTAAGGGTCAGTATCTCTCGCGGGTCTCCATCAACCAATCATATTTTCTGGTCGATCACCTCTAGGATCTCGATAATTTTATCATCTGTAAGTCCTAATCTAAGAAAAACATCACTAACAAATTTAGTTTGAGATAAGAAAAAACCTCTAACATCTCTAGTTACCTCAATGCCCAAAAAGTATGATAGTTGTCCAAGATCCTTCATCTTAAACATCTTACCAAATTCTTTCTTGATCTGTTGTATCCTGAAATCATCACTACCTATAATGATCATGTCATCTACGTAGAGTGGAAGAATAACAATACCTACAACAGATTTTCTTATAAATAAGATTGTGTCAATATAACAAGTAGTAAAGCATGCAACACCATAAATTCAGTTATTTTGTCAAACCAAGCTTTAGGTGCTTGTTTGAGACCATACAATACTCTTTTTAGTCGTAAGACTTGGTGGGTTGGAATATTAAGACCAGGAGGAGGTTTCATATATACCTCTTCCTTTAGACAACCATTTAAAAAGGTATTTTTTACATCCAATGATAGATGTTACACTACTTAACAGTATAAACAACTATAAGAGTTCTGACAATGATCATCCTGACTACAGGGAAAAAGGTTTCCTCATAGTCAATCCCATATTCCTAGGAGTAGCTCTTTGTAACTAATATAGCTTTATAGTTGTTAATAAAACCATCACCATTAGTCTTAATCTTATATACCCACCTAAATCCTATAGTTTTTTTGTTTTAACGTCTAGGAACAACATCCCAGGTTTGAGCTCTATATAAGGTATTTAATTCTTCATTCATAGCTTGAATCCGGACTTGTGATGTTTGCGCTTCTTTAAAGGTTTTGGGTTCTTTTATTACAAAAATAATAGTCAAGATAGCTCAATATCTTGGTAAAAAGCTATCATAGGAAACAAATTGTTCAGTTGCATGAGAAGATCGTCTAGAGTAATGTTGATCAAAAGGAAGAACAAAGTATCTTTACGAAGTGTGTTCATCCTGATTATTTTCTAGATTTATCTAAAACATCATTTAAAAAAGAGTAAGTAGAATTGTCAATGGAACTAAAATCGTCAATGAATCACTAATGTGTGGTCAAACATTTCAGTAGGGGAAAACTAGGATTCTTTGAAAATATGGTAGGCACTGTGCTCTTCAGTTTTGGATGCATTATATAAAGGACAACCAAGAAACCTCATACGGTGATAACTCTTCTAACTCATAGAATTAAACAGTTAACGTTATTTAATTTAATAAAACTATAGAGCCTTTGCAACCAGATCAGTTAACAAACTGTATTATAGTGCGGCATGCAAACCATACAATCAACAATCCACGACAAAGTCGTGTCTCAATTCTCAGCCAAGCAAGTCACGGTGATGCACTCTATATAAGAAAATGCCTGAGAAAACTTTTATATTCCAAAACATAAGGTGCACAGTGAAAAGTCCATGAGATAGATCTCCCATTTTCAATACTAATTTACGCAACTCCACTGCATAATGTGTACAATAATTCATGGGAAAGGTGCGATTTGCCAGAATTCATGGGAACCGATATTGCCATACTAATTTCCGTAGAAATAAACAATAAAAGTGAACCGTTGTTTTTTTCCCCTATAATTCATGGGATTTTTTGATACATTATTGTTAGATAAGCAAGCTGCGGTTTGCCAGACCCCTAAGAGATGCACATCACCGGGATCAAACACACGACATTCAACATGAAGGTTCTTTTGCGTTGATCCCTTAGACAGGAGAGGTGCGGCTCTTTGTGCTAGGATTCTTTGATAGATTAGAGATTGAACATCATTTGAGATCTTTAACCTTAACCTCAAGCAAGTCTTTTCTCCAAGCAAGCACAGCTAGAACTGCAAATTGAGAACTTAAAGAAGTGACTTGTCCTAGCAACCTTCTTATCCAAGCACGTTTACTTTCAGTGTCTTGGAAGTGATCGAGTCTGCAACCAAGCATAGTTACAATAGAAGAGCTTTTTTTGGTAAAATACAATAAAAGAGGTTTGAAAACGAGAACTCGGGTACCCAACTCGCAATCACCTTATCTACATATTCAACCATGGGCAACACACTTGTGATTAATTTTCCAAACTTAGGTTCTGCTGATGCCTCACCCGGGTTAGATCTGCTACTAGTTCGGACTTCCCTCAATAGACACCATTGTAGCTTTCATTGACTTGGCCAAGAAACTTTAGTCTAGTGGCCTGGGGCTGGACTTGATTTTAGTATTTTTTTAGCCATTGAGCTGACTGAACCTACAGTCTATGTTGCACTGTGGTTGGCGCACAAAACATTCATCCAAGGTTGAAACCATTTATCTCAAGGCTTTTTTCATACCATTCACCATTTGTACAAGTTTATTCATTTATTTATAGATAAAAATAAATGTTACTGTGGTACACATCAGTGCATACTAAAGGAAGTTATTAGCTATTAATAGTCATGAACTGTTTTAAAGGGCATGGTTAATTAGCGACGCATTACAGACCAGCTTCACCAATACATTTTGCATACTAGAACTAGGTTGCTGGATAGAAATATAGCATGACAAAATTTGAAACACAACAAGAGAATTCAAACCTTTGCTGCACTTTGACTCGTTCCCCAAGCTTCGCAGTATCTAGAAAAGAACAAAGTCTTGTCATGGTAGTTTTTTCTTATATGAGAAAAAGGCCACATCAAAACACCACAAATAAGAGCTACAAAAAGCTACGAATATTCAAAACAAGAGAGTTAATAATTTTTATAGTTAAAATCAGCAATATAGGTTTTTAATTCATAGGCGATTGTTCTATAATGCTTGTGCTTCATCTAGACTAATAATTCCATGAACCTAAAGCAATTCATGCTCCAAGAACAGTTTATATCTCGAAAGAATTCACTAGCTACGGCCAAGCCTCATCAATTCATTTGTTTTTTGGAAAAAAAAACTTTTTGCATAAGGGAGAAATTGAATGTAACATATGTTGTGGTATTTTACATGTCCCACAAGTGCATGTAAATATTAACAAGAATAAGCAAAAGAGACGATCATGTTGAAAAAGTAATGCCCATACCACAAGAGGGATTTTGTGAAAACCAGTTCATCCACTTCACTGAATAACGATATATTGTCTCAATTAGTAAGCCTCAGCTATTCCCTTTTGTTCATACAACAACAACTAAGCCTTTTATCATAATTCCCTTTTGTTCATAAAACCAAAAAATCCTACTTCCAGAATATCACCAATTGAGACACACGATAGGGAGATCACAGCATATCAAGTTAAATGTTCAGGTTGTCAACTGTCATTGTACACTGAATTTGACGCTCTCTGTAACTCACAATTGCTATAAAAAGAATAACAAAAAGAGAATGTGTGAAAATAACAGATTTTTACGGACAATTGATTGACATATATAGAGAATGCTCTAAATAAATGATCTTAGAAGTGGATATCTACATCAAAGCTGTTCTTTCAGATCTTACAATGGGTTGCGGGAATTCCATTTCTCGTTTTACATGTATAAACTTGTTTTTTCGAAATATAGATTCCCTCGATAGAACATGGTATGGTGATCAAAATGCCGGAGGTAAGTGAGGGTAAAGCTTGTGAAAGATTTGTAATAACAATCCTTTGGTTCAAGCAAATAAAATTTCACTGGACGGATTAATCTTGCAGCTTGCGAATAACAAGTATGGCAATGGAACTACTGTTTCTGCATCCATGAGCCTAGTCATTCACGAGTATGCCCGCACAGGGGTTTCCAAAGGGAAGGTGGATTGTTGAAGATAAAGCACCCAAACGACAAGACGAAATATAATCTATGACTACAATTATAGGTAACTCAATATTTTTTCTAGAGAGAGAGAGATCTCACTGGCTGTCGTGCATCTTGATGAGCTTCAATTCCTTGCACGACAGCCAGTGAGATCTCTCTCTCTAGGAAACTATCGAGTTACCTATAATTGTAGTCATAGATTATATTTCGTGAGATCTCACTGGCTGTCGTGCATCTTGAATTGTGCTGGTGCATCTTGAAAAACCCAAAATTCAGGTTGGGTTGACCCGTTTTCTTTTCAAGATTGCATATACAACAACAACTAAGCCTTTTCCCTACGGGGTCGGCTACATGGATTCTTTGTTTCCACAGATCCCTATCGTGTGCATATGGATAATATAAATCAATACACCACGTCTTTTTCTTCTTTGGATACAATGGAGAGGCCAAAGCCAATGCATGCCCGGAGTATCGAACTCGTTAGACAGGTAGCTGTTGCTCGTTTTGCATCTACCATCACTTTTGTATTGGCAAACTCAGGATTGCAACATAGCCTACGAGATATGTAGGCCCCAGGTATCGAACTCAAGACATCAAACTCAAAGTGAGTGCCGTTGCGCATTCTTGCTTCATGTATTTCACCGAAAAAAGCTTCAAATACAAATGTGTTCGATTTCAAAAACCCAAATCGACGTATATTTGTAATGTATTTTGATCAGATATTATGTGCTCAAAGAGCTAAATTCATTCATTTTAAAACCCTATAAGATCCCATTTCTTCGTTGAAAACCATGTAAATAGTGGAATGATGGTATGAAACCCCAAGTGATGTTGCTGAATCCACCAATGTTTAGACTCAGCTTGCGCACACAACTTCCCCTAATCACCGACTCTAAATGGGGAACGCGCGCTCAGGCACATTCACATACACATACACATACACACACAGAGTAGCTTGGAGTTGGCAATGAGTTAGATGACCGAAATAGGGGAATGTGCGAGCAGGCATGTACGCACCGACACATAGTAGCTTAGATGTCAGCAAGGAACTCAGGTGACTGAAATACCAGAGGACACCATAGATGAATGTCATTACCTTTTCCTCCACTGTCGTACATCTGTACTGAATAAAGACTTACTATTTTACAAATCAAAATTGTGTGGTATATGCATCATGGGCACCTCATTTTCAGAATTAGAACATTGGCTTAAATAATAGCAGAGAACACCACCAGTTTGTTATTTCAGTCTGCGTAGATAGATACCAAACTTTGCAGCACAGATTCTTCTTGATTGATCGGAAACTTATCCGAGCCCTGAAGATGCACCAATACACTTGGTCCTAACCTCATCCCAATACACAATTACAGGCAAGGGCACAGTGATACTGCCGCAATTGCGATTAAGGGCGAACATTGCTTCATCTACCTTCCCTTTCTACGTCTGGGCCAGTCTGAACTCTGAATTGTGCTGGTGCATCGAATGGAGGTAATGCTAGCCGAATGAAGCGAGCAGAAGGCGGGTTCTCCGTCTGAAGAAGCCACAGGTGTGATGTAAGCCAACTCAGGGGGTTTGAACAATACAGAACCCTGCCCAGATATCAATATGGAATGACATACGGCAAGGCATGTGTGTCAACTGCCTCAATGTGCAATACCTCTGCCCATACTTGGGGCGTCCTATCAATCTCCAGCTCGAAACACGGCTTCGACTGCAAATCTTTGCTGTTGAATAGCCACTCTTGGTCATCAAATTCAGACCATTCAACCATTTTAGGCACGGCAAGAATCTGACTTAGAAATTGGGAGTCAGGGTGTGGCCGCCTACTACGTTCTGCACTGCTCGTGCCAGCCCCCATGGTATCAGGTATAGAAGACTTCAGGTTGGTTACAGACAGCGGTCTACTACGTTCTGCACTAATCGCACCTGCACCAACAGTATCGGAAGCAGAAGACTTCAGATTGCTTGCCGGCGGTGGCCTACCACGTTCTGCACTGCTCATGCCAGAACCTACAGCATCAGATGCCAAAGACTTCTGGTTGTTAGAGGGCAACAGCCTACCATGTTCGGTACTGGTCATGCCGGCACCTAAGGTATCAGATGCCAAAGACTTCAGGTTGCTCGTAGGTGGCCGATTTTCTGGTGTACAATTGGCTTTGTGCACTTTGCCGTATAATGATGGAGAGACCACAGTGATGTCCACAACCGCTCCAGAAGGCTTTGGTTTGCTCTCAGGCAGCCGATGTTCAATTTTCCCGTTGAGTTTCTGTTCTTTGTTGTATGATGTTAGCGAGGCACTGCTGTCTGCAACCAATCCAGTAGGTATGGGGTTGCTTGCAGGCAGCTGATGTTCTATTTTCCCATTGAGTTTCTGCTCTTTGTTGTGTAATGATGCCAAGCTTGTATTGCCGTCTACAAATCTTTCCACCTTTCTTTTATCAGACTGAATACCAATGCGGACAGTCTCTGATCTGAAACCATTTTTCAATTGCAAACTGGAGCCAGAGGCTGGTTTTGGAAGTTTAGCAGGCCGTAGCTCATCTGTAAGCATGCATTAAGCACAAAATTTGTAAATAAGATGACTCATCGACACACAGGCATGCACATGCACATGTCTGTGTGTATATAGTGATTAGTTCCTCTGCACCAAGTTTTGTGTGCACTTAACTGTACATATCCCTACTCCGTCATCTTCCGCCTATTGAACCACCATTCGCCTACCCTAGCCACCCTCCACTTTTCTCTTATCCATCTATATTGTCATTGAAAGTTTCTTCCACCAGCATCACTCTTTCTCATCTTCCTCTCTTTCACCATATTACATATAGAACATACAAACATACTCGAAAGAGGTGAAGGTGGAGTAGCTTCCAGCATTTTGACCATGGGTAGGGTCAAGAGGAGGGGAGGAAGTAGAGGAAAGTGGTTGAGTAAGGTAGATAATTGATATATGAGCAAGGATTGTGGAATAGGGCTGTGCAAACCAAATACACATGAAACTTGGTGGGCAGGAACGAATCTCTCTCTCTCTCTCTCTCTCTCTCTCTCTCTCTCTCTCTCTCTCTCTCTCTCTCTCTCTAGGATAATCCAACTACAGGTGCTAACGGAAACTAGGGTTCCTTTTCACATGCTACCAGGATCTTACAGAAAGAAAGCATCTAGAAGGAAATTGGGCATGAATGGCTCCTACAAAACTAAAGAACCAAATGTCTCAAAGAAAGCATTGCACATAAAAGAGTAACTCACCATGAAGGGCTCCATTCATATACAGTTCCTTTCTCTTTCTGGCATTTGGATCAACGGAAGGACTACCAGCACCACCCTTTGCACGGAATGCTGCTGCAACACTAGAAGTGCCTGGCAACAAAATGTTCCCACTTTCTCCTGGCTTCTGATCAATGCCAACTTTTAATTTCATTTTCTTCTTCTCTTTCACTGTGTCCTTGATTTTATCTTTTAGTTTAATTATTTTCTCATTTGGATCTGGACATCCATCCTTTAACCTTTCCTTTTTTTTGTCCTCCCCTTCCTTGTTCTTCTCTTTACCCTCAATATTCTCATTTGGTCTATCAATGTCCTGAAGTCGCCTTTCTTTCTTCTTGTCTTTACCCATAGAAGCCTCCTTTGTCCTATCAATCCCTTCCAATAGCCTTTCCCTGCTCTTGTCTTTAACATGGTCTTCCCTTGGCTTACAAATCCCCTCAGTTGGTCCATCTTTGTGTTTTCCTTTAACCTCAACACCTTTTAGCCGATCAGTCCCCTCAAGCCAACTCTCAATCGCTCGATCTTTGCTCTTGCCTCTAACCTCAGTGTCCTTTGCCCTATCTGTGAAGGTACCCTCAACTCCTCTTGGATCCATGCTGTTGAAGTTCTCAACCAACCGGTTTTCTGCAGTCTTTCCATCAGCTCGGATCCTCCGACTAAACTCATCTGAAAATCTTTTGTCCCCTACAGCATGGTTTCTCTCCACAATCTTCTCAGGAGTATCGTTTGCTTTTCTTTCTCCATTTCTTCCTTTGTAATCTCTAACCACAGTGTCCTTTGCCCTCTCTGTGAGGGTACCCCCAACTCGTCTTGGATCCATGTTGGTGATGTCCTCAACCCTTTGGTTTTCCGCATTTTTCCCATTACCTATGATCCTTCTAGTGAATTCATCCTTAAATCTTTTCTCTTCTGCTGCGTGGTTGCTTTCAACAAGTTTGCGAGGTGCATCATCAACAATTCTTTCTACAGTTCTCTGCTCATCTGCAGTCTTCTGCTTATCCTTTCCCCTATCCTTATCTCTCTTTTTCTCCTTATGCCTCTCCTTCTGGTCCTTATCTCTGTGTTTTTCCTTGTTTCCATCCTTCTCTCTCTTCTCTTTGCTCTCGCTTTTATCTTTATCTTTTTTTTCCTTCTTGTGCTTTCTTTCTTTGTGCTTTTCCTGAAAATATCAATTGTCAAGGTTCGTTCATAATAACAAATCAATACAGGACAGGCACAACGCACTAGAACAGATCAACAGCCAACCTTAACTGCTTATGCCAATCAGCACCGAGTGCTATTAAGAGTATTTCAGCTACAGCCTCATGCAGAAACAAAGGAAGTAACAGCCACAGACACACACGTGCATAAGAGAGAGAGCACAGAAGCAAGGGAAGTAAGCACTTGGAACCCCATCTTAGCCACATGCATAAACGCACACATGCAAGAGAGACAGAGACAGACAGAGAGACTCTCTCTCTAACCATGGTACAAGACTTGGTAGCTTATGCATCTGCAAGATGCTTCATAGCAAAGTTGCCATTCGGCTCTCTAATATCATCTCCCTTGTATGCAAATAACTCTTTGTAATTTGTATTACACGACTTGTCTAGTGGTTTTGAAGGTATAGAACTTTCAAGTTCCCAACAAACAGATCATCACCTTTGATGAACTAACGGAAACTTAAGAAGTGGAATCTATGATTCCTCAGCCTACTTGAGGAAGCATATCAAAAGGCTGACTCCTTTACCAGTTTTCATGTGATTCCAAATTACATACATGGTGTCACATCCCACTGATGACAAAGCAACATAACCGAAGCTTCAAAGTTGATCATGCTAACTGTTATATAGATAATAGATAATGAAACATGAAGAGAAATAGCAGTTATTAGCAAAATATCATAGACTTAGTGTTTAAGAATGTTTTGAAAACCAAAAAAACAAGCCATTTTTCCACACTAAATGGAGTCGGCTGCATGGATTTGTGCTCCATGTTGTGTAACACCCTACTCTAAAAGCAAGATCTGGTTTTTAGTTTCTTTCAATACTTTCTTGGCCTTTCTTGTCCTACAGACTTCTATACTAAATTTCTCACGTCTTCTCACTAGAGCTCTAAGTAATTGTTCTTTAGTAAAGAAGTAAACACTTTTAAGAAATTGTACAGAGACATGGTACTTCCTCCAATAGTTAACATCAGCATATGACAGTTAGAAACCTGTATGTATTCCTTTTTCTTGTGGTAAGTCCTCCCAGGATTCCATCATGTATGAAGGTAAATAAGTTTGGCACTGGAAGAGGGATGAAGGTTAAAGATGCGACAGAAAATGATATGCACTAGAAAGAGTCTGCTTGTCAACACTCAGGAGAAAAAAATAATTAATATTTGTTGACAGTGAAGCTCTTTGGTCCAATATGCTTCAAAATATGTTGGCAGTTCTCACAATATAAACAAGAAAGAACATGAAAACCAAAATATGGTACTGACGCCCAAAAGAAGGGCATGTATTGCATGACCATAATCCCAACAAGTTTAAATATTCCCGAGCCGAAAACAACTAGCAGCTTGTATAATCAATTAAATTATCACCCATACACACTACATAAGAGTTAAGCAACCAGGATAGGCGTCCAATCTCCAATGTGTAAGTGCCATGTGAAGATCACCTCCACGGAGGACCATGTTCCAAAACCAGCAAAGGGTAGTAGGTTCCCTTTGCTAACAATGAGTTTCAAACTTTTAGATCAGAAGGTATCTCGGTAGTATCACAAAACACACTCCAAATGTTGCCTACAAAAGGGATCTCCCCAGGAAATGAATTCCTAAACTTAGTAATAGTTTCTCATTCATCAGATTCCGCAGGGAATGCATCCTTACATATGAAGTCATCTTATCATGATGCACCAAAAGATTTCTAGGCCCCTTGAATAGTACCAACAAAAATATCAGCTGCCTCACTGCTTCAAAAATATGTAGCAACCCATGGGGCTCTTCCCTTTTTTTTCCAACTCTACAAGATCAGAAGATTAGTTCTCCAAAACTAAGTCCAATCTAACACTTCCCATCCAAGATGACATGGTCCCTAATTGAATGCTATCCCTTATTCGCAGCTAAAGTTTCCATAAGCGGAGAGGACCCAAGTATGTGAAGCAAATGATAATTTTCATAGTCTAATGCCTTCACCATGCACTATATAAGCGATCCTGCCCCCAAAAGACATGCAGTCATGTGCATCCCTTTCATCTGACCAACTTATGATTTCTTCTGATGTGATGATAATAGGTCATAAACGGAAAAAGAAAAAGTATGGGACCAGATACTCCTCACTGCCTCATCTCCATCTGCCTCCAACATCTTAGGTAATAAATCCTATTTGTCTAAACAAACTTCTAAATGTTGCATCCACTGCAGAAGGAGTTTTATGTACAATTCCAGGGGTGTCCCTGTAAGTTCTAAAGATCTACATCTCTAACCTTTTCAAGCTTTAGAGTTTAGAGTAGTAATTTATGAATTTAATTACCTGCCACTGAAATTGTGCATCAAACAACCTCCAAAATGTTCCAAAAGCCTATGTTGCTTTGTTAGTGTACCCAATACACAAGATAGCCTGCTTGCATTGCTTAGATGCATTTTTGTTGCACCAAACTCTCTCCCAAGAATAACGAAAGGACAATAACCATCAATCGAGCAATGGCATATTCATTGACCTCCTCAAGTCTGACACCACATCTTCTGACATGGAAAAAACCCACTCACTGTGCTTTGATAAAACAAACAGTAGTAGTACATCTCCCTTGCACTAGAAGCCAATAACATTCACAAGGAACCAACAGTTTGAAAGTTCTGAAATATTTACCATTAGAGCATCCACTATCATTTTCCCGCATCTTGGCGGCAGATTATCCAAAAACTGCCCATTTAGTCTCCTTTTACTAGTTCAAATGGCAGGTAACAAGATTTGTTTTTCCTGGGCATAATTGGGTGGAACCGTGGAAGGATGTGCATGAGAGAAACTGGGGAAAAATTCAACTTGACAAAAATATCTGCAGGTTGGTTTCTCAGTTCCTTGTATCCAGTCTATGTCATCGATATGAACAAACATGGGCTCTTAGGCTCCAATTAGTTTATCCATACTACATACGCTGTAAAGGACCTCATGCTTAAAACATCTCTAACAATTCTGTACTTTTGATATACTTGTGTTGAAATTTGGAGTTGCAATGAGAAAGATTAAAAACAGAAATATTACTCACATTAAGAAGGAAAATATAAGAGTTTGAAGGAAGGGGCGGACCTCCTAAGAAGGCCGCCCCCCCCCCTCTTTCTCTCTCTTTCTTACACACAACCTCACATCACCTAATAAAACCTACCAGCCCTTATATAAGGAGCTGTAAAATGGAAAATAACCAAAATACCCTTAGTATAGACAATTACCAAAATGCCCCTAATATTCTGGGCAAGTACAATAATACCTAAAAACATCAAAAATTATAAAACTAACACAAATAACACTAGATAAGTATATTCTTCAACACCTCCCCTCAAGTTAGGAGTGTGATACTTCGAACTCCAAACTTGCCAAAAAATCTTCATATCTGTTTGCAACATTCTTCTTATGTTTTCATCACTGATCTGATCTTTAACAGCTTCTTTGGCTGAAACATCTTCAACTTAGCCTTCATAGCATATCATCACAAGCAACATCTCTAGCTGCAACATCAACTTAGCCTTCATGGTTGATCATCTCAAGCAGCATCTCTGACTGTAACATCAACTCAGCCTTCCTGGCTGTATCAACATAAACTTAGCCATCCTGGCTGTAACAACAACAACAACAACTCAGCCATCATAGCTGTAATAACATCAACTCAACCTTCCTGACTATAACAACTCAGTCATCCTACTGTAACAACATCAACTAAGCCATCCTAGCTGTAACAACATCAACTTAGTCTTCCTGGCTATAACAACATCAACTCAGCCATCTTAACTGTAATAACATCAACTCAGCCATCCTGACTGTAACAACATCAACTCAGTCATCCAGGCTGTAACAACATAACATAAGCAACTACTTTGACTGCAACACACATTTTAACAGTCATCATGACTACAAACATCACAAGAATCAACAGATTGGAGACATTTCATCCAACCTGTCCACAACTCTACTTTGGTGCCCACACATGGCTACCTCTCTTTCTTTCTTAACTCATCAAATCTTACATACAATCTTCTGTTCTCTTTTCCTGAATTTTCTAGTTATCTCTTAAACATTTCCTCAAGCACTTGATGTTCATTTTAATCATCTCTTCTTGAGCATTTCATCGAACACTTCATATGCATCATTCATAGGAATCATTAGCTGTATAAGGTGTTGACAATTGGTCATGTCCTTCCTCCTCATTAGCAGTTTCATAGTCCTCGGCTTCATGATGGAACATTGTATCCTTTAGTACCTCTTTGTCATATTCATAATAACCATCGAAATTCTGTTGCACAAAGCCATTATTAAACTTAGAGCTTTGCTCATCATTCTTGGGAATATGAATAGTATCTTAATAGAATCCATATCTAATAAATGCAGCCACCAAACTGCTCTTGTAACATCTCTTTATGGACCTAACAAACTGCTACACTTCTCGCTTCACTTTCTTGGGAATTTGATTGTGCTGCCAAATCCAATGAATGCAGCCAAATCCAATAAAAGCAGCCAACATAGCAATAAATGCTTTGAGTCGGAAACAACTTATTCTCCACATGCTTTTAGAAATTCGTACTCATGAGAGCTTCCAGAGGCAAGAAGACCATAAACAGAATTAGCATTTACTATGACACAATTATGGGTTGGTTGGAATTTTTCATTAATTAGGGCTGCCACGTGCAGGTAGTTTAAAGCAACCCATAAACACTTTCCACAGTTGCATATTAAATCTCCTCTTAGACGTTTTAGGTGGCTGCAATATTCTCTCCATAAATGTCATCATCATAAAGATTCAGTAATGTGGCCCATCAACACCCATTCTTTAAATGCAACCACATTTCCAATAAGTGTATGTGGTCATCCCTATTACTGCCCAAATAAATACAGCCAATCATTCCAATAAATGCCTCTAAACACTTTTCCTAAGCTCCTTCACGGTTTAATGACTTTCTTGGGAATACGAGTAGTGCAGCCATGTGCATGATTGAACTCTGTCAGTTAAGCTTCCTAAGCCTGTTCCAACTTTTCGAGGCCATTCAACTTAAACTTTTTTCTAATTTTTCTTTAGGTCCTCGGTATCACACAAGTTCAAAGGAGCCATTAGCATATACCTCAAGCATTACCATTTAGAGAACTGTTTTTCATCATGAACGGAAACAGATAAATTTCGAGTTAACGATATTGCAGAACCACCAAAGTCATCTAGCAATCCTCATTAACTTCCACAGCATCTTTTTGAATCATTTGTCATTGTAATCCAACGATCCAAGCTCCTTACTACAATTAATATCCAGGCTCATTAATTGATCCAACAGTCCTCATTAACTTCCACAGCAGTCCTCATTAACTTCCTCATTAATCCAGGCTCCTTTCTACATTAAAAAACGTGAATCTGATTTTTGTAAGTTGAGCCAAGATAGGTAGTCATACCGAGGCCCATTACGGCTCATGCGGTCCACGTTCCAATAAGTGCAGAATATGTAATTAATGCAAGAAGACGAAAAGCCACCATATGCAATAATTCCAACCACCGAATCCTCTTCTCAATATTGAATTTTCTACCCATAAGCAATGACAGTTTCATAAGCATTTGAAATAGTAAAATCTGTCTTGCACACCGTGCTTCCCACTAAGTACCATCTTTAGTATATTTGGGTCTTTCCAAGGACCTTTGTCAGATTTCATGCAACCACCTTCATCGAGACATGTACAGGTGCCTCCAAATATAGATTCTTCAAAGCTGCTAGGATTCTCATATTTCATTTGATATGATGAGTATTCAACAGTACACACATTGATAACAATCTGCTTGATCATAACAATCTGCTTCTTCTAACATTTTAGAACTTCTCATTGTCCACATGAAGATGCACATCTAAAACATCGTCCCCATTTTCTTTATGTATTAAAAAAAATGTTGTCTCAATAAGAATCTTTCAGGTGAACCCCTCTACTAGTTATCATATTGATCAGTTTTATAGCCTCGGGCACATGACTTTGCCGACACAGACCCAACAATAGAATAGCGTAGACTTCATAATCAAGAAAGCAGCATTTGCTATCCATTTTACAATACCAAGCAAATGCTTTCAGTGAATCATTTACTGTGCACAGCTCTTTAAAAATGTGTTGCATGCTAAACCATTTGGTTTAATATCATTTACGAGCATAGTCCCAACAAGTCTTTCTGCTTCTGCCATTTTCTTACTTGTAAAAGTGTGATCACAAACAAACTGTAGCATTGGTCACGTGGCATATATGCATTAACAACCGATCTCTCTAATAGCATAAAGGCATCATCTTCACGACCTTCTGCCAGAAGCCCTAAGATCACAATAAGTGTTACTCTGTTTGGCAAACACCCATTTTCAACCATTCTGTCTAAAACCTGCATCACTTCCTTGGATCTCCTATCTTCGCAAAGTTTCTCCATTGAAGCATGTCAACCCACATAATCTTCGCTTTGTCAATATCGAATCTCCTTGCCTTTAGAAATATCAACATCATATGATAATCATCGTGCCTTGCATGAAGCATCTCTTTCATAATAAGTCATATTAAACGGCATCCACGGCCTGCAACTCTTATTATCACTACTCTCATCGATCAAACTGCTCTGATACCATGTTGAAATTTAGAGTTGCGATGAGAAAGATTAAAAACAGAAACATTACTCATATTAAGGAGGAAAATATAAGAGATTGAAGAATGGGGCGGACCTCCAATGGAGGCCGCCCCCCCTCTTTCTCTCTCTTTCTTACACACAACCTCACATCACCTAATACAACCTAACAGCCTTTATATAAGGAGCTGTAAAACAGAAAATGACCAAAATACCCTCAGTACAGAAAATACCAAAATGCCCCTAGTATTCCAGGCAAGTACAATAATATCTAAAACCATCAAAAATTATAAAACTAACACAAAGAATGCTAGATAAGCATATTCTTCAATAACTTGGCCTAGACACAAATTCTCCGGACTTATATTCATAAAACACTGAATCATGAACTTCAGTAGGATTTCAATGACTTTGGTATATTTCTCTTGTTGATGTTAGAATTCTGATTATCATCTTCAACACTGTCACAATAGCGTTTCCTGGCAGTTTTACAAGGCACTACATTTCTGGAAGCATTCAGTGACCGAACAGTATCAAAAGCTAAACTTGTTGCTTCTCCCAAGTTTTCAGCCAACCTCAATCATGTGATTTGGTTTGCCTGCAATGCAGAGTCAAATGTTTTCGCAATTCCCCGTTGGACAGAACCTTTGTCTACCAAATGCATCCAATGAACAAATAAAATAAACAAACAAACATCTCCATCAAGTTCAAGCAACCAAAGAATCACTCAATAACTAATTCTACATAAAACTGCTGTCCATGCAGGAGTAATTTGCAACAACATACACTACATAGCAGCAATGTTTCTCAAAATAAACGACCATAAGTAACTCAGAACTGTAATACCACAACATACTGGTATTTTGATAGACAGTAGTGAGCATGAAGATTAGCTTCCAAAAAGTATATATATGAAAATTTCACCTATAAAGTTTTCAAAGAAATTATGCCTATTCTCAACCATAGTATGCCAAATAATAATCAAAAGCTCTAAACCAAAAGATGCAAAATGATTTAGTGTAAATCAACCTTTAGCAACAAATCCAAGTCCGCAGCTCTAGATTTCTTTTCATATCCTGGTGGTGGGAAAGGAAAGCAACGAGACATTGCACGGCACACCGAGATCCGCAACTAACTCCGGTTCTGCCGAGCAGACAATTGCTGTTATTCAAATAATGCAGCCCCAATAGGACAATCAAACTTTGCTCATGCTCGTGTTCATCCACCATGTCCCCGGTTTCATCTCCACTGCTAAATAGCTACATTCCAGTTACTCTTTCAGATACTCCCTGAAACCTGAAATTCATTGCGAATCCAATGGCAACAATTCCAGGCAATCTGCACGCAGCACCCAAAAATTAATTAATGACCAATAAAAACCAACAAAATGGATCAATCACCGCAAAGTCAAAAGGCTGTTGTAGTATACCCACACTCTTCTGGAGATGATTCGTGGATATGAACACTAAGGGGCACTAAGAAGCTGCGGGACCCGAAAACACGTTCGCTCTACTCCTAAATCTATACTGTGAAGAACCATCAACCATTATCTCCGGCTAAATCCACCTTCAGCAATAGCAGGTAAAGCATTTCCTTGGTGCCAACCAGAAAGAATCTGAGCGGACCTTCAATCCCAATAGCAATCCCCCTTAGATTCAGTTTCTTCAATAGATACAGACGTTCTCTTCAGACTCCTATAAGCTCAAAACAATCTGATCACCTTATTATATCTGCACAGATCAAGAACCTTGTAGGTGGCCCTAATGTGAAGCTTTCTTCCATAACCCATTTCACCATTCGCCACTCCGCCGCAAGGCTTCGGAGAATTTGATCATCGCATCAAAAAACCCTAATCCGGAAGCTTCCTCAGTGGTGCTGCCTCTCACCAAGATCCTAACAAAGGGTATAAAACAATCTCGATCTTCAAAACTTTCTAAAACTAAAACTATTTGTGGAATGCATAAGAGAATCTGGGTTATCTTTAGTGTCGCCGCCCCAAGATTTTGATCCTCGAATAGAACTGATTCAAATTCCAATTACGAAGAACCCTAGACAGCCCCAATCTAAAAAAATCAAAAAACAGCGAGGTTCGGGAGAAACCAAGGATTTCCCTTTGCCGGAGTCAGGACAAACAAGTCGCCGGAGAGGCGGAGAGAGCAAAAAGGCGAAGTGGGGAGTCGGGTTCTGGGGGAGTTTGGGATGGAAAAAAAAGAAGCATCCGCAACCGCAGGAACGAAACGTCCAACGGCAACGGAGAGAGTAATGAAGAAGGACGATAATAGTGATGGTGATTGTTGAAGACGATTATGAGAAGAGAGAGAACACACAGGATCTTTCCGTACTATTTCGACGTTCCCTTAGTTCCCTCGGTTAGATTGCCTCGCCGAACCGAAATAGAGAGAGATTATACGAAGGAATAGATTGGTGATGCATAAAATTGTGAATGGCGACAGCAAATTGAAGGATTCTGCCTGTGCTTGCATGTAAATGGCCGTGTTCCTATTGAGTTATATTGCCTGTTTGAGAGAGAGAGGGAGAGAGAGGGGAGAGAGAGAGAGAGAGAGAGTTTCTTCCCTTTTGAGACCCCAGTTTCATGGGGGCTGATATCGTGGGTAGGGGTTGAATTTCTTCAGGGTTCCTTCGGAAGTTGCACGCAAATTATATTAAATCTACCCCTCCCTCTCTTCCTCCCTCAAATATTACATCGAATGTACTACTCTCTCTCTCTCTCTCTCTCTCTCTCTCTGTGCTTCCGATTGAGAAACTGTGGGAAGGTTCGATTGTTTTCCAAACGTTGTGATGTTTCAAAACGATCGATCGAACTCCGTGGAAGTCAATACGAGTCGCTCTGATTTCATGTTATCTGACACATGACGGCATTCACCCTGCGTCTAATCTCGGCCGTTGACATGCATTCTGTGGAATTTTAGGGTTAGCGTGCACTCAATTGGACGGCTGAGATCCCGTAGTACGACTCCTGTCATCTTTTGCCGGATGGTAAATCTTTTCTCCAGACGGTTCGATTCGCGAGCAGTACTTCACCCTTTGCCTCGACCACACCCATTTACGATGCGGTGTGGAACTAGAAACTTTTTACATACTAATGTGTAAACCACAACGTTAAAAATACCGTTAATTTTATGATAAGCAAGGTAATAAATGGCGGCTATTTGGCTCTTGTGAGTTTTCTCTTCGAAGGTCTGCCCTAGTCATGTACAGTTCTGGGTAAATTGAGATCAGTTAGTTGGGAAGCTCCAGTTCCAGTTTACCAAGAACCATGAACTGTAACCGAACCCATTTGATTGTTATTGTTCCGGCGAGAACCGAAAACAAAGAAATGAAAAGAAATGGGGAAAAAACTTGTAAATTGGATTGGTTCTAGTGGTTTGGAACATTGGTTCCTATCACAGTTCTAGTTTGGTTAGAGTCATTCAGATCCAAACTTTTATGATGGTTCTAATCCGATGATGTCTAGTACACCCTAACTCCTCAAACAAAATATGATATATATATATATATGAAAAGTAATTGGACCTTGTCCACCTTCAACATTATTCATTTATGTTCATTCATTGCCTTTTGGTTTGATAGTATGAGTATAATAATAATATATTTTATATTTTTTCAAAGCTTCTTAAAAATTTTAAATTATACTGAAGTGTATGATTAGGTTTTTTATATATGAATATGTATATAAATGTGTGCATAGATGATATATATATATATATGAGAAAAAGAAAGAGAAATAAAGAATTCGTGATTGAGGAAGTGAGGCACAAAACACTCGGTTGGGCACGTAGGCTTCGTGCCTTCTCCACGACCATGCCTTTCTTGTACCTCCCACATGGCACTGTACCGTACACGTGTCTCAATGCCATAGGTGAAATTTAGGAAGGTATGACTATCTTGTGAACAGCACAGAAGTGACCCAGCCGCCTCCCCTCGTAGTGGTGCGTCGATTTCAGGGCTTTTCAGTCAATGACTTCTCTCTCTCTCTCCTTCACGTGATAAACGAGAATGCGGCTCCCCTGGTTAGCAGGACTGCAACATGTGACACGAGTACAGTACGGAAGTTCATCTTCGTGTCCATCCGAACTAACACGAGAATGAAACGTTCATGCAGGTTAACCTGTTTTAGTACAAAAATGACTAGATACAAGCACAACCTAATTTGCCAAGTTGCTGGCAACACAGCACCTTAAGAAAACATGAACTGAAAGGTCCATCATTTTGTGTTACACGAAAATAACATGGAAAAAGAGTGATGTTTGAATTGACCTGCTTATAACACGGAACATGAAATGACACAACACCAAAGTCATTACGAACACAGTACAGGAACACGACTGTACCTGTTACTGATTAGGGAGTCGGTGTTAAAGGATTTTCAGGTTGGAGTCCATGAGTTTGGCACTCAAGATGTGTTTCGGACTAAACCAACTCGTTGTAGAATCATGTGATAACCAAGCAGTAATCTGACACGTAACAGACACAGTGACACGATTTGTTGATACTCTACAACTAGTTAGACCTCCTCTTCGCCAGCAATCGGGTTGATCGGATAGACCGAGTCTTTGAACTCCCCCCACCGGTAATGTCGAGTTGGTTTTAGATTGAACCCGACCTTACCTACTCGGGTTAGGGTTTGAAGGCACCTAGATAAATCCAGTTATTGGTAACACCCAATAGATCCATTTACTTCCGTGTGTCCTAATTGAGTATAGACATACGGTTATAATAAGAGTATGGCTAATCAAAATCTAACGTTGATAGTAACATTGACCTAATATTTTTTGCACCATACAAGCAGGACGACCCAACTAAGCTTGACAAGCACAACGAACACGAAAATTCTTGACCCGAAACACGTTATCAACTCAACCACAAATTTAATGAACGAAGGTAGTTGAGAAACTATTCTGCTAGTGCTTACATGTGCTATTGGAGCCAATAACAGTTTGATATTTGAGAAATAATGAGAATTCACATTCAACTGTTGTTGAGCTCACCGACTTGTGTTATGAGAGGTCTTTTATGGTCCGTTTTGGATCGATTGTATGCTCAACCTCGATTCATGGCGATCTAATCGGTTCTTGATTTTTGGGAGAACCCAAAACAAACGATCGCTTGGGGTTTCGTTTGGTTCCAAACCATGGTTCATTACAATTTAATATTAATGTGACGGTTATAGTGTATAGTATAGTATACTAAAGCACCCAGAGCGTTAGATCAACGGCAGAGTGTTCTGATGCCAATGCTGCTGGTGGGGAGTTCAACTCCCATAAGGTGCATATGTGTGTGTTAGGCTTCGACCTCTTATTATAACATAAAAAAATACCAATGTTGGAAGCAAAATTTTCATTTGTGATTTTTGCTTATATGCATTTTTAGTAAATTTGTGTTATTTTTCTCTATCATCTTATATATATATATATATATATATATATATATATATATATATATATATAGAGAGAGAGAGAGAGAGAGAGAGAGAGATTGGAATGTACAACCTCTTACACATACATACTAGTATTCACATTTTACTTTTGAAAATATAAAGAACATTACACTTATCATGTCCTTCAAAAGTAAACTATGGGTACGAGTACATACTAATCTCATTTTCCTCTTTCTCTCTCTATCTCTCTATATAAAGGAAAAAAAAATTAGCGTACACCATCCATACTCAAATCTACTTAAAAATCTCTATCATTTGATTGATATGATCAGATAAAGATTTAAATTGGAAAAGCAAAATTAGTCTTGTTGATCGAACGATGGATATGTTTAAGTAGATTTAAGATGAGAGTGTACATGGACTTCTCTCTATATACATATATGGATTGCTTCAATACTAATGTTCTCTCTATATCTATGGATTAGTTCATACTAATTTCTAGTGTCAACCTTTGAGCCATGAAACTATATAAATCTTTTCTTTTTTTCGGTTTGGAAGAAACCAATCCAAACGGATGGTTTGGACAGTAGCAGATCTACATTGAGCCGAGGTGGAGAAACTCTGCAGTTTGCATACCATACTTTGAGCTTTAAACTGACTTTGCCCCACTCTAAACTGCTTCGTAATCGATTCGCCCCACCCTAAACTGCAGTTAGGATTTCACGAGAGCCAGAGGGAGCTCCTTGGATCCTAAGTCGCAGCATACTCTTCTCTTGATCAATCTTAAAGTTTCTGAGGTAAGGTGGTTGGAAGTTCTCTTGTTGTTTCCATCATTATCTGTTTCTCGTTACATTTGTCATAGCTTCTGCTCGGTCGTTTCAGCAAATAATGTATTTCTCTGTTGGAATCCTAAAACTCTTAGTTGTTTTCTCTCATTTCGGGTGAAAGGTTATTTTCTTAGTTCAATAGATGCCGGACGATATTGTTGTGATGCTTTCCTTTCTATTGTCTTGTGATCTGCTGACGGCCATTGCTTAGATCTTGTAATCCGAGTAGAGTTCTGCACATATCTAAAATTGTGAGAAGTTTTCTTTATATATGATGCTTTGGAATATTCTCAGAAAAAGTTTTTGTTCCATGGTCAGGCAAGTAATGAGGCATTTGAGTTTCGGTTTGCGTACAAGCTGCTTCGCACATACTAGTTTCTCGCTCAAGCATATAATGAGACTAAGAACCGACATAGTTACACCAATATGTCCTGTCCACGGCCTGGTTTTGATTGATGGACTGAAGTTAGCTTTTCAGCTTTTCGCAGTGCTGAAGCCAGTCCAAGGAAGATAGTTGAAGGAGAAATTCTCTCGAAGAGTGTGAACGGTTACTGGTAGAATGTTTTTCACGGGAAACAGTTTTTCCTTGTTTTTGTACCTTCTTTTTACTATGTGTGTAATTCTATATATACATTGTATATAAATATAGCTTTTTTTTTCTTTTGTTTTTTGTCATTGATCTTCCCTTAAAGCCATGTTTACCCGAGAGATTTTCGTATCTTTTATAAAAAATAAAATAATTTTTGTTTTTGAAGTTTATCTTTTGTAAAGGCAACTCATGAAATATAAAAAGGTCCTTCTTCCCGCATTTAATGATTGTTGTTATTAGGGCTGAAAGTGGTCATAACAACTTATATTTCCTACTTGACCACTTGAGCCAATTTATAATACATTGGTTTTACCTTCCATTGTTTTGGGTTTTCCCAAGTTGTATCATTTATTGTTATAAATGAATTGTAACTTATAAATGTTATGCAACTTTTCATAATAAATACGATTTTTCTACACACGAATTATGGTGTATTTCTACACTAAAGCTCTAGATATATATCAAACCCATGTGTAACATGTTTTGAAAAAAGATCTTCTTATATGCCTTTAATCAATGGGTCAACCAACATATCATTAGTTGGCATATAAGATACATATACCTAATTTCTTTTAAACACATAATGAGCATATATGCTTCCTTCTGGAGCTATCAACTTCACTCTTAATAAGAATAATAATTGCATTGTTGTTATAATAAATAACAACTGACTCACCAACTATATCTGACTTAAGGTCACGAATGAAAGGTTTATTCAAAAGACACCTATCACAACCATACTATAAGCAACATACTCAATTTCTTGTATATGAAATGCTACATAACCCTATTTCTTGCAAACCAAAGAAACATCACTACCTCCAAATAGAAAATTTTGATCGGAGGTTGATTTGTTATCATCTTTGCTCTTATAAAGTCAACATTTGAGTATCCTATTACTTTTAATTTATCTACTTTAAAACAAAGTTTCAAATCTTTTGTTCATTTCAGATATCTTAAGATCCTTTTTGCAATTATTCAATGTTGTCAACCATGATTACTTGATATCTATTTATAAGACCACCAACAAAGCTGATATAAGGTTTTTTACACAACATAATATACATCAAGTTACCCACAACTTGTGCATAAGGAATATTAGGCTTGTTTTCTCTCTCACTGAGACAATCAATCTTACTATGTTTAACCCCTTTTGTAATGGGTATAATTGTAGACTTGCAATCACCCATTTTAAATTGCTTGTGGATATAATCACTCTTGACTCAAACATATAAGTTTAGATTCTCTGTCACGAGAAATCGTTATTCATAGAGTATAGGATGCCTCTTTCATATCCTTCATTTTGAACTTTAAGTTTAGGCATAACTTGGTTTTGATAATTATTTTATTATTGTTCCTGCTCAACAGTATATCATCTATGTATAAACATAACATAACAAAGTAACTTTCACTGTTGCAGATATATACACAGTGGTTTAACTCATTATCCACAAACCCAAGTTCTATTATGGTATTTTGAAAAGTCAAATATCATTAACGAAGTGATTGTTTAAAGTCATATAGGAATTTTTTCAACCTATATGCTTTATTTTCTTGACTTTTAACAATATACCTTCTAGTTGTTGCATATATATAGTCTCATCTAAATCACTATTTAGAAAAATAGTTTTTACATCTAGGTGATATAAATCCAAATCGTAACATGCGAAAATAGCCAAAATTATCTTAATGGATGCAAATTTAACGAGGAACTATTTCTCTCCATAATCTATCTCTTTCGTTTGTGAGAATCTCTTTGCAACAAACCTCATCGTAAACTTGACGGTTGTTCTATCTACTTTGTATTTCTTTTTGAGAACCAATTTATAGCCTATGTTTTTTCTTACTCTTAACAAATAGTCAATTCTCATATTTGGTTTTTCTTAATGAATTTAATTTTCTCATCCATTACTTTTACCCAATGTGAAGATTCAGATGAGCTAATAGTATGCTAATATATAAGTTATGAGTCAACTCATCTAAATCTATCGAATTGTACACTTTCTCAATAAGATAAGTATGATAATATAAGTAGGACAGAGTGATCATAGGTTTTTTATGTCTACTTAAAGATTGAGATTGTTCAAGAAGGTCATTTGGATCGGAGTCTATGTGTCCAAATGATGATGGATCTAGATCCACTAGATCATCAATACATTTATCCCTATAATGATATCCCTTGTGATAAAACAATATCTCTTAAAACCTTTGAGATATCCTATAAAAACACATCTCAAGGACCTGATGTTTAACTTATCTCTATAATAATCAAGTATCTTCACATGTGCGACAAATCCTGCCTCCTAAGATGTCCTAAGTTTGATTTTCTTTCAAACTATATCTTATATGATATAGATAATACAACCTTATATGGTACTTTATTCAAAATAAATCATTACAAATGATTTCTAATAGAGTTGTTGCCTTAGTTATTTATTTGAAAATTGATTTTCTGGTTAATTTTTCTTATATACAAGCTTCACACTTATTACAAGTGTTTTCTTAAAATCTAGACAATAAATCAAAATTGGTTAATTTCCTCAACTTTTCAAACTTATATGCCTTAAATATCTATGTCATATATTCACATCAATAAAAAGAGTATAACCAATATAAGGATAAGAAGATGATGTTTCATTAACATTTAACTTAAACAACTTATATTTATAATAAAAAAATACTAGAAAAACTATTCTATCATGCTTTCACGTAGTAACTTTTTAAAGTACAAATCTGACCTCAAACTTTCTTTAAAAGAACATCCACATATACTAAATTGCGTTTAATGAATGACATAATTAATACATCAATCAAATTAGCATGAGTGTCTCCTATTGAAATCCTAAGAAAAACAACCCTTACAACATCAACAAAGAATTATTTTTCATATATACCAGATGTTATCTAGGCTTCTTTCATTTAGTCTCATTGCTCCTTCCTTACTCTTTCAAATATGCTAAGTCGCTCAATAATCCATCCACCTACCAATAATAGGGCAATCCATATATAAACATTCAGAATTAATGTAGGTAATATCTTGCTTCTCCTTTGAGTTGCCTTGTTTAGGGTTATACTCATTTTTCTTTAAATTGCAACAATTTCTCTTAAAGTGTTCCATCTCTTCACAATTTAAATACTTTACAGAAGAAGTGTATTCCTATAATTTCTTAAATTTTTTATCATCTTTTTTATCAAATTTGTTAAATTTTTTATTTGTTTTTTTTATTTTCATTGGTTTTTGAGGTAGAACCTAAATTGTCTTGAGATAAGAGTAATTTATTCTTTTTGTTTTTATTCATATACTCTTACTCAATAACAAGTTTTAGAAAGATCTCAGAAAGGGAGAAGTTAGGTCCCAATCTAAGAATTGTGGTTACCATGCTTTAAGAGGATGGTAAATTATTGAAATCTGCAATGAGTCAAAAATTACAAAATTAGCTACTGCCAAATCCCTAGCTATAACAAGCATTTGGTTGACACATTCAACCACATTATCCCATTCTTTCATTTTATACATATTATATTTTTGAAGGAGTAACTGCACATGAAGTTTTGATGTTGTATCATATTTGACTAATATGGACTCAAATAAATATTTTACAGTTTTATAATCCTCAAATACTCCAAAGAGATTATCCTCCACATGGGTAAACATGATGGTTTTGACTAAGGTGTCATCCTTTAAGAAGGTTAAATATTTTTTTCCTCATTTGTTGCTTATTCTGTTTGAGAGATTACTATTTCTTTTAAAACATAATCCACACCCTCTAGTATCAAGGCCAATGAGATTTTATACTTTCAAGTTTGTAAATTTAGGTCATTAAGTTTTTCTGTTTTTGTTAATTCCAAAACACATATCTTAGCAGTCATTTTAGTAAATTGGGCAAAAATAACAAAAAGATGGTATATAAATTTTAAGTCTAAAACTAAGAACAAACAACATGTTATTTGATTTAAATATGAAATTTGACAATACAAACCATTAATTAGCCAAACACTAAACTATAAATAGAGCCATGCATTAAACATCAGTTTTAAACAAATCCAAGGTACCATTTTGGAATAAATCAAAGGACCTAACATTATTTTGTTTTTTCAAAAATAAACTAGGGATAAAACTATAATTTATCCTTATTACCTGTCACTGTAATTTCCTTAATGTTGTAAGGAAAAATCAATAATATGTGTATATTTCTTTTAAAAAAGGCTTGAGGATAGGATTATAAAATTACGTTCATATTTTAAGAAAATTTTGAAATAGTTCGAAATTGTAATTATGCCAAAACACAAAGGGAAGAACCATCTTTTCATTCGGTGCCAAACCTATGAATATCTTGTACAGTCAGGGATAACAATATAACTAAATGAGTATTTGGTAATTTTCACAACCAAGGGATATAAAGTCTTTTTGTCTGTTTAAGGGCAAAACAATCCTTTGATTTGGAAATATGTGGAATTCTTGGTAATTTTATCTAGTGGTATTTTATAATTTTCAATCTCGTACGAGGAAAGGACAAACTTTTCAATCCATTGCTTGAAGTAGTTTAAAAAAACCATCGACTAGGGTTGTTTACCGCCAATGGTTTTGCATAAAATCGTAGTTTGAGTCATGATTTTCTTGCTCTATCTTTCAATAACTCTCATTCTTCCAGGGTCTTATCTCTCACTTTTGCAAGAGAAAATCTCCTTGATAGAGCGGAAACAAAGAGAGAAAGGAAGTTGAGTGCGAGAAGAAGAAGAGAGAGGAAGATGAGAGGGGAGTCGATTGATCAGCTTTAGGCTGTGACTCGAGAGAACAAAGCATGTTTACTGCTCTATGCTTTGTTAGATATTAAGAGGAGAGAGACAAGAGGGACTTAGAGGGAAGGAACGAAGAAGAGGAAAGAGAAAACTTCTGATTCTTCTTTCTTATGCTGCCTTCCTCTTATTACTCTATCTTTATTGTCTATTCTTCTTTGGGTTATTTTATGTTATGAAAACATGTTTTTCTTAAAGAGAAAAACAATCGTTGAATAAGAGATTTAAGGATCCCTCGAAGCCTTATTAAAAGAAGTATGCAAGAGCCGAGCAGTTGATTTTATTTTCTCTTTCTTTTTTTAAAGAAACTTGAATACCTTTATCAATAAGCTCTGATACCAGTTTTGGCTTTTTCGCATTACTATAGTCAAGCCAAGTAAGATAGTTGCAACAAAATCCTCTAACATCAACGAATAAAAGGAAGTAGTGGAAGAACGAAAGAGAGCGAACGATTAACCAAAAAAGGTTTTTCACGAGAAGCAATTTTTCATTGTTTCTATATCCTCTTTTTATTATGTCTGTCATTCTATATATATATATATATATATATATATATATATATATATATACATACATTATATATTTTTTATGTGTTTTTCACTTTAGATTTTGTGTTAAAATTATTTCACATTTATTTGAGAGGTTTTTATATCTTTTATAAAGAGAAACAATTTTTGTTTGTGAAGTTTATCTTTTGTAAAGACAACTCATAAAAATCTAGAAAGAAGGCCATGCATTTCAAGGTTGTCAAACCATTATTGGAGGTTAAAGTGACTACCTTGCCAAAAAAAGACATTTTCTTGGATGGTTTTTCATCGGTTGTCGTGGTAATTTTTCATGATCGGATCCTTTAAAGAGTTCAGTGAGTTTCCCTTCAGTCCGGCCCTCGTAAGCAAAGGAACCTTGTGGCCCAGGTCTTGTTTAAAGTAAGATTCCGATGGCCCAGATCCAGGTCTCTTTAAAATTTTAAAGTCACTGCTTCCAAATGTAACTCCATGGCTCCCATTTGCAGAATGAATCATGACGAGGCCGGTGTTGAGCTGCATGAGAAATTGGCGGTCTATTTATACGTCCGAATTCCGGAGATTTTATGGAATTGCAGAGCTTGGGGTTCGAGAGGACACGTTGATTTGCGACTTCTCGGTCAAACCTGTAAACTTGAATGCATTGGATTCTTTTGCTCTCACTCGACTAATACAGGACATGATTGCGAGGAATTTTCTCAGAGGAGGCAAGGCGATACATGGTCATATTTTAAAGAGTGGGGGAGGCGTGGACTTGTTTGCGTGGAACACCTTAATAAGCCTGTATGTGAAATGTTGGAGTTTAGCGGATGCTCATCAAGTGTTTGTTGAAATTCCTGCCAGAAATACAGTTTCATGGGTTGCATTGATTCAGGGGTATATTCAAGAGGGTGAGTTCATGGGGGCATGGTCGCTCTGTTTGAAGCTTTTCGAAGTGGGACATGAGCTCAATGCGTTTGCTTTCACGTCATTCCTAAAAGTTTTGGTGAATCTGGAGTTTGTTGAGGCTGGTAGCAGCGTTCATGGGCTTGTTATTAGGCTGGGATTTGACGTTGATACATTTGTTGGGAGTGCTTTGATTGAGTTTTACTCGGAATGTGGATTTATACAGGAAGCTAGGAAAGTGTTTGATGGGATTGTTGTGAAGGACTTGGTTTCCTGGACAGGGATGATTGATGCCTATGCTGAGAATGGCAATGGAGAACAGGCATTTGGAATCTTCAATCAAATGAGACATGTGGGTTTGAAGCCAAATGCTTTCACACTTTCTGGGTTAACGAAAGCATGTGCATGCCTAGAAGATGTAGGATTGGGTAGGTCCATTCATGGTTGTGCAGTCAAAATGAATTTGGAGACTGACATATTTGTGGGTGCTGCTGTCCTTGACATGTATGCTGTCTGCAGTGAGTTGGAGGATGCGAGGTTGGTTTTTGAATGGTTATCACCTCGTGACAATGTTGTCATATGGAGCTATATGATAGCTCGTCATGCTCAATTTAACGAGAGTGAGATGGCATTGACGTTGTTCCTCCGGATGCGGCATGCTTTGGTTTCGGCTAACCAATTCACTTATCCTAGTGTCCTTCAAGCGTGTTCAAATATGAAAGCTTTGTCATTGGGCAAGCAATTGCACTGTTGCATTCTTAAAGCTGGGTACAATTCAAGTGTTTTTGCTTCAAATGCACTTATGGATGTCTACATGAAGTGTGGGGAATTGGAGAATGCAGTTCAGGTCTTTGATAATCTGAATCTTGTAAATGATGTTTCATGGAACACTCTCATTGTTGGATGTGTGCAGTTAGGATATGGGGAAACGGCCCTGAAGTTCTTCCACCAGATGCGTGGCCATCATGTGCAAATAAGTGAAGTTACTCTTTCTAGCGCTCTTTGTGCTTGTGCAAGTTTGGCAGCTATAGAACGTGGGATTCAGATTCACTCTTTAGCCGTCAAGACTATTTATGACAGTTATGTGGTGGTCGGAAATGCATTAATTGATATGTACGCAAAATGTGGCAGCATAAAAGATGCGCATAAAGTCTTTGATATCATGAGTGAACATGACCTAGTCTCTTGGAATGCTTTGATAACAGGGTACTCGCTACATGGCTTGGGAGGAGAGGTTCTGAAACTTTTCGAAGCAATCCTTGGTTCTGATTTGAAACCCAATGGCGTAACTTTTGTTGGTGTTCTTTGTGCTTGTAGCAATATGGGTCTTGTAAAACAAGGGCGTTCCTATTTTAGGTTCATGACTGAAGAACATGGTATAATACCAGGGATGGAACACTATACTTGTATGGTTATTCTGCTGGGACGCTCTGGTTGCCTTGCTGAAGCCATGGAGTTTATCAAGAATATGCCCATGAAACCTGATGTCATGGTTTGGCGAGCCATGCTTGGTGCTTGTGTTGTCCATAATGACATAGAGCTTGGAAAAGTATCAGCACAACACGCCCTTGAGTTGGAACCACAAGATCACCCTACTTATGTGCTACTGTCGAATATGTGTGCCGCTGCAGGAAGATGGAAAGACTCAGCAGGCATCAGGAAGTCTATGAGAGTAAAAGGACTAAAAAAGGAACCTGGCCTTAGCTGGATAGAAATACAAGGTCATGTACACTCCTTTGTAGTGGGGGATACATCCCATCCTCGAATGGAGGAAATCAAAAGGATTCTTGAATGGTTAAAGAAGGAACTGCATAGGTCTGGATATATCCCTCACAAAAATGTTGTTCTTCGTGATGTTGGGGAAGATGAAAAGGAACAACTGCTTTGGGTCCACAGTGAAAGACTTGCTATTGCCTTGGGGCTTATTAGCTTACCAGCTGGAAGTCCTATTCGTATAATCAAGAACCTTCGTGTATGTTCGGATTGCCATACTGCAATCAAGTTGATCTCAAAGGTTGTTGGTCGTGAAATTATTATCAGGGATATGAATCGCTTTCACCATTTCAATAGTGGATTCTGCTCGTGTGGTGATTATTGGTGATGATATGAATTGCTTTCACCATTTCAATAGTGGATTTTGCTTGTGTGGTGATTATTGGTGATGAACGCGAAATGCATTTACTAAGTTGTCTACTTTGCATCTATGCCCAAACCAGAAAAAAGGTTGGACAATGAAGTTTTAGGTGAGGAGTCAATTTTGTCATATTTGGTTGTTGTTCTTATTGCAGTTATTGTTATTTAAAAAAATTGTGTGTTCATGTGGCTCGATTTATTTCCTTACAGGAATTATGTTGGATATTCAAACTGTTGGCATTTTCTTTAAGATCATATTGTCTGATGCAGCAATAGCAGTCTTGGTAGAAAATCTGCAGATGTCTTGGATGTTTGGGTAAGTTGTTTAATTGTTCTGACTTTGAAGATAAGAATATAATGACATTCTCATAGTTAGAATAGAATTATTCTCAAACACTAGAATGGCTTGACGACTTCATGATTGTTCAATCAATGGTATATCCAACTTCAATACCCTTTCACCAAAAACATGGTGCTTTCTTTTCCTGTGGTTTGAAGATCCAACAGTACCTGGCCGTGCATGTCTTAGAAACTTAATAATGCCATAATCGAACTCTAATATATAATCTGTTCATATTGGATTTCGAACAATATATTTCCATGATTGAAACACTGGAAAGGTTTTTAGACTCCACTGACAAACAAATTAAGAAATGGGTGTTTACTAGTTCTTTAATCATCTAGATGCATAATGTGCGTGTGTGAAAGAACACCATCACTTGCGTTGAAACAAGATTTACATGGTACTTTGGGGATAGTTCCTTCAGAAAAAAATTCCAATTTGATGTGATAGGGCTGCCTACCACCCTTTGCGAAATATTATCACCTGATAGAAGATCCAATTAGATACTTTAAGTTTCTTTTAGGGTAATTGTTTTGTTGCTTTTTTAAATTTGTGCGAGTCTGTGAATAACCTTATCTACTTTGTGATATTACATAGCTCTGACATGTTGAAATTTATTCTTGTACCTGACTTTTAATTCATTTCGACGTATTTCTTTCTTAAATGAATTTGATTGGAAGACTTGGTGCTGTAATTCACTTCATACTTCCACCTCCAATTATATGCCTAAACTATCCCTTTTCTGCCTTTTTTTTTTCAAAACATGGAGAGTACTACCTGGCCTTTTCTTCACTGAATTTTATGTGATTTGAAGGCTTATCTTCTCAGCTTAGCTGAGATTAAAAGTTCAATAGTCTTAGCCGTCAATCAAGCATACCTTGATTCCTTTTTTCCTTTTTCTCCAAAGTTGATGGCTAAAGATATATTTGGACTTCCTAATCATGCACATGTTTGGCATCTTCAAAAGGTAGTTTGTGCTCATTTTATTACAGTAAATGGAAGTATGTGGTTAATTTTTTTTCGCATTCTTCTTGTTATTGCTTTGCATTTAATTTTGTCTATATTGTTTACAATTTTTACTGTCTTAAACTTGCACCGTGTTACTTTTGTAATTATTATCTTACTACAGCTCTGCAGTCAAATGCGTTACGTGTTACTCCTAATGTGGAGATGCTGTGATCTCTTCTCTCGCCCCAGATTGCCAGGTATAAAAGAGGTCAGGTCCCTTTCCAGCTCCTGTTATTCTCTTCGAAATCAGAGAGTATTTCATTTGTCAAAGATGAGATTATGCAATTTTTTCCTTCTCATCGGAAGGTTCAGTATTGCTCCACTAATATGCTTAGGGTCGGTGTAATTCATACTTGCTCATGCTGCATTGGAGCACCGATTTATGATTCAATATCTTCTTTTTTTCAGCTAAAGCATGGATTTCTGAAAGCCCACGGGGAACCCGACTAATCTGGTTAGAGCCAGGTTGGACCACTTTGGAGTTAAAGCTCTCCCAACACTTGTTTTCTCCATTCACAGAACTCGAACTGAAGACCTTGCTTAAGGGAAACAAGTTTTAACCACTTGAACCATCGGACGCTGTGTTGGTTGTATGATTCCATATCCATTCCAGTATATGTGTAGGTTCACGCCATCCCTAAAGCCCCATGCTTGCAGACCCAAGATTTATCTTATCTTTCAATAACAACAGTTGAAGTATAATGTCCAAATAGTCTTTGGATTCAATGAACATTCCCTAAATGAGATGTTTCCAGGAAATTGTTTGCTACCTTGAAATAAATCAATCACATGAAATGGTACTAGATCCAATCACAGACCAAATCATGATCCTCCATTATACTAGAAGCAATAAATCAATTCCAAGCAGGTTGTGTAGTTTAATTCTTTTTTAGTTATCTTATCTCTTTTCTTTCTCCATGAAATTGTTTGCTACCTTATCTATTAACATGTAGGTTCCGCAAAGGGATACCGGAACTGGATACGGAAAATCTTCAAAGATGAGGAAATAAGGATACAAATATAAATATAAATATAAATATATAAGATAATTAATTATCTTTACCTCTTTTCTTTTTCTCCATGAAATTGTTGGCTACCTTACCTATTAACATCTAGGTTCCACAAAGAGACAAAATCGGGAATGGTGTAAGGAAAATCTTCAAAGATTGGGAAATAGGGATACAATTATATATATAATATATACTGAGAGAGAGGGAGGGTATATGCCCACTCATTCATGCTCAAATCCGTTCTAACATTTGTATTATTCGATCAACACAATCAATATATATTGAGAGAGAGTATATGTCCACTCATTCATGCTCAAATCCATTGAAACATTTATATTATTCGATTGACACGATCAATAGTTGAAATTTAAATTAAAATTGTAAATTGTATTTATTTGTGTATTAAATTTAAATTTGAAGTAGGAAAAGTAGAACAATAGTATTTGTTTTTTAAATATAAATATTTATCAATTATCGTATTGATCAAATGATTAAGATGTTGGAGCAGATATAAGCATGAATGGAGTCAAGTATGTATTATATTTATACAACAACAAAGTCTTTTCTCATTATAAATGATATGAGATCGTATACAAACAGCAACAACTAAGCCTTTTTCCCATATTATATGGGGTCAACTATATGGATTCTTTGTTTCCACAGAGTCCTGTGCCATGTTAGTAGTGAATTCACAATAAACTAGATCATTCTTTATTGTTTCTTTCCAACACTTTTGTTGTCATCCTTTACCTCTTTTAATATTTTCAAAATCTAGTTTTTCATACCTTCTTATAGGTTCTTCTTTTGATCTTCTTTCCATATGTCCAAACCATCTTAAACGATATTCTCTTATTTTATCCTCTATTGGTGCCACTCCTAATTTGTTTCTAATAACGTCATTATGTATTCGATATTTTCTTGTATGACTACTCATTCATCTCAATATCTTCATTTCTGTCACAAACATCTTTTGTACATATTGATGATTAACTCCCAACACTCATAACCATAAAACATGATAGGTCTAATTGTTGCTTTATAATATTTATTTTTTAACTTTAATGATATCTTCTTATCACAAAGAATACTTGATGGTCCTCTCCATTTTAACCAACCAACATTAATTCTATGTGTAACATCTCCATTAATTATTCCATCACTCTGAAAAATTGACCTTAGGTATTTAAAACTTTTCTTTTGGGGATGCAATGTATACCAATTTTAATTTCTATGTCCTTTGAAGTAACCAAATGATCAAACTTACATTCCATATATTTTGTCTTTGTTCTACTAAGTCGGAAGCCTTTGCTTTCTAATGTTTCTCTCTATAGTTTCAATCTTCTATTAACTTTTTCCTTAGACTCCTCTGCTAACACAATGTCATGTGTAAATAACATACACCAAGGTACTTCATCGTGAATATATTTTGTTAACTCATTAATCACCATTATAAATAAGTATGAACTTAAAGTTGATCCTTGATGTAACCCAATATTAACTTTAAAGAAGTTTGTCATTCTTTTATGAGTCTTCACACATAAAACCAAAGTTTTCATGAATACCTTGATATAATGATACCTCTTTACCAACATGTTCATTTAAATCTCTACCTAAACAAATCATCTCCCTTTGTAGAATTCTTTGAATCACCTTATCTAACTCTTCCCCAAAAGCCGTCTTTATACTATCTTCTAGTCCTACTTTGGGTCATCTACTTTTGCTTTCCTAATTTAGTTATAAGGTTGGCATCTATGTGTTATTCTTTGCATGATTTCTGTTATTTTTTGTTCCAATTGCATCATGATCACGCTGTTCAACTGTAGCACCAAATGAATCAAAGAGTTCCACGATGGACTCTGCTTCTTTCTCTCTCTCTCTCTCTCTATATATATATATATATATATGTTTATGTGTGTGTGCAATTAAACAAGCCTACAAGAGCTCAGCCAAACATGCAATATTCATATTTGATCAACTCATTTGGCTCATCAGATATAGGATGTAAAGCCGCTTGTCGTAGTTAGAGAAAAGGTGTCCTTTGTGTGCACCCTATAATCTCATTGGTGCTGGGAATCTATAAAGCAAGTCGGACCAACGAACAATGAAGATTATAAAATGCGAGTAGAGCACTGAACTGTAGATAGATGGGGAGCCTCTGCTGCGAGTTCTCGATCTGTTTGCCCGGCGAGCCAACTCATGTTTGGCTCATGATCTATACAAGCTGAATACAAACTAGCCCAGCGTGGATTGAACCTAGCGGAATTACGGGTTTAATCGAGTTGAGTCAAGCTTGAGTACAAGCAAGTTCGATTCTACTTGTTAAAAAAAAATGCTCAAGCTCAACTCTACTTGTTAAGAAAATGCTTTCCTCAGTTAAGCTCCAATCATGTTCAAACAAGTTATGCTCGGTTCAAGACTCATTTGAACTAGGTGCAACTGAGATTGACTTGATTAAGCGCATCTCGAGATTGAGCTCAATGAGCTGCACTATGATCAAGCTTGATGAGTTCATGAACTTACACAAACATATATAATCATGAATTAATACACAGAGACGTGTGTGTGCACACACACACACATATGTATGTATATAAGCGTAATTTACTGCATCACAGTATCAGATGTAAAATTACAGCTTTCCTTTTGAACTTTAGAATTTCGAGTAGGATGGATGCCTCACCCTCGGCTCAATGTAGATCTGCCACCAGTACCGGTTGCCTCCAACCTGATGCACCTGCATATGATGTCTTCGAGCCGAATGTGTCGAACCTTCCTGCGATGTTGTAGCCGACTTCGCTCTGATCTTTGCCCAGATCCATAAATTTCAATGGAAGGAGTTGAAGGATAAGCACTGTTTTCTGGTATTATGTAGAGCTTTCTGTATAGGATTCAGGTGCGATAGCAAACCTCTGGTACTAGCATTCAGAATTACTCGCCTGGACCCAGAATGGGTTTGGCCTGTCGATACCATTACAGCAGGCTTCGATTAATTTCATACAGTAGTATATATGTTTTCGTCAGTGGAGTTTACGGCTCCACCAAAACAAGGAATGGAACTGAATTGCGCTGCTTTGGTTCCGGGTCTGGTTCCGATTCTGGTTTACTTTCAATTTCATTTGTAAAAGCTATTCAATACATGCATGAATTTGGAAGATGATCCTTATTTTGGTCCGGAACCATGGGGCCCAGGTTTTGGTTTATTGAAAGGCAAAACTATAAAAGAAACTTTGTTCCCCAGTTTAGTTTCGGTTCCCGTTCCTCTTGTTTCAGAGGCCGTTCCGGTGCTCTTCGGCTCCGCCCGACCGGGTCCAAACCGGCCACCTCTACAGTAGGTCCAAGTTACTGTGCGTTCTACTATTTCTAACCTCAATGTGGATTTGGATCCGCCAACGTCCGAATTGCGGACCAACACCTGAAAGTAACTTTTCCCGCGTATATGACGCAAAAGGGGTGGGTTTCTTCGTCTTCTCCCTCTTCCCTTCAACCCGCCAAAATCCAAATTGACTCCGATCTCTCGCGAGAAGCTAGGATTCTAAGGTAGGCATTATCTGTTATACTTCGTGATCTTTCTGCCTACGTTTTTGTGTTCCGGGAAGTGAAGAATCGTGAGTTATGCTACGGTTTTGTTTTCGAGAGAGCGAACGTCGAAGACGAAACGATTAGCGAGAAATCGGCTTCGGTTAGTTCCCTCTTGGCGATCGAAATGTTTATACCTTTAGCATCGATGGAGTCTCTCTGTGTATATACGCGAAGAAAAACAGCTTCCGCGTCTTGTGACATTTAGATTTAGAGTTTTCCTAAGCGATCAAAGTATTTGTATTCTTTTCTTACCGTTGAGGGTGCCTGTCTTTACAATTGCGTCCTTTTTCTTTGATCTTCATAGTTAGCTTTTTATGAACATCAAGTGACCTTGATGATTGTAATCAACATTGTTCTAGATGAAAGAACGAGCTCTTTCTAATCGTAATGAAATCCGAAAATAACCTTACGGTTGCGTGCATGATCAAATGCATGTATGCATGTTTTTTTGTGTGTGTTATGTCGTCAAATGTGTACCTTCTTCTTCTCTGCAAGGTTCCGATGATGGCTTCCCTTTGGTCGCCGGATTCGGTGAATCCTTGTTGCCTATGTAAAGACCTGCAGAGATGCAGACGCAACGGATAATGGAGTGCGGGTGATGGACACGAGGTTTCCGCACAGGGGCTTGCACAAATGAATGTAGTATAAGTTTTTTTCTGCGTTTTTTTGTATTTCTCGCTCCCCCATTCATCGTGAGCTATAACGGACGACCTGTAACGATTGTCTGTTACTAGATCTGGGCCTATCCTCAAGTAATGGATTGGATGACCAGTCCAGCCATTACTTGAGCCGAGAATGGCCACATCCTGTAACATCTCCCACTTAGCCATTCGACCAAGTGTATCGACATACTGGTTTTCCTCTCACTTTTCAGGGGTTTTTCCTAGTTATGTCGATTCTTAATTACTATTATAATCAGAACCTTTTGTGTGGTTATTTTCCTACACAACAAAACATCCATTTAATGGTTATTTACCTATACAACAATGTATATCCGTTGTATGGTTATTTGCCTATACAACAATCAAACATATCTCAAACCCATGTTTCTAACATGTTTTGAGAAGAGTTCCTCTGTTATGCCTTTTGTTAAAGGGTCTGCCAACATGTCTTCCGTTGGCATGTATGAGATGGATATTTCCTTTCTCATAACCATATCATGAACATAGTGGTATTTTACGATTATATGCTTGCTTTTCGAGCAATCTACTCCACTCTTAATAAGAGTAATCGCTGCATTGTTATCACAATAGATAACCACCGGCTTGTCTGTTATCTCCAGCTTCAAATCTTGTATAAAGCGGCTTATCCAGACAACACTTGTTGTATCCATACAGCAAGCAACATACTCAGCTTCCTGTGTATGCAAAGCTACACAACCCAATTTCTTGCATGCCCAAGAAACACCACTACCTCCAAATAAGAATATTTAACCTGAGGTTGATTTGTTATCATCTTTGCTCCTAACAAAGTCAGCATCTAAGTATCCTACTACTTTCAATTCATCTGCTTGAAAGCACAGCTTCAAGTCCTTTGTTCCTTTCAGATATCTTAGAATCCTTTTCATAGCTACCCAGTACTGCCAACCTGGATTACTTTGATATCTACTGACAAAACTAACAGCGAAGCTGATATCAGGCCTTGTACATAACATAGCATACATCAAGCTGCCAATAACTTGTGCATAAGAAACATTAGGCTTATCGTCTCCTTCACCGGGACAATCAACCTTACTCAATTTTACCCCTTTTGCAACAGGTGTATCTACAAACTTGCATTCACCCATTTTAAACTTCTTGAGGATATAGTCTATTTATCTCTCTTGACTCGGGCATAAGAGTCTAGATCCTCCATCTCGAGAGGATGCTTCCCCCATATCCTTCATTTCGAACTTGAAGTTTAACCATGACATGGTTTTTACAATCATCTCATTGTCGTTTCCAGTCAACAATATGTCATCTACATACAATGATAAGATGACAAAGTGGCTCCCACTGTTCCAAACATATACACAGTGATCATGTTTGTTAGCCACAAACCCAAGTTCTATAATGGCATTTTGAAAAGTCAAATACCATTGGCAATGTAACTGTTTCAGGCCATATAGGGATTTTTTCAACCTATATACTTTATCCTTTTGGCCTTTAACCACAAATCCTTTAGGTTGCTGCATGTATATGATTTCTTCTAAATCACTATTTAGAAAGGCTGTCTTTAGACTCTTTACATCTAACTGATGTAAATCCAAATCATAGTATGCAGATATTGCCAGGATTATCCGTATGGATGCAAATTTCGCAATTGGAGAATATGTCTCAACATAATCTATTCCCCCTTTTTGTGAAAAACCCTTTGCAACCAACCTCGCTTTAAATTTGTCGATTGTACCATCAACATTGTATTTCTTTTTCAGAACCCATTTATAACCTATAACTTTCCTTTATTTTGACAAATCAGTCAATTCCCAGACTTGATTTTTCTTAATGGATTCAATTTCCTCATCCATGACTTTTTCCCAGTTTGTTGCTTCCGATGAGTTCATTGCTTGCTGATAAGTTAAGTTATCAGTCAACTCATCCAAATCTACCGAATTACACACTTCATGTGCCAGATAAGTGTGATAATCCTTTAAGTAGGATGGAGTGACTCTTGGCCTCTTATGTCCACTTAAGGTATCGGTAGTTTCAGGAAGATCTTCTATGGGCTCAAAAGATTATTGGTCTAAATCTACCAAATCATCAACACATTCCTCATTGTTTTCTAGGATGTCATTCTTAGTATCCTCTAAGAATTCAACATCTTTGTTTTCAATGAGTCTGTGATCCTTATGATAAAACCGATATCCTTTTGAACCTTTTGGATATCCAATGAATCTACATCTCAAGGACCTGCTGTCTAGTTTATCTCTAGACTGATCAAGGACCTTGACATGTGCAATTTATCTCCACCTCCTGATATGACTTAGGTTGGGTTTTCTTCCAAACCACATCTCATATGGTGTAGTGAATACAGCTTTGCACGGTACTCTGTTGAGTACGTAAACAATTATACTTACTGTTTCTCCCCAAAATACCCTTGGAAGAGATGCATCAATCAACATAGACCTTGTCATGTTCAGCAAGGTTCTGTTGTATCTTTCAGGTACACCATCTTGCTGAGGTATCTTGGGCAATGTATTTTGTTTAGCAATACCAAAGTCTTTGCAAAATTCCAAGAATTCTGTAGAAGTATACTCACCTCCTCTGTCTGATCTCAAGACTTTAATCGAATGCCCTAATTGATTTTCTAATTCTTGCTTATATTCTTTGAAAGCATAGTGCCTCTGATTTATGTGCCAAAAGATATATATACATATATCTAGAGTAATCATCGATAAAGGTTATAAAATAACCCTTTCCTCGATGTCTCTTTACTCTAAAAGGTCCACATAAGTCTATGTGAATAATTTTCAATAGGGTTGTTGCCCTTGTTGTCTCCTTGAGAAATACTTTCCTTGTCATTTTTCCTTATGTATAAGCTTCACACTTGTTGAAAGTCTTTTCCTCAAATTCGGGCAATAAGTCAAAGTTGGATAATTTCTTCAACTTTTTCAGACTTATATACCCTAGGCATTTATGCCATATATTCACATTAACAGAAAAGACACTCTCAATATAAGTAGAAGATGGATGACTTTCATTATCTTGAACAGTCTTTGTTCTATATCAAATTCTCCTGAGAATAAGATTCTCCCATGTTTGCCCACAGTCACCTTGTTAGGTATAAACCTAACTTCAAAACCCTTCTTAACTAAGGTAGGGACCGAGACCAGATTGCACCTTATAGATGGCACAATTAACATATCGGTCAGTACAATTGGTTTGTATTGTATAAATATTTGGAAGGATCCAATACCCAAAACATCTGAGAAAGTACTCTTTCTCATATACACACGATGTTCTCCTGGTTGATATTCCTTCAGGTCCATTGCCCCTTCCTTTGTCTTCGAGATATGTCTTGTAGCTCCCGAGTCTATCCACCAACCTATAACTGAGCGGTCTAAGTATAGGCATTTTGAAATCACACAGATTATATCATGTTTCTTCGACTGTCCACGTCGTGGGTTGTTTCCTCCACCTTTCTTGTTGCGGCAATCCCTTTTATAGTGTCCCATCTTTCTACAGTTGAAACACTTGATCTGGGAAGCGGCTTCCTACGATTTCTTAAAACTTTGACCGCCTTTCTTGTTATTCTTGCCAAACCTCTTATTTGGTTTCCTTTTCTGGTTGGATTTGGAGCTAGATGCTAACTCATCCTGGACCACTAGTAATGTCTTTTTTTTTGTTTTTTTTTTTAGCATATGTTCTTGTTAAATTACTAGTTTTAGGGGCAACTCAGAAAGGTTGATTTCAGGCCCTAATCTTAGGGCAGTGGTGACCATGTTTTATGATGGAGGTAGACTGTTAAGTATGGTTAATATCTGCATCGGTTCGGGGATGACTGATTTTGCTACGGCTAAGTCTCTAGCAATCACTAGCATGTGATTTACATGCTCTACTACATTTTCTCGTTCTTTCATTCTAAAGCGGTTGTATTTCTGTAGTAGCAACTGCACATGTAATTTAGTAGTTGTATCATACTTAGCTGTTAGTGAGTCAAACAACTCTTTCGCGGTCTCATATTCTTCAAAGACCCTAATCACATCATCCTCCATGTAGGTTAACATGATTGTTCTTGCTATGGTATCGTCCTTTATAAATGTTTTATACATTTCTAATTGTTGTTGACTTACGTCAGGCGGTGGAGGATGCACTGTTTCCTTTAAAATATACTCTACACCTTTTAGTGTTAGAACCAACGGAATTCTTCTCTTTCATGTTTGGAAGTTCAGACCGTTTGATTTTTCTGTTTTTGCCAATTCAGACACACATATCCTAAAACTCATTTTTAAGTGTTTGACAAAAATAACAATCAAGCGGTCTAAAAGGAAACCAAAAACAAAGGCACACATAGCAAAAGGCATGTTAAAGTGATGCAGAATATGAAGCATATAATCTTTTGAAATTTTTTTTAAGGGGTTTTCTGCCTCTAAACCCCTAAAAAGGATACCAAGGGATAAATCTGTAATTTTATATATTTATCATCTTTTGCAATTTTATAAAATCACGAGGACAAACTTGTAAAATCATTATTTGGTATCCCTGTAAAATTCGCAACTGATCGGGGTTAAAATCGTAATTTTAACCCTCAGTGTGAATTTGTAATTTTTCAAAAGAACAAGAGTAAACTTGTCTTTTGGCTGAGTGATAGAACTGAAATTATTCAAACCGGGTTGGATAAAATAGTAAAATGACGGTCCCCAATTTTTTTATAAATTTCAAAAACAGCTAAGGGGTAAAATTGTTTTTTTACCGTGGTAACTGCGTAATATTCGAAAAGGGTTAGGGGCAGTTTTATCTTTTTGACACAAACCCAGAGGTGGTTTCACAAAACCGTGAGTTGTTTTGGAAAAATGCTAGTTTTCCCACTATGGTTTTCCGAAACCGCAGTTTTCGATTTTTTTCCTTCGTACAGGAACACTTAAAAGCGTTTTACAGAAGTATGTCTCTTTGGAATGTTCTGAGAGAAAGAGAGAGTAACAGAGAGGGAGAGGACCGGAGGGGACGCTCTAGCTTATCGTTGGCTGTTGGCAGGTTGTTGGATTCTTCTTTTGCGGGCCTTTCTTTGCTTCGGCTCTTATCGACCTGCCTTTGGCTTCGGGCTTTCTCCGGCCTGCCTTTTGGCTACTGCCTGCCTGCCTTTGCCTCGGGCTTTTAGGCCATGTCTGTTTCGGTTGTTTCGGCTTGCCTCAGGGTTTTTCCTTCTGCTTTTTGGCCGAGCCTTGCTTTCGCCGCCTCTGCCGACTGCCGCCTTCTCTCATCCATTTTTTTTTTCGTTCTCTCTTTTATTGATCCTCTCGCTCTCTTTTGCAGGGAACTAGGCCCTGATACCAATGTCGTCAAATGCATACCTTCTTCTTCTCTGCAAGGTTCCAATGATGACTTTCCTTCGGTCGCCAGATTTGGTGAATCCTCTGTTGCCGATGTAAAGACCTGCAAAGATGCAGATGCAGCGGATAATAGAGTGCAGGTGATGGACACGAGGTTTCCGTACAGGAGCTTGCACAGACTAATGCAATATAAGTTTTTTCTGTGTTTTCTGTATTTCTCAATATCTGTATGTGCCTGCCTTTATAGGCAGGCGCTCCCCCATTCGTCGTGCTTATCCACCTATGGCTTCCCTCATCTGGGAGCTGTAACGGATGACCGTTATCAGATTTTCCGGTAACGGCTGTCCGTTACTAAATCTGAGTCTATCCTCAGGTAACGGACTGGATGGCTAGTCCAACCATTACCTGAGCCGAGAATGACCGCCACATCCTATAACATTTAGTGTGCATGCATGCGTGTCCGTCTCTGTATGACACGAATCAAGGAAAGAAGTCGATTTTAATTCTCTGATTAGAAGACTTTCAGAAGCAATGTTTCACTTGATTCTTATAAGTATAAGAAGATGAAGGGATACATAATTTTGTGTTCAGGTATCTTCCGCAGTTCTATCGAGCTTGCGATTACGCTCAAATTCATTCATGTTCTTTTAGTGCCATGAATCTCTGGATCAATAACATAAAGGATAAGACAGAGCACACTAGAATAATGTTGGAAGTATGATAAGGCAGAGGAAGTCCACACTTGGTTTTTTTAGTGGATTAAGCCGATGGTGCTTATGGTTTGTACTTTTTTTGCTTTATCTGATAATTGTGCTTTCTCTCTCTCTCTCTCTCCCCCTCTCTATAAGTATGTATGTATATATATGTGTGTGTGGCAGTAGCTTTTTCATAGTACTTTTCTTGCAGCATAGACATTTTCTAATTTTGTGTTACTGGTCCTTCTGCAAATCTCGTGCATTTGTAAGTAGCCAGAACATCACTGGTGGCGGTGAGGTTACTGGTTTTGGCATTTACAGCAATTTTTTTAGCAGAGAATGATTTACATATTAGAGATGTATATATTTATTTATGGTTAGCAACTTTCACAGCTCCCTTCGCTGTGATAGCAGGTATCTTTCTGTTGCTGAGAGGCTGAGACTAGAAATTAGCTTAGGAAGATTCTGGTCTCTAGATTTTTACTTTTCATGTCAATGGTGAACCTTTGATGAATATAAACCTGAAGCTAAATACTGATGCTGAGACACTTCCTCGGAATTTTTGTTGCATCTGTAGCAAACAAACTCTCAAGCTGGTTTAAATGTCACAGACTTCTGTGACAAGTCCAGGAAACTTTGCTTTGTGGATTGAGACATACCAATGCTACGCTAAAGATGGATATTCAGGACAATGGGTCCTGAATGGTTTCAGATTCTCTTTATTCTGTTAACGTGTGGTTGACATGAGTATGTTGTTTTCCTTCTCAAGAATTGCATGGCTTAAATATTCTTGTTTTATCATTCACAGACCAAGAATTTGATTTAACGATAATGCGGCAGCATCATAACTGGCATTGCAATGATCTTAGTTACAGTGGTGGTTTCATGATGGTGATTTTGGCGAGGATCCACTGAAGAGTTATTTTGCTTTCCTGCCTGCCTCATTGCCATATCTTGAGGTATGTTTTCCTAGCTTTTGTTTTAGTTATTTAAAATTTTAATAGTAGAATGTCATAATCTAAAGAATATATTGCCAAATCAAATAAAGGGCTTGCTTTGTCCGTGTATGGTTTACACATAAATATTTAGCATGACACAAGATCAAGCTCTACGAAAACAAAAAATCTATGTAGCCGACCCCATGTAGTATGGGAAAAGGTGTGGAAATAATTGATACGTTTTAGATGAACATAATGGTTCGTGTTTGATGAAATGATCAGCAAGAAGAATTCCTAACATGAAAATCTCATTCTCAAGCTAGTTATTGAGAATTTACACAACCTTAATTTGAAGTGGGATTTTTTGAACATATTTAGGTTTCTATATTTCAGCTAATTAAGTAATCCAGCCCAATTGCACTAGGTTGGACATGTATCATTTCTCCAAGTAGACTTCTTATTGCCCTAGCTTTTTCGCTGCCTCAGTCATCACCATCATATACAGTTCTTTTAATTACACTATACAACATGAGAATGTGGAAAATGAGCACACCATGTCTATGCTTAAACATCCTCAATAATCTCAACCTTTTGATGGGCAACATCTGTTGTTGAAATTGAAATTTCAAAAGCAAAAAAATGTATGCTCATACTTTTTTGAGGTACAATAAACGCACCTGGTACCATTTTTTTTTACTTAGAGATCTCATCGGCTGATCTCAGGGATCGAACAGTTGAGATCTTTAAGAAGATTAAAGCACATATAAGTACGCATGGACTATGCTCTCTATACAACATCTGAAGTTCTAAGCCCACCAATGCCATGTAGCTGCAAGACACCAAGTCAAGAGCCTCTCTCGAAACTAGCTGCAGTCACAATACTACAAGGTGAACCATTCTAATCGTCATGTTACAATTAGATAAACCTTCATGGGGATGCACGCAGAGTACGCAAATAAAATAAAATCATGCAACACAATATCAATAAATATAACAAATACAGTTAGTTTGTAGCCATTTAGACACTTCCTCGATACAAACTTGTGACATATTATGTATCGATAATCATTACCATAGTACGGTGTTCTCAGCTAAGCCACAGGGTTGTTCCCTCACCTCGACGACCTTCGTGAAGCCGTTTCCACAACAAACAATTCCAACTCTTGGGCTCTTATTCGCTTCAAATTGAAAATGGGAACATCTTGCAAATCTCTAAAGACCCACACACTACCACATACATACGGGTAGATTGGTAGAAAGGAAAAATCATGTTTCATTATGAGTAAATACATCTAGTCGGCACAAAGAGCAATAGGCAACCTGGCTAGGGGTTCAACTCATAAGTCAAAGGTCATGAGTTCAATACCTGGTGCATGTATCTGGCTTCTGAGCGTAGGAGGTGAACTTGGGTTTTAGGAAGTGCAAACAGCGCACCAGTGGGAGGACCTACATTGACACAAGGTGGTGAGTCTAGGAAATGCAAGCAGGGCACCTGCGGGAGGTCTACATTGACATAAGGTGGTGAGTCTGCGAAGTGCTAAAACATAAAAAAGACGAATCATTCATGGTTGAATCCGTGGACTATACTATGGTATCCAAGGTAACCAATTGGATTCTTCACCCTACCATAGCCGATAAGTAACTGTAGGAACGATTTATATCCAACGGTATAATCAGGAGCCATTCGCACCACCCTAAAAAAAATTCTAGATCCACCGTGGCTGGGCATGGAAGAAAGAGTCTCCACTACAGGAAGAAACGCTTTCTGTGAGTCTTCCATGATTTTCCTGTAAATGAGGGCACCATTGCGGTAATCTCTAAGGAAATCTTCAGGACTTCACCGTTCCTTTCCACTCATTCAGATCCGCCACCAAAGTAGTAGTCAACCATCGAAGCACATGAAATCGGCCTTAACAGTCATAAGTTGGATCTGAATGGATCTCGGACCTGGACTCTTCTACGTGCATCAAGTTGGGGAAGGCCTTGCCTTTCAGTCCACACCCACGTGTTCTTTTCTTGATTTCATTGTACTCCTAAGACAGATTCTTAGTAGTAGTCAACCATCGAAGCACATGAAATCGACCTTAACAGTCATAAGTTGGATCTAAATGGATCTCGGACCTGGACTCTTCTACGTGCATCAAGTTGGGGGAAGGCCTTGCCTTTCAGTCCACACCCACGCGTTCTTTTCTTGATTTCATTGTACTGCTAAGACAGATTCTTAGGCAATATTAATGTGATATGATATCCTCACAACCTGGTATACGGTAGTAAGACAGTATATCAAAACAAATCTTAACAGTTCATCTTAAATAATAAATAAGTGGCATTTAAATTAAGAAAACAAAAGGTACATATGTACATTTTTGCTTGGACTGCATATCCAAACAAATTTTGGTTGTTTAAAGAACATATTCAAACAAATCTTAATAATCTATCTTTAATAGAGGTTTGAAATTTAAATTTAAAAAGCAAAATACATGTGTACATTTATTGATATTTTTTGTTCATATACACTGTTTGTTTTTTAAATCTAAATTTTAACTATCCATTGAAGGATGGATGATTGAATTTTATTTAGATAATACTTGGTTCTCATGATATCTTTTCTTTTATTTTCTTTTGGGAGGTTATATGATATCTTACCTAGATATGTCCGGCTTCAAACGGTCGGTTCTAGATTGCCTGAAACTTGAAACTGGAACCGAATCACCTTAGGGGTGGTTCTGACCGGTTCGAAACTGCACTAGAATCATTAATTTTTTTGAACTCCACACCGATCTCGTGGTAGAGTGCTCCCTTCATTGAGCTACTGATGAGTTTGTGTCATCAATTGGCAGTGCAGTTTCGTTTTTTTTTTTGTAGAGAGTCGTGAAAATAGATAGTAGTTCACTATAAATACATAGTGAAGCATAGAAAAACACAAAAGAAAAACCTTCTGAGAAAGCTATTTGTGGGTAACGGAAAATCAAAATATACCCGTCTTACTTCTTCTTCTCTTCTCTTTTGAGTGTCGTCCGAACTCCACTGTCGGAAGGACTGCGTTGCTGCTGCGAAGAACATCATAGAGACACCCAGTGGATCTGAGTGATCAGAGTAAAGGAACTCCGGTCGAGACTCCAACATTATTGAGAGGTGGAGAGAAAGCGAATCCAGAAAGCAACATTCTGACTGTGTTACAACGTAGAAATGCAAATACTGCCCCCAATTATAGTTAACACAATCACATGGTCTCAAAGAAAAAAATAAAGCTACTTAAAAGCATCCAGCTACTTCGCCAACTGTTTTTGAGATACTTGATACAGGAACACCATAACCAGCAGAGAAATGATTTAAGACAGCTAGAGACGAAAACGACAGATATGAGGCCCACTCTGCTGTTTGATAGAATTTCATTTCGCGAGAGAGAGAGGGAGAGGGAATTTTAAAAAGGAAAACTCCGTTGTCAAATTCTAAGAAAATACACCGTCATTGCACCGTAAAGTAATTATCTGGGTTTTCCGCTCGGAGCTCTTAATGATTATTTGTAACGTGTATAATGTATATGTTACGTTTGTAGCACATTCGCGAAAACGATAAGATGGCCGATCTACCATTTTTGTGGATATGCTTGTTGAGAATGGCCCCAACTTAGACCTTATATCTCCCATTTTGTCATTTGAGCTAAGTTATATGAATTACTTGTTTCACCTCCTATTTTTATGGGGCTTCTCAAGTCATGTCAGTTATGATTGCAATTGCATCCTTCATTCATTATGTCTTTAGTTAAGGGGTTTGCCAACATATCATCAGTTGACATCAAAACCAGATTACGTCTTATGGTTAGCACAATTAATACATCAGTCAAAATAACCGGTGTGCCTTGTACATGAATTATAAAGGACCCTACTCCAAGGATATCATAAATGGTGTTATTTCCCATATATACCTTATGTTTTCATGGTTTATATTCCTTTAAGTCTTTATCCTTTTCCTTGCTCTTCGAGATATGTCCGCTCCATAGTCAATCCATCAACCAATCACCGAGCGGTTCATGTACAAGCATTTAGATACCACGTAGATTATATCTTGCTTCTTTGATTATCCATATTGTTGCATGTTTCTACAATTCTTCTTCTTGCAACAATCCTTTTTATAATACCCCATTTTTATGCAGTTGAAGCATTTGACCAAAGAAGCGATTTTTTGCGATTTCTTGAAAAGTTGACCACCCTTTTTGTTTGGTTTGCTTCTCTTGTGGTTGGTTTTAGAGTTGTACCTATCTTATCTTGAGCTATTAGCAATTTCTCTTTTTTATTTTTGTTTATATGCTTTTGTTCAATTGCTAGTTTGAGTGGCAATTCAGAAAGGTTTGCCTCTACCGTAGTCTAAGAGCGGTGGTGACCATGTTCCATTATGAGAAAGACTTTTTAGTATTGTGGATATCTGCATTCATTTTAAGACGACGGATAAATATAATATGGAGTTCATTTTTATGTATTTGGTAAAAATAACAATCAGGTAGTCTAAAAGGAAAACATACAACATATAACAAATAACCAACCATTAAAATGTAAAATGCAAAGAATGCCCATCTACTGAACTAAAAATAACTCAAGGTACTTAAAACCAATTTTAAAGATATTTTAAGTACCATTTGAGTTTTTCATAACTCGATTATGTTATTTTCAGAACCAGATCGAGAACAAATCTATAAATTTTTTCGTTTTCTACCATTGTTATTTCCCCAAATTCCAAGGGTAAACCAGAAGTTTTACCCATTTGTTCAGTTTTGTAATATTTCAAAAAGGATCTAGGGCAGAACAATAAAATAGCAGTTAGTTTTTCTGTAAAATTCACAACTAATCGAGGGCAGAACATTAGTTTTGCCCCTTAGTCCGAATATGTATTTTTCCTTAAAGACAAAATACTATATTTTTACTTGACAAACTTGTGAAATTATGCTCGATTAGGGGCAATAGTATAATTTTATTGGCCAATATTTCATAATTTTCATAAACTCGTAGAGAGCAAAAATGCCCTTTCACATGTTTGGGGTAAAATTGTCTCTTAACTTAAAAATATTTAGACTTTGTGATAATTTTACTCCATAGCAAACTGTAATTATCAAATCGACCATGGGCAAAATGAACTTTTCATTTCACTATCCGAGGCAGTTTACGGTTTTGATGAAAACCGCAAGAGAGGGAGATAGAGAGAAAGAAAGGGAGAAACAAAGAGAGAGGGAGGGTGTGACCTCCTTTCGGTCATTGGCCTTTTGACGCTCTGCGGGCCTTTGGCCTTTATGACTTTCTACTGGCCTTTAGCCTTCTGGTTTTTCGCTAGCCTTTTGGTTTTTCGGTGACTTTTGGCATTCTGGCATTTTGTTGGCCTTTTGCCTTCTGGCCTTTGGTCGACCCTTAGCCTTGTGGTCTTTCTTTCAACCTTTTTGGCCTTTTGGTTTTTCGTCGGCTTTTGGCATTATGGCCTTCTATCGATTTCGACCTTCTGACCTTCCCCCGGCCTTTGGCCTTGTGTCTTTCTATTGGCCTTTATTTCATAGGTATTTTTTGGACTACCTCAGGCCACATTTGGTGGTTTTCAATAGGTAGTTTGACTGCGATAATTTATCGACATACTCCAGCCACCTGAATAGTAGCTCCGTTTGTCTATCCTGTTCTTTTGACAATCACAGGAAGTACTCTAACTTTTTTTTAAAATTTTGAATCTCTAACATTGTCCTTTTCAAACGACAGTCAAAAGAAAAGAGAAGAAGATAAAGAAGAGGTAAGACGGGTATGTTTTGATTTTTAGTTACTCATAGGAGGTTTTTCTTTGTGTTTCCTACAGTGTTTCGCTTTATATTTATAGCTAAGCACGGTCCATTTTTGTGGTTCCCTCCTTCCAATATTTTCATGTCTGGACTTTGGAGTTCTTAATGAATATTTGTAATTGTATAATGTACATGTTATTTATCTAACACATCCACGAAAACGGCAAGATGACCAATCTGCTGTTTTTATTGAATATGTTTGCCAAGAATGACCACAACTCGGCGTTACAAATAATTCATGCACGAGCATTCTGTAACGGATCACTGGAAGGTCACCATGCCCTCTCACTGTGGGTGTTCAAAAGGTGGCGACTCGAAGACGGTCACCATTGCACTGTCTCGTATTTCCATCTCTACCATTGAAAAGCTGACCACCAGATGGTCGCTGTTTTCAGTGATCCACAATCCAGGGTTGTCATGTACCACCATTTTTGGGATTTTCTGGTATTTGTTTTCCAGTTCCTAGATACAATTTATACAGATCCGGGCTCTTGCTGGATGTAAACCAAAATCCAGTTGATCTCTCTCTCTCTCTCTCTCTCTCTCTCTCTCTCTCTCTCTCTCTCTCTCTCTCTCTCTCTCTCTCCTATACGCGTAGACATGGCCAGTTTGAAATCGGCCTGACTCTATGCGCTTCGAGTCTTTAACAGTTTTTTCGGTGTCCATTGGGAACAGAATCAGGTTAGGCCTGGCCAAACTGAACCTGTAAATAGGAACCAACCGTACGGTTTTTCACCTTTCATGGAACTGAAAGCGGACTGAAATTGGAACCTGCAGTTCTAGAATGCTTGTTTCATATTTTTTATTTTTTAAAATTTTAAAATCTGTAATGTTTTTTCAGTTTGAGAGGGTTACGAATCAACCCCAAATAGAAATCGGCAGTTTCGATCCACAATGGTTTTGGTTTCATTTCGGTTTTGGTTCCTGATTCTAAGAAAATGTAAAATGCTCAAGCTAGGGTGGTCACGATTGAGTTCTAGCCTCAACTTTTCGAGAACCAAACCAAACCTTTCTATGTCCAAAATCGAACAAAACTAAACTGCCAGTTTGGTTCGGTTTGGAACCATGATTCTACTTATTTAAAAAGTTTTGCTAAATACAATGTATTATGCTATGAGACTATTTGGGTTTATGATTCATATGTTATATGTATGAGGTTATAAAACTCATATACATAAACTTATAAAAATTTATATCTATATGTATATAAACTTTATATATATATACATATGTTCATATTATACACATTAACCTTGTGTCCTAGTTCTAGCCCAATTAAGCATCTCAATGAACTAAGTTCAATATACGTTAAGAAAATATAAATGCAATTTACTAGAAGAATTTCTACAACCGTCCACGTGCCCAGTGAATATCCATTTTGACGGTTTGTTATTTGTGACGAGAAACTCCTTTCGAGGAAAACTTGAATCTAGGGTCACAAAAACAAGTCCGAACACAGTTTTAAACGACAGAGAAAAACAACTAGCAATTTTCAAGTGCCTTGAAGATATTGTTTTAAATCACAGAAAAGGCTCATTTATAATAAACAAAAATAATCTATCTTTTTTTCTTCGATTAGTAACTAAAATGTAGTTTGAGCAGTGAAAAATCGGCTTAGGAAGGTCTACTGTACCTAAAACATATCTTAACATATTTATGCTAGTAAACACTTCAGAAAAATCCAAAACAAATGTCTAAATCTTTTGCCACCCTTCTTTCCCCATTATGGATGATAATTGTGCCCTTTGTACCTGATGATCTAGAAAATTCTTTTAGTGTGAGTTATATATATATATACACATATATAGTGATGGGATCCTGCTTATCACCTATTCATGCTCAAAGTTTGTTTTTAAAAAGCATGAGTATAATAACGTTCATCTTCATTTTTCTTGAAAACTCTTAATTTTTTTTAAAATTATAATGAGATGGCATATTAAAGGTACATACAATCTAGTTTTCATATATATATATATATATATATATATATATGAAAACTAGGTTATACTCAATGAGTATCATATGGTGGTCTCATTGTATTTATTTTAGTGGAATTCATCATTTTTATACCGAGTATCAATTGAATATCAAACTCATTCGGTATAATCAATGAGTTTGGAACTCAACGAGTATTTACGCTGTAAATGGAGCGCACCATGAGCTCCCGATTTGTGTAGGAATACACTCCGCTCTCCCTGCAGTTTGGTTCGGTTCAGCCAAGCCTCGAAGCACTGCTCATGCCAAGATCTGAGGGCTCGCCGTTAATGGCATATGAAACAATTGATGTCTGTCCTGGCAAAAGGAGAAAAAGTGTCCGCTGGCCACTCTTTCCAATGTTCTCTCTCTCTCTCTCACACACACACACACAGGTGCACACATGAGATGCACATGCACGATCAACCTCTACTTCTGCCAAAGCCTTGCAATTTTAGTCCATCTTCCAGTTAATTGCTTCACACACTCCCTTACATTTTAGGTTCACCATTTCTTCCAGCTTTTCAATCCGTAGTCTCAATGTTTCACGGCAGTTCTCTTGCTTGATGAAACGCTAGAATAATTTTACAACTATATTTGCATGACACTGGTTATTGATCATTAAACGCTGAATCATTTTAACCAACCAATATACAAGATGCATGGTAACAAAGCAACAAATGAAATCATTGCAATTAGAAAGAGCTACAACCCGACCCACTAATAAAGAAACAGATTTTGAAGAATAAAATAACAGAATTAGCTCTGGCACAACAATTTGCCTTGAGGAAAATCCGAATGGTTAGATCGTCATCAAGGCTCCACAAGAAAAATTCTGATCAGCTTCTCCTCCATCACGAGAAGAAAACGCTTGATAAGACAAACTTTTAGGAGAGCCTTCTCTAGGGGTGGGAATTCCTACCTGCTCCACCCCTACATGGGACCGGGTTTTCAAGGAGAAAGCCTGCCTTGCTGCGGAGCGGGACACGACAGGAAAAACCTACAAGCGGGGCAAGGCGGGATAGGGTTTAAGGTAAAACATATAAATGTATATATACACTCATAATAACTTTTAGTCTAATAATATAAACTATTATAAAAAGATTTTGTATTTTATTTCATTACTAAGAGCTTCACTTTTTCACTCAAGCAAATGAAACTTAGTTACTTATAGACAAGAAGAAAGGAAGAGAGAAAAAGAAGAAGAAGAACATGACTTCAATTTAGAACAAAGGAAAAATTAAAAACAAGAAAACCTTAGTATACCTCACTAACATGATTTGATGGTACCTAACACCTAACACCTTCAATTATTCGCTAAGGCCCCCTTTAATAGAGGATTAGAGATTTTTGGAAAATGACAAGGGGCTGAGTCATTAGTGAGTGATGAGTGAAAATGAATGGAAAATGCTGGGTATGACTTTAATTTGTGTAGTGAAAAATGTATGGAGATTCCTATTGTCTCAACGACAACTCATTTATGGATAACGTCATTGAATGCAAATAAGAATGACATCAAATATGATCTTCATCAACAAGTTGTAGGGCTTTAATCTTTGAAGTTTCCAGAGACTGGTTCACCAAAATTTTTGAGTTATAGTTCAATATCATTCTGGCTGATCTATAGCCTATAGATTAAATTATGCTTAACATCAGAGAGTGTCTAAGCCCGCCCAAAGACCTTTATTCTGAATTTTAAGCTCATAGCATCACCGACTTAGACTCCCACTAGTTAATGAGAGTATTAAAACATTGCTAACAAGTTGTAGATATAAATCTCAACTATTTAGCATCAGAAATTTCAACCCATTTGACAACCTCTACCTGAAATATGACATGAACAAAGATTCTTGTTAATTCACAATTTCATGTTAGATCAAGACTCCTGAATAAAATGGATGAGATTTCACCCAATCTTGAGTGAACCAAACGTATGATTTGGTCTATTAGAGGGTCATGCAAAAGAATCGATAAGGCCCATTGGCTTCTTAGCTAGGCCTATACACTACCAAAATCACATCAATCGATATTGTATAACTCAAGTTATTACCATTTTATCGAACTACTTTTGGATTAAAGTAGTAAAGTTAAGGCTAATTCATGATAATAATTCTGATCAACGATCCACAAGTCACTGAACTGATCTAGTAAAACGTGGTCAAAGACCAACTAAGCTTCGTTTATATTGAATAGATAAGAAAATACTCAGAGAGATTTAAGCAAATGTATAAGAATATAGTGTTATCAAATTCCCTATACTTCATTTTGCACTTCATGGGCAAAACTACTATGAAACAAAAACTAAAGGCACAATCACTGCCAATTGGTCTCAGAGTCGGAAGGTTTGTGGCAGAACTTCTCAAGAAGACAGGAACATCTATAGCTATCGGGACCTAAATGGTCATCAAGAAGAAAATCTGACCTGTTCAGTGATCAAGACATTGAAAGCATGAGATAACATTTCTTCGCATCTCGAACCAACAAAAGTAGAGGAAACCTAGTCAGCTTGAAAAGAATGAATCAAGAATGATGATCTTCACAAGCTCGTTGCTCTCAATCTTTCGACATGTTTAAAAAGGTAGGTATGTTCACCAACTTAATCGCCGCCGTTTGAAGATACTCGCACTACTCCAGCAAGCTTGCTTATGCTTCCTACTTCTCCACTACTCAACACATGCACACAGATCATGATTACTTTATTCAAGGTTGTAATCAGGTCTGCGAGGCTAAAGGAGAATTAATATATGAAGATTACTAAGTTGTGAGATACCAAAGAGAATAAAGAGCATGAAAGCCGAAGTTGGGAATAATAACGAAGCCGGTGAACCAGTTCAGCCCACACTCCACCTAGATACAAAGTTCCTTGATTTTGGTTCAATTATTCCCTTTCCAAAATTGCCTTGTTTCGATCCTCTTTTTCTCTTTACAACCATTTTTATTTTTAGTAATAATTTATTATTTTTTTGATTTTTTCCCGTCCACCTCGCAGACAAAGACACATACATATATACATTTCTTGCTATTTGAACCAGTTCTCAAGACACACAAATTTCACACCTCTGTCCTCAAGAATCTCATACCACTTAACAATTACCTATAATGCTCTCGTTCTATTCCTAAGGTCAGGTACTGCATCATAGTTTCATGCATTTAAGACACATAATGAGTTCGAAACGATATTAATGAATGGTCAAATAATGCATCTTATAGCTTTTTTTTAGTTTTTTTTTTTTTTAGTCATTTTCAATGCTTTACGTGCTATGTGAATCGAGAATGTTCCTAGAAGTACATAAGAGTGCTTGATATCATTTTGAGAAAATATGTAATTGAGAAGGCTTCGGCTATTTGATTAAAATAACTATTTCAAGATAATATTAAATAAATCATATTGGTGTATATATACGATATATTATTTGTAGTAAAAATCATAATAGTTGAATCAATAACACCATCACCTTCATGTGAGTAACTCAATAACCATGTTGAAATTAACAATAATTCACAAGAAAAAAAGGGTAAAGAATGTTAAATCCATGTCATCAATGATGGCTAAATAATCACAGCAAGGTATAATCCTCGAGCTATCATGTCTCAACCACTTGATAGCGTCATTTCCATTCATAACCCAAGCATGTGAACCCCATAATTAAGACAATTTACTCAATTGACGCAGTAAATTTTTCAGACCCGGGGCAAGGTCCGTGGTGGGCTTGTACACAAAGGTCTAGTTACTACCAAGCGGCGCATTCGCATGCGTGTACGGAACAATCACCGTTTCGTCAGGCATCTAATTGACGTTCTTCTATAGCCTTCGTAACGTTCAGCAACCCTTCCAACATGACACAAGCTTTCCACTGGCACCGGCGACGTGTTCCCGAGATTATAAACCCTCAGCTGCGCCGGCCCCAGCTTCTTCCCTCCTGCTGCCGGTGCTCTTCTCCGCCGTGTCGAGCACTCCAAGACACCCCTTGACGACGTCGTCAATGTAAGTGAAGTCACGCGCCACCTCATTCCCCTCCTGCGTCTGGTAAACATCAATGGCCTTCCCTTGAAGGATGTCCTTGGTGAAGAAGAAGTAAGCCATGTCGGGCCTCCCAGGGACCGTACACGGTGAAGAACCGCAATCCGGTGAGGGGAGAGTCCATAGATGTGGTTGTAGGTATGGGCGATTTCCTCGCCGGCACTTCTTCGTGGCGGCGTAGAGGCTCGCCGGCTGGTCGGTCCGGTGGAGCTCCGAGAAAGGGTTCTCGGTGTTGAGCCCGTACACGGAGCTGGAGGAGGCCCACACAATAGAAGGTTGGGGGTTTGCGTCTTTTGGAAACTTCTAGGAGGTTCACGAACCCGGCGATGTTGGATGCCACGTAGGACTGAGGGGTTCTGCATGGCGTAACGTACACCTGCTTGGGCTGCCAGGTGGAGGATGTGGGAGAACGGAATCATGTCGAAGAGTTTTTAGCAACGGCGCGCGTCGTTTAGGTCCCCTTCGACGATAAAGATTTGGTGCTTGGAGGTAGGTCTTGTCTCGCGCGCTTCAACGACGGGTCGTAGTAGTCGTTGAAGTTGCCTGCGGATCAAAATCACGGGTCAGAAACTCCTCTATCTATGATCGAGTCAATCAGCGTATGTCTCGGTGACCCTCGCTATCATTTTCTCGGCTTAACAAGACTTTTGTCCGTTCGGGTAGCTTAGCATCACTACTATCTTGATTCTTTCCACATCCTCTAGCTCATTCACACCAAGGAGCTCATCACTTTGGACATTTGGCTCTTTTATCTCCTCTTGCTTTCTTCAATAACCTTTCCATTCCTAAGTGGTTATCACCGACTTGACTTGATCTATTTGTTAGTTTTCCGAACTACCTCATTTAGGACTATACCGATCTTTGGGATTTATTGAGGTTGAGAAAGAAATTTTTCCTTTCTCGTGAATGATGAGTGCGTAAGAAAGTTTAGCACAATGTCTTTTATTTCACCATGCTTCGAGTGTTTTGATTAATAATGATATCTTATTTTTCTTCTTCCTCTATTCTCCTTCCGCCGATACCTTCTCTCTCTAGGAAACAGAATCAGTGGAGAGAGAAGCTTCCTTTTCCCCTGTTTCTCTCTGTGGAGGCCAATGGAGAGACAGGAAGCAGCTTCCTTCCTGTTTCTCCCTCTAGAAATCAGAGGGAGGAGAGAGAGAAAGCTACCTCCTCCGCTTATTTCCCCCCTAAAAGTCAGAAGATAAAGTCAGTTGATAGAGAGAGAGAGAGAGAGAGCTATCTATCTTGGATCTGAGACATCAAGTACACACAACATTGGATTCTGCACCTTCTCTGTGGCCGCTTTGCTATATCAAAACTGACAAATCCGAGTACCGTATCTTGAGAGAGAGAGAGACCTTTTTGTGATACAAAAGGAAGAAGCAAATCTGAAAAATGTGGGTGATAGTGTGAAATTCACACCAGGAGGAGGATTAATGGAGAGGCTGCTTCTGAATCAAAGCCTTGAATTCTATAAGGCCTGAAAAACCATTGAAACCCTCAATTCGGGATTGAGGATTTCCAGGGATTTTTTTAGTGGGGAGGAGAATTTATAGGAAGAGAAAGAAGGGTGGGCCTCTCCGTATGGACCAATCTGTTGGTTGGACGCCACTTTCTAATCCAAACACATCCTTCTGTCTTCTACCGTTCCTGAGTTTTCCTCTTGCAGAGTTAATGCATACATATACACACAATATAAGCATATATATATATATATATACATACATATACACACAATATAAGCATATATATATATATACATATACATATATATCTACGTTCGTCGTGAAACTGCGACCTGTACAGTGTGTCTGTGCGACAAACGTCATAATTAGAAAGTTAAAGGAGAAATGTGGTCCACTTCCCTTTCAATTGCTTGTTTATCCAAAAACTCTTACCCGTTTCCCCATTTTTCCTCACTCCCTATATTCAGAGCCCCTATTTTTAAGGTATGGCTTGTCATCAAATTTTAGCATGTAGCAATCTAAAATTTAGCAGACACCAAAACTAAAAGTAAGCCCAGCGCTGTTGCTACGAGTGGGGAGTTCGACTCTCAAAAGGTGCATATGTGGTATGTGTTAGGCTTACTCTTGTAACCAGAAAAAAAGCCTTATCCACAGCTAGTGGAATAAACTACATATTCTTTACACCAAAACTTGTTTATTATTTTTACATGAATTTACTGGTGGCATGTTTTTGAAAAAATAGTGGTCCTTTAGCTAAAATCACGAGTGCTGACACAAGTTGAAGCGTAAAGCTAAATACTAAAAATTTTGGGTCAAAAAATTTTGAAGGCCTAAAGCGGTTGTTTTAGTTGCTTGATCCACGTGTTGACCCTGGCTAAAACCCACATATGTGCGTTTTGTTTGATCAATCTGATCTTGCAGAAGTGTTGTGAATGGTTAATTTCATTACAGAAAAAATGTTACAGAATTTCTATATCACTGTTCAATTAGAACTATTGGTAGGACTGTTTCTACGTTGAAACCGGGTGATTTCTATAGGTAAAGAAACTGTGTAGATTTGTAATACCCAGGTTTGAGTTAGGTCCGGACATAAATCCATGATCGACCCATATTTAAAACATTACGAATTGGGTCTAGATTGAATCTACAACCCACCTTTGAGATCATATATATATATATATATATATATATATATATATATATATATATATAATTGATTCAAAAGTGTGATCGATGCACCAACTGTTGGTTGGCTCAAGTTGTTTGTCACTTCAACAAGGTCAAGCTATAATCTTGTGAACGAAGAAAACCAGCATTGGGAGCGTGGTGGACTCTGGATTTTTTGGGGTGAGGTATACTTGTATTTCGGTTGAGGGGTACGTTGTATTTTATGTCTATAAAACACTTGTATTTCTTTATATACAACAGTGAACCTAGGATTTTTTTAATTTCGGGTGAGGCTATTGTCTCACCTCGTCCCAAAGTGGGTCTACCACTGATTCAAGAGCTTTACCCCATCGTTGTCTGATCCAGACTCTAACCCAATTACATGGGTCTTTATTGGCTTATGGATATGGTGGTTTAGACCGAGCAAAGAGGGATGACGCAACTGCTGAAAAATCCCCAAAATGGCTACTAAGAATCCATGAAACCGACAGGTCGTTCTCTAAGGCCTTTGTGTCCTTTGTTTCAGAGAATGCTTAGGTTTGGGTGCAATGCACCTAAGCAAATCCAAGTAATTCTTCTAAAACCAAAACCTGAACCAAGACCCATCTCACACTATGCTCGGCTGGTATATTCTTATTTGCCATTCTCTACTTACGCCATTCAGTATTTAGTTATACGAAAACAAGATCTATTTTATTGTATGCTGAGTAAAAACTCTTTTCTTCTTGTCCCAGATTGGTTTTCATTTGTTTATTTAGATATGCCCTATTTATTGTACACCATACCTACTAGGTGAACTCAGCAACCTGCTCATCAATGTGTTCACTGTAGGCTTACCACTTCACGAACTGGCGTACATATCTAAATGCTACATCTTGTTATGTGTGTGTATACACGTACGGATGGATGGGAGTTGGTAAACTAGTATGCTATTCAAGAAGATATAGATGGTCTATATCAAAAAGAAAAAGGTGCATTTTTTCTCTGTGAAATTCTAAAAGAGAGATCACTGCAAAACATAAGATCTGTATAGAGAAGTAAACCATAAGAAGGTGATAGAAAACTGTTCACTATGATGTAATACGACAACGGCCACGGGCTTGCAGCTATATGGTTTCATTCAACAACTCTGTTTCCAGCTCATGGATCCTTTCGTGGAAAAAAGAGGATGGCATCAAGTGGCGGTCCCCAAAATTCAGAAAATCAATAGAAAAAGGTTTAGCCCACGGTTGTCATGGACAGTGTCACATACTTTGGTCCTACCCCAAAATAATTCGTGGGCTATTCATCGGGTCGGGCGGAAGTCTTGTCACTGCCAGGCATGGTCCATTTACCATCCTTTTGGAACTTTTTTTTTGTTCTTTTTCCTTGTTTTTCCAAACCTTGCCCACTTCACTTTAGTTTCCCTTTCAATGATTCCTGATTGTCTCTGGAGCGAAATGATAATACTCAAAGAATTGAATAAAAATATGAATGTATATGCCGATTGTATGGATAGCAGAAAGGGTTACAATATGAATGTATCAAAATGCAGGATAGCAGAAAGAGAGGCCATAGGCCCACAGACATGTCCCGATTGTTCGGTAAGATTAGGCAGCTAGCATCTGTGTGTGTGTGTGTGTGGCTGGAAAATGAATGAGGTGCTGATGGTTCTGCTTGTATAAGTTCACACGCATATGTGTGCAGCCAAATGGTAAGTTGCGCTTTCGAATAAAAGAAGCATAAAGGTAAAAATTCACGTAAATTTCAGGAACTTCATTTCATTTTTAAATAAAAATTGGTTCCAAAACCATGAATTGTAGCCGATCCGTCCGGTTCCACCCCGACGGTTTCAATTCCAGTTCATAGCTCTCGGTTCCGGTTGTGGTTAAGATTTGGCAAATATCTAAAGGAAAAAATTCTTCAGGAAAGATAAAAGGGAACAAAACCGACAGCTTGAACTGCCAAGTCTAGTTCTGGATATGTTCTGGTTCAATGGAAGGAGGAACTGTAACCTAACCCGGGCAAACCCTAGATTTCGCCACGGTTCTAAGTCCAGTTTGCTAGTTCTGGTTGTGGTCGGTTCCGGGATCGGTCCGGTTTCTATTCTAACCGGTGGACCGATTCCGAACCAACTATGTCTTTGAGATCACTCGAGACAAATCCAACTTCCAGAAGATAGATATCTTTAGGGATCATGCCATTGTATGAGAGATCCTTCACTCCCAGAACGCTTTTTATGATATTAAAAATTAAAACTCTCCTGGTACCCTTATAAATTTGTAATGATATTAAAAATTTAAAACTCTAGATATTGGATCTCATAATCTTTGTAGCAGTGGAGCATCTGCTCGTGCCTTTAACGTTCATACTTGGATGTACTGTGACCACCGTAGAGGTGAACTGACACGGCAGACACACAGTTGAGGAACCGGCGACCCGACTGGAACTGAAAAGAACTATTGTGGAAGGGAGTGCTGTTAATGTGTTTAAATGCAAAGGAGAGTTGAGGATCTCTTATGCACCATCCTCCAAGGTATCTATCTTCTGGCAGTTGGATTTGACTCCTTTGCTTCTCGAGTGATCTCATGGCTGGTTCAGAACGGCGTAACTGAACCAGTCCCCAAACCAGCCATAACCGGAACCAGCAGACCTGACCTGGTCCGGAAACCGACCATACCCTTGTAATGATATTAAAAATGCACTCCCCAGAAGAATATAATATGGGATTTGAGAGTTTTCACCATGGCATTCAGAGATATGTCAAAATTTTTAAAGTAAGGTCTCTTCTTTCTCCTTTGTGTACCAAGTGATCTCTGTAAACATGGGATGCATTATTATCAAGAAGATGGTGCTGCCGCTAGAAATATGATGCATTATGAAGTGATCTCACTGCATTCTTTCATTATCCAGAACTTCAATCTACAGATCATTTCCATCTTTGGTTCCACAGGAAATTTTTGGCCTGCAGAAACTAGCAGAAATCTCCGAGAATATGCTTATATTGTTCACAAACGGTGAAGAGCGCAGATTACCATAATCAGAGATGCTGCGTGTAATCCCCAGCGTCAATCCAAGAACGCTATCATCTGATGCTGTACCAAAATCCCACAGATTCCTTTGTGGATCATAATTCAAGAAAGCATGATGTATTGCCGCTGCTGCTGTAGGTCATTTGTGGATCCCACGCACATGGATGCTACGAATTGTTCAATAAATAAGACATTCCATTGAAATGCCTTGAAATGGCTTGAAGCTAGATAAGAAAACTAAAACATCATTTGCAAAAATAGTGAGGAACTGAATCTCAATCTGAATACGATTAGCACCTAGATACAATTTCTGATACTAAATCTTCAAATGTTCAAGTAATCACATTTGGAGTTGGACTTGATATTGAACATATAAAGAAACCAATTTACCTATATAACCAAAACAACTGAATTGAAGGTTTTTGGTTCGGTTATATAGGTAAATCATTTTCGTTTTGGTTTAGAGATTGTAGTATAGTTCAGTTTTCGGTCTATGAACCGACCGTTGCTCACCTGTAATTCCAGCTCGAAAAAATGTTTATAAAATTAAAAGTATCTTCCCTACCAAAATTGAAATAATTAAAAAAATTTAAGCTTAGGAAGTTGAGATTTTGAAAAATCCGATATCTTTTACATGCGTTCAAAAAAGATAAATACACATGGAGAGAGAGAGAGTCTAGATATAGAGAACCCACAAAAATAGAAAACCACAAGGAACCCATCACAACCGTTCTATTTTGAGATAATTTGTTGAAATGATAAAACAACAAGCATTTACTTTTTTAACTCGTATTTTCATTGTTGATTATACCAATCAAACTGTTTTATAACATGGCAATCATATTAAACTCACCCTACACTTATATAGTAATTATTATGTAATTATATTATATATAAGTCCACACTAAACTTGACCGCACTCCACCCTGCCGTGTCCCTGTTGGCTTCGCCTGTGGTGGCTCTTTAGTATGCTGATGACTACCTTCCTATCCTGTCGTTCAATTTGATAGCATGGCCTGAGTTCTGGGAAGGGTGGGAGCACCCAACTAGCCCTGCCACAAGTCGCCGGAAGAGACGACTCTAGTCAATTCACTGGCACCTTCATACTTATGGTGGTTAATGGAGACTACCATCATCGTCCTTCTCTGCACATTAATGTGTCACCGTTGCTATCATTAGTGCCAGCCTTATAATATGTAACTACTGGCGAAAAAGTAATAATTGTCTAGTGTCTATTTAGAAGACACAGAGCCTATCATAATCAAAATGACTCATTCTGAGGTGGCTTGTGGGATGATGTCTGAAAGGTTAGAAGGCTCAACCTACATTCATAAAGAAACACTAGTCAAGTAAAGGAACAGATAAAGAAGTCAATGGCTGGGCACAGACGCCCAGCGGAGGCGAAAGGTGATGAAGATTGTAAGATGGTGAACGGTTTCCATCGGACGATTTTTCAGAAAGGAGAAACTAAACAATATATCATCATGTTTTGTTTTTTATTGTCTGTTTTATAGTGGGCTTTCTTTTTGCTCTCCTTTAGCTTTTTGTAAAGACTTCAGTTTTTTCATTCCTTTTAATGAAACAAAAAACAATTTACTTAAAATATGCTATCTTTTATAAATATTGGGTTACATAAGAGATCAACTCTAAATCCGTATTTATTTATGTTGGTCTTTGATGAATTAACAAAACATATTCAAGATGAAGTACCTTTCTGTATATTATTTGGAGATGATATTGTGTTGCATATGATAATATTAGTGAATGAGTTTAAGGAAAAAGTTAATAGGAAATTGAAAATATTGAGAGAAACTTTAAAAGTAAAGCCTTCCAACTTAGTAGAACAAAAACAGAATATATGGAATGTAAGTTTGATTATTTGATTACTTTAGAGGATATGAAAATTAATCTTGGTACATATTGCATCTCTTACAAGATAAATTTTAAATACCTAGAGTAAGTTTTTAAGAGTGATATAAAAATTGATGGAGATATTATACATAGAATTAATGCTGGTTGGTTAAAAAAGAGAGGGTTATCATGTATTTTTTGTGATAAGAAGATATCATTAAAGTTGAAAGATAAATATTATAAATTAGACTTGCTATGTTTTATGTTTTATGTTTATGAGTGTGGGACAATTAATCATCCACAAGTACAAAAGATGTACATAGCACAAATAAAAATATTGAGATGAATGAGTGGCCAAACAAGAAAAGACTATATACATAATGAGAATATTAGAAATAAATTGGGAGTGACACTAATAGAGAATAAAATGAAAAAAATGGTTTAAGATGGTTTGAACATGTAGAAAGACGATCAAAAGAAGCTCATGCAAAACTAGATTGTGAAAATATTAAAAGAGGAAGAAGAAAACCACAAAAGTATGTTGTAAAAAATATAAAGAATGATCTAGAATTAACTGCAACATGACAGCTCGGTAGAAATAAACAAACTATGTAGCCGATCCCATCTAGTATGAAAAAAAAGGCTTAGTTGTTATTGATTTATTTTTTTTTAAATTGTACTTCGTCGAAATTAGAAAAGAGAGCCTTTCTTTTCTAACTTTTCTAGTGCCTGAAAGTGACCATCCGATAACGAACAATAGCGTGACCATCCCTTAACCAACAATAGCAACTTAAGAAGGGCATAAAGACAAGTATTCACAAGCCCGAACTTCACAGACAAGTCAGAAGCCATGATCATTGTGACCTGTGGAAAGCAGTAATTCACACATTGTGAGAGAAACATGCCATCTGGACACGCCGTATCTTGTACATTTGGTGTGATTCACTGTCAAAAAGAAGCGACCGCTGGTTAAAGAGCAGGGTGAGAAGCGAAGAGGAAGACCCCAAGAACATTAAAAATAAAAAAGAATGATATAGCTTATGTTGAATTAATTATTCGGTTTAGTTGTTGTAATAGATAAAGCAGCTTAAAAATTCTATGAAAAGACGAAGAAACCCTAATTTTACATTTGAATAATTTTAAAACAAAACCAAGCCTCTTATCAGGTTAGTTTGGTCCGAATACATGAATTATTAGTCAGCATTAGACTAGGACTTGTGTCATGCTAGCATTTAACTCCATGCTCCTTCCAAAGTTTTAGAGGCATTCCTCCTTCGATTATGTCCATCGACTACTTCTCACACCTACTGGAGCTCCATCGGGTCACCTTTCCAAATTGTTCGAACCACTTTAAACATGTCATGTGTCTCGTTTTATCTTTCGTGTTACACCAACTTTTTCTCTAATAATCTCATACGGTATGTGACATTTAAAGGAAAAGACAACCTTGACAATGATTACTGTAGAACTTAGATTGATTCAATTTTCACCGGGGGGAAAGAGGACACAGTGAAAAACTCAGCAAGTATTGAACCAATGGCCCACATGTCTGGAAAACATAAACTTGTAAGAAGCCCAATCCATGAATATTGCTATTATAACAACATCAATCTATTCATGCCAATTGCACTGTAAACAACATAATATATTAGAACATCTCTAATTCGTGAAATATTAATAGAAGAAATCAGCAGTAGAAAAGAATTACTTATCTGAAGCTCTACCTACTTCAGACTTTCACCTATGATTGAATTCAAAAGTATTAATCCTTTGAACCGAAAATAGAAAGATCGCGTACCCGATCCAACTTAGAGGCAAGGACAAATCACCCCGTATAATACATGATCAAGAAGCATACAACATAATTTGGATTCTTTAAGGTCTATTCCTAGCTCCTCGATGGCTTTATACCTACAAACATTAAAGAGTGAATAAGGTAAGATGGAGAGTATGCATTACTAAAAGCCGTAGATTTACATGATGACCTACTTACCCGTCGACGGTTTCAGGTCTCACAGCACCAATTACTACTGCCTCACTGAACTTTTAAGTGAGAATTTAAACAGTTAGAAACTAGTTTCTAAATGACTCTTGCTTGATTTGGACTTTGAAATTGAGAACATTCCCAAACACAAGTATGACAAGTCGGCCATTCTGGAAGAGACCCTCTTTTGATGGCATGAGAAATTAGGCATCATCAAGTAGATGCTCGTTATTGCTTGGTACAATATTTATCTGCTGGAGAGAGTCGATATCCCCTCTTCACAGCCACTACAGTCGGCAACACCACAGCTCTCATTGTAGTAGGTGCAGCACTCAGACTAACTAGAAAAGAAGACCCACCATTAAACTTCTCCTGATCCATCAACTTTTACAAATCGAGATGCCAATGGCCTGCCAACCAACCTGGGAAGATAATCCATTTCTTGTTTCCTTTAATGGGAAAATAATCGGTCAGATCAACAGATTTTCAAGGACTCTTACAAGATTTAAACCTATAAACCAGGCAGGCACTTGTCTAGGTGACAAGTGCAAGCAATGACCTTCCTTAGTAGCATGGCCGCTGATACTCAAGGCCCACTTGGGCCTTGGTGTGAGGGTAGATTGAGTCCAATATATCTTGATCGTTCCCTTCTTTGAGCAAGCCTGGCAGAAGGCCGAGCTCTTCAGGAGTTGACGACCACCAACATAAAAGTGAGACCAATTCCTTCTTAGACAAGGCCAACTTCTTTGAGGCTGCACACACACAAGCCATTCTCAACCACCTTCCCTTTCTCGATCTACACATAGTTGGAAGCTGACCAAGGCATCGATGGATCCAATGTATTAGAGCGTCGTTCTTGCGAACCAACGGACTCTTCAAGGCCAAAGCTTCCGGGGTCATGTAGTCAAGCACCTCATCAGTTGCTAGGCTCTTGACTAAGTTGGTGTTTGGTGCGCGGTGCTGCATGTGGCGGCCGTAGGCAGTGGTGGATCTAGAAACTCTTCTGGGGTGAGTAGGCCCTTGAATGGTTTAGGGTGAGGCGAACTATATGTATTATAGCCCATGGATCCCACCATGCGCTATAGACTTTGACTTTCAAAATTTAAGGTGAAGTGAACGTCCCACCTCGGCTCAATGTAGATCCGCCACTGGCCGTAAGGGCACTACTTAATTTATGTAACTGGGCTCTATAGTGACGGATACTGCCAGAATTTGTGATGAGAAGACCAACTTAGATTAAACCTGCTATTTTTTGACAGAGTAGCTGTTTTCTTTTTGTTTAGGAAGGAGCTTCATTTAGCGGCTTCCTTCATACATTTACTGTAAATTCTTTGTTAACCGGGTAGGGGTCCACCTATCCCCATCTTGCCAGTCTAGGAGAAAAACTGGATACTGGGAAAGCCCACCCCATCAAGAGGCAGGCACAGGAAAAACCAAACTAGACCAAAGTCTCCTAAGACCAGCCACGTTAATGTAAATCTGTTTAATGGGTTCAATTAGTCCGGGGTGGTTCTTTGAATACCCTAAGTCAACTATTCAAAAGCCTGTTTACTCCTGCCTCCCCGTTACTCTTTCACAATAAAAGAGTAATGTGATTGTGTTTTTTATTCTCTCTCTATAGCATAGTCCGTAGTTCATTATATTTAAGATGAGTGATAAATCAAAATGTAATGTATAAAAAATACGATAGAACTTTTCACTTTTTTAATTTAAATCTCCATTGTTGATAATGCCAATCAAACTATTGAGATATTTAAATAGATTTTAGATGGATACGTGGATTTACCATTTTTCATATATATATATATATATATATATATATATATATATATATATATATATATATATATATATATATATATATATATACACACATTTACACTAACAACAAAAGCCATATAACTTTTTTATACAGGTCAAACTAAACGAAACTGGAATGAAATCAAACCCTCAGTTCAATCATTTTGAATCGGTTCCCTAGATACACGCTTTTTTATTTATCAGCAGAAAATTTGGGTGCTTGTGTAAAATGAAGAACTTGGTCCATTTCCCAATTCATTAACTATGCTTTTAAAAATATCTCTTTTGATTATTGCCATTCTGTAGGTGCATTCTTAAGTATTAATTTCAAAACAAATCGAGGTACATTGCTTGCAAAAAAAACCAGAGGACTAATTGATGCGTTATTCATTCCTTCTGAAATAAACAATCAATTCCACAATCTTATTGATCAAACTATGAATGGCTAGGAACACCTCCCGTGCATTCTGCAGTCGCTCAAAGTGCCTTGCCAAACCAAAAAAGCTCACCACCATGAGCATGAGGAACCCAGGGACAGTTCTTTCCATGAAACTCCAACTGCTGGAAAAAAAGAACAAATTCCTCACATTCTTTACCTTGGCATTCCATTTCTCCCATAGTTTTGTGATCCTTCTGGTGATCAGCTTCCACCGACTCTCAGCAAGTTTGGACGCGGAAGAGATCACAGTTTTGAACAGTTTGGGACCTTCATGTGAGAAAGTATCCCAAACACTTGAAGTAATGGATTGGAGTGTATTGCTGATATAATTTGTTAACTTTTCCTTTGCACCATCAATAATTTTCCATAGTTCTTTAGCTTGAGATTTAACAAATTTTTGGTTTCTTCATTGAGCAATTCTCTGAAAGCATCCTTGAGAAAATCGCACAGAAATCCTTTTAATTGTTTCTCAATCTGATCCTTGGTGCTGGACTTGGGTGGACCTTTGAAACTATCTGTGAGTTTCTGAATTGTAGAAGTAAAAGTTTTAAAGAACGAGGAGATGATGTGCTTGAAGAGATTCAAAAGCTTTTGAATTATGAAGGTGGTGATATTCAAGAGATGAATGACGAAAGATGCATATATCTGAGTAAGACCATCGACGCCGTCTGTGACAAAGGATTTGATCACCGCGAGGGGAGTGCTGAGTGTTTGCATAAGGACAGCAAGTCCGATTGCAATAATGACTACGAAGGTCACCACAAAGGCCAGGCCCAGCTTCTGGCCTGGTGCTTCCACAAACACAATACGCAAACAGGGTCTCGGTCTCATTTGCTTCCTCAATTTTAAGGTTTCTCTTTGATTTGTTTCATGGATCATATGAATTGGTGAAAATTGAATCATCAGTGTGGCGTGCAAGATCAAGTAAACTGCAACAGTGATGGAACTACGATGAGGCAAGGTGGGGCTTCCAAAATTTGAAAATTGAAAGACCGCATAGTCCACTTTTGCGCCCCTTTATATATATATATATATATATATATATATATATATATATATATATGAAGAAAATTGGGAGTTGCTGGGCTCTTACTGAGTTTGTGAGATGAGTGGTTTAGATTAAAAACAAAAAATAGAATTATTTTTTGAAAAAGTAAATTTTTTAAAGTAAAGCATATACTTTATAACTTTTTGCTTTTTTAATATAAAATATTTATTTTGTAAGTCAGATTGTTTAGATTGGTATGAATGGTTTAGTATAAATGGATGTTTAGGCTCTCTCTCTCTCTCTCTCTCTCTCTCTCTCTCTCTCTCTCTCTCTCTCTCTCTCTCTCTCTCTCTCTATATATATATATATATATATATATATATATATATATATATATATATATATATATATATATATATATATATATATATATATATATATATATATATATATATAGTTGGATCAGCAGAAAAATGAAAGGAAGACTTTTATACTTGGGAAGGCATTACTGTTGGAGGATGACTTGTTTTCTAGGATTAGATTTTGATAATGCCCTAAAGAGATAACAATGACGATTGAGAATCCATATAGTGACCCACTTACTGAACGGAAACTGTTAATTTCGGTGGACCTTCTTAAATAAAGAGTAGAATATCAGGGCATAAAGACCAAAAACGTTTCCCAAAACCAAATGGTGGAGAATGGCAAAAATGAGTTCCCCATAGAGGTGCAGAGCCCAATGGGCAAGCCAATCGGATAAACAATCTTTTTCACATTTTCTTGTAGACTTTACGTCCTTAGCGAAACGGAGAAATACTAGCTAGAGATTGGAGTTCATGGGATTATAACTCAACAAGTCCAGCTACTAAAGAAAGAGAAACTTTACGCTCGCTTAGCCTAGAGTTTTTTCTAGGATTGTGGAATAGCCCATGGTTGATTCTGATGTATATATATATATATATATATATAGAGAGAGAGAGAGAGAGAGTGGTTCATGCTCAATCTTAGATAGACATTTTCATCATTCGATCAAACGATCGCCGCTATCAAAAGTAGAGATTTGAATCTCAAAAAATAAAGTGTATCTTTGTACTCATTTAATGCACAATGGCATACACTATTTTTCATTTTAAATCTTGATCACCACTATATATATTAGCAATCACAATTTTACTTAAATCTTTTAAAATATCTACATTATTCAATTCATGTGATCAATGATGGAGATTTAAACTTAGAAAGCAATTTGTATCATTACACTTTGTGTACCTGCATTTAATGCATAATTGTTAATATGTTTTTCTATTTCAAATCTCCATCATTTGTCATACTGATCAAATGGTAAAAATGGTTGAGTAGATTTAAACATAAATAAATAGTATTGAGCATATACCATTGACTCTCTCTCTATATATATAGATATAGAGAGAGAGAGGGGGGGGGGAGGGGGGACCATACAATTTTCAACGCTTGCTTACCTGTGAATTTAGAGTTTGTTTTCCCAGGATGGAGGAATAATCCATGATTCTAGAATTTATAATCACTGACAAATAATTCAAAGCATGCAAAATCTTTTGGTACAATGGGGAGGGCGAAGTAAGAGGCATGCCCTCGGTATTGAACTCATGACCTTGGACTTGTGAGTTGACACCTATCCAGGTTATCGCTCGTTGTGTAAGCATGTTTTTTTTATTAGCAAGCATTTGGTTTTATCGACAAACTTAACAAACCATTCATCAGCATATCATAGGTATTGTGATTATTTTAGAAAAATGTCAAAGGTTGAGGCTGTAAGTAGCTATCATACCATATAGGATACAACCAAGATTTGTGTGAAGGTGTTGATTCATATTGTAAACTCCCAGCGCCACACAGTCGGTACGGTACGCATTGCTTAAAACATTCAACGATGTGGAACCATCTTTCTCATTCGACCCAAGGAATGATCTCCACCATAGGATCAGTTTCAATTCGAATATTGCGCTGAAAGATCCAAGGAATTAACCAGATAAAATCGGGTTTACTGGAATGGAAGCTTTTCAAAATTGAAGAAACGATGAAAATCAGTAACATGGAAAAAATTAGATGTAGATCCTCTCAGTGGCGGACTCCGAAGTTTTTTTGAGTGAGGTGTATTTGTATTTTACATTCACAAAGCATTATTATTTTCTTATATATAGTGCAGACCCAAGAATTTAACAGATTTTGAGTAAAGGGCATGCCTCACCTCACCCTAAAGTGGGTCCTCTCTAGATCAGCTTGTTGGCTATTGTTTGGAAAACAAATTAATTAGAATCCGTCAATTGGGTTTGATACGATCCGATTCCTTTGGACATCAACGAGGAGACAATCTGCTTCACTCCTTTTGCTAAATATACCAACTTTAGACTGCCCTTCGAACTAGCAAATGAATTTCACCAAGCATGTAATGCATTTGCTCACCAAGTTTTAGTAAGATTGATCACATAATTCGTCTGTAAAAATGAATTTCTATCAAGGGTTGTTGACCCAGATTCTCGTTTTGAGAGACAATGAATCATAATGCTAAAACAAGTTTATTTTACTACATTATCTGAAAAGAATATGCCTAAATTTTCTAGGAACTTAGGGGTGCCAATTTTATGTTTCAGGTAGTGTTTGACTATGGAGAGTCAACATCAACGTGGCCCCATTCTCTTTCTTAAACTTTGAGTGGAGGTGAAAGCAACGTAAAACAGAATACTCCTCGAGAGAAAGACTAATAAGTACACTTTGGGGTGAGAATGTATCAAAAAAAAATCTCAACCATTATTTTTTGTGAGATGATAATTAAAATTAAAATTAAAAAGTAATATATGTATAAAGAAAGAGAGAAATTAGTATATGCGCACATGGATATATGCTTAGACATTCTAAAAAATTTATATGATTCGATCTTTAAGATGAATGTTTGAAATCTTTATTGTACTTATAAAAAATATCAACGCACTTTTTTTTTGCTTTTGGGAGTTGAATTTCAACCGCCAATTGAACGATACACACCCTTTTTATTGTCTATGCACCCCTTTTTTCTGCATTTCTCAAAATACTCATCATTTTTAGTAATTATAAAATTACTCTTCATGTAGAAAATTGGGTTATCTTGTACGAATCTCCGTCCTCCCTCATTTTTGTCAGTTCTTTCATCCATTTTTTACTTTTCGATTTATTCTAATCACCTATTATTCGATCTACAATCAATTTTAGTCAAAGAAAGCATCGGAATCCATCGAAAAAGAAAGAAAAAGATGAAAGAGAAAGAGAAAGGGAAAAAAAGAGGATAAGGAATACTGATTTGAAGAAGGATTCATCGATTTATCGGGGTACATTGTTTATTTGGTTTTATTTTTTCTGTTTTTTAGTCATTTTTATTGATTTTTTATTGGTTTCTTGATCAAAATATAAAAAAAGATCAAGTTTCACAAAAGAGAAACATGGCCCAAGCACGTCTCCCCAATGAGAGAGATACGTATGCTCGAGCCTGGTCTCTCTCGTTAGGAACTTGACCTAGTGTTTATTCTTGATTGTTTTCGTATGTTTGTTGATTCTCTTTTTTTCTTTTTTCTTTTTGATTCATATGGTTGTTATTCTTTTTCTTATTATTGATTTCATTTTTAGTTTTATTTCATTTTTTTCTTCTTTCTTCTTTCTTTTTCTTTGACAAGATTCGTGAGTCGAATATGCATTGAGTTGTTAAGTAGGCAACAACGCTAAATGAAACCTTTGTCGTCAAAACAAAGAGATCCGACGAGATAGACCCTTACTACGATTGGATGGGAGAGAAAACATTGAGTCGAAGAGGAGAGAGAAATGTTGAGAGTATTTATACATGCGATAGTTTTGGTATTGGTTGAAAAAAGAAGTGTGAATAGTAAAAAGAGTATGCAAATAATAACGTTCTACGTAAATGATGCACCAATACACCAAATCTAGACAATCCTACCGAACATGTTTAAGTTTGATAAGCAAAATGTGCTTTTTAAAATTCAAAAAGTAACTTGCACTCTCAAATGGTGCACTAACTCGGGATGTGTATATATATATATATATATATACTGAAAAGTAAACATACGCTTTTTATATTTTAATTCAAATCTGATCACCATGTCAATGGTTAATGCTTGAATTAAAAAATAATTATACAAATGAAATTCAAATAATGTATTTCCTAATACAAATAGTTGAAATTGGTTCAATTGAATGTGTTAATATATATCATGCTCTCTCTCTATATATAGTGTTTTGTGATAGCGACAATGATTTTGACTGACGAAAATAGACTTTGAGTAGAAAAATAATAGAAGACTGCAACTTATAGTTGGATCAGTAGAATCATACAAAACTAAGGACTGAGCATAATTGAATATTGAGTAAGAGCTATATATATTCTCTCTATATATACATATTATGATATTAGCAAAAGGCTCAGAATGGTGTGCCTTGATCTCTTCTTATACTCACTTTTATTTTCTTTACATATATATTAGCAAAAGGCCGAGAATTGTGCCTTGATTCTTTTCTATGCTCACTTCTATTATATTTTTCCTAATATATATATATATATATATATATATATAGGGGAAAAAATAGTGAGCAAGAGACCAAGGCACACCATTCTCAGCCTTTTGCTAATATCTTAATGTGTCAATGCGCCTTTTGCAATTCCAAATTGATGTTGTGCAAATTGGTGGAGTTTTTAATTGGTCTGGCTCAAATTAGAGCTCAGGTTCAAGCTTATTCATGAGTTTAATCTAGATTGATTTGGTCAAGGTTGTTCATAAGCTCATTCCTGAGTTCGCTCAAGCTCGGAAAGGAAATGAGCCCAATGAGCCAAGCTTGAGTTGCTCAAACATAGATCGAGCGAGCTGAAGCTTAAGATTGAAGCTTGACTGAGCTTCAGAGTTCAAGCTTTGGCAGAGCACTTCAAGTTGAACTTGCCCATACTCGCATTCAACTCAGCTTGATTATAATAACCCTATTCGTCGGGTCATGTGGCACAGAAAGATACAAGTCCTAACTATGCAACGCATATCAGCAACTGAATGTTAACGAGACCAAGTAAACGAGGAAAAACAAAAGGAAAGAACCATGGAGTAGCTAAGACGGACAATAATACTAATAATAATATTTGTGATACGTCATTAGATATCCCATAGTCAAGATAAATTTAGATGCTACAAATCCAAGGCAACAAAACTAATCCTCCACATTTTTATTAAGGAAGGATATCCCAAAGCAAGGCCAAAAATAAAAAGAGGAAATCTTCTCCCCACTAGAACCCACGAAAAACTAAAAATACCAAAAAAGGGAAGCAAGCAAATAGAAAAGCAGAAATTTGCAGCTGCGAGAGACTCCTTTGCCGCCTAGTACCTGTAATGTGGTGGCTTGTAGGGACCTTCCACGGGCACGCTGATGTACTCAGACTGATCAGCGGTAAGCTTGGTCAAACGGGCACCAAGCTTGCCTAAGTGCAGCGCAGCAACCTTCTCATCAAGGTGCTTGGGCAATACATAGACCTTCTTCTCGTATTTGCCTGTCGCCTTCTCCTTCCACAATTCAAGCTGGGCAATCACCTGTACAAGCATCAAACATGATCAACAACCAAACAAGGAAAGAGAGGAAAGCCACATCGCTTGGATGCAAATGAGGTGGAGACTCAACTAGTATATCCATATCTTGGTACAATGTAATGCAAATTATATTGTACGTTTAATAAGATATGAGGGCATACTCTCTCTCTCTCTCTCTCTCTCTCTCTCTCTCTCTCTCTCTCTATATATATATATATATATATATATATATATATATATATATATATATGTACATATATGTACATATATATGTATATGTACATATATATGTATATGTACATATATATGTATATGTACATATATATGTATATGTACATATATATATATATGTACATATATATGTATATGTATATGTACATGTATATGTATATGTACATGTATATGTATATGTACATATATATGTATATGTATATGTATATGTACATATATATGTATATGTATATATATATATATATAGATATACATATATATACATATATATATATATATACATATACAGATCTCCTGCTTCCTTTCTCATTTCTTTCTTTCATTTCACCCTCTTGGTTATACGTATCATTAACCAATATACATATACAGATCTCCTGCTTCCTTTCTCATTTCTTTCTTTCATTTCACCCTCTTGGTTATACGTATCATTAACCAACGCATTTTGCAAAGGTCCAAGCATTACTATGCGTTGAGAGAGAGATTTTTAATTAGAAGAAAATGGACCAACACGTGGTTGGCCATTCCGTAGTCCTGTCCGTGTCCAACAGTGTAACTGCGGTAGCTATCTCTGTTGAGATAGAAGCCAGGAAGGTCTTTGCCTACACAGTTTAAGTCACGAGAAAAGAATCAAACGAGAATCAGGGCTAAGAAAACCGAGTTACCTGGTTAGTGAAGGAACATGACATGACAAAGCTAGGGTGCCCCGTGGCGCAGCCAAGGTTCATGAGCCGACCCTCTGCGAGAACAATGACGCCCCTGTTGGTCTCCGGGAAGACCCAACGATCCGTCTGGGGCTTGATGGTGATGCGCTTGATGCCCGGGTACGTCTCTATTCCGAGCATATCGATCTCATTGTCGAAGTGACCGATGTTGCAGACGATCGCGTTGTTCTTCATCTGCTTCATGTGCTTCACCATGACGATGTCTTTGTTTCCGGTGGTGGTGACAAAGATGTCGGCTTCGGCAACGACATCCTCAAGGGTCAGCACTTGGAGGCCCTCCATGAGTGCCTGAAGTGCACAGATGGGATCGATCTCCGTCACAATGACGCGAGCACCTGCCTGTTTGAGGGCAGCAGCACAGCCCTTGCCAACATCACCATAACCGCAGACGACCGCGACCTTACCAGCAATCATCACATCAGTTGCCCTCATCAGTCCGTCGGGGAGTGAGTGCCGACAACCATACAAGTTGTCGAACTGCAAACAGGGCATACAAAATTAAGGGCACAGTCAACCCTGTAAATAAATGAACACTCTGCATCCATAACCTTAATAACAAGCGGATTTATTCTATCTTCTGGATCAACAACCGATTCTGAACAATAGCCACAAAATTACAATTCAATGACCCCCAAAACACAGGCATGAAGCAATTACTAATGCTCATTGTCATCTAAACTAATGTTGTAAGTGTTGACCATGATATATTAGGCAACATATCTAAAAATTGCATTCAATGTCGAAAGGTACGACACACTACTTAGAACCGTGATCTGAACTTTAGCTACACGCTGACCATCTTCCTCTAGCGCCAACTAAGGATGCAGAAAAGCTATTCAATATTGGTGTACATAAAGTAAAACATTTCATTTCAAAGTGAACACTAGTAGTATAAAGAATAGCAAACGGCAAAGCATTTCGTTTCCAAAGGGTCAAACACCAGTTTCGAAAAAAAGAGAGGGATCTCAATATAACCTGGAAAAAGCAGGATCCATAATTCACTCCACATTTGAGCCCATTCCATATCTAGATCTGGCTACTTCAAGCTCATTCCAGTCATAACCGAGACAGATCCGGAATAAAAAATTGACACTCACATGTGGCAGATCTAGATCATGTGAGAAAAGGACACAAATAATTCCGCTCCATGCATTTTGAAGAGAAACTATAATGCATTGAGTTTCTAAGAGAAGAAATGGTCAAGATTCCATTATCTTACGTCTAATACTCTGAGATCCCAATTCAAAAGTAAGAAACTGAAATAACTAAAATCTGGATACGTGAAACTAAGTAAACCATCAACATGAATAAACAAGTCTGTAATTTTCATGACTGATGCTTCTGCTTTTGTTCCCTGTTTCCGAACTCAACATTGAAAAGCAAGATCGACTTAACAGTTAATGATTTTCGTGATTCAGATCTGGTTGTTTCCGTGACCAATCTCAGCATATCCCAACAGAATCTCACAAATTTTATAGTGAATTCTCAGATCTAGTTATATCTTGCTCAAGGAAACCATCAGTAACCATAAAACTATGCATGTAGAAATCCAAGTAACTAGGGAAAGCTCACATCTACAGATGTGGCCATTTCCGATAGGTAAATACAGACTATGCATGAACTGGACCAGCAACTTCTGGTAAATACAGAAAATCTCTACTCCACAGATCCGGCCACTTCCGGCAAACCTCTGCATCCTGAGATCTGGCTCTAACGAAGTACTTCTAAAGTTTGTCATACATAGATCCGGTACCATCGTCGACGATGAGGTCGGGTCCTCCGCCAGGGCCCCAATCGAGGGCGCGTTCGGTGCACCACCAGTATTCCTGGAGGGTTTCGCCCTTCCAGGCGAAGACGGAGGCGCTATCGCGGGCGATGGCGGCGGCGGCATGGTCTTGGGTGGAGAAGATGTTGCAGGAGCACCAGCGAACCTCAGCGCCGAGGGCGGTGAGGGTTTCGATGAGGACGGCGGTTTGGATGGTCATGTGGAGGGAGCCGGTGATTTTGGCGCCCTTGAAGGGTTGAGAGGAGACCGAACTCTGTGCGACAGGCCATGAGACCGGGCATTTCCACCTCGGCGAGCTCGATCTCGAGACGCCCGAAATCTGCTTGGGACATGTCCTTCACCTTGTAGAGACATTCGGTAATTTCTTTCTTTTTTAGTTTATTTTATGCAAAGGCTTCCGTGACAATGAAATGACCGATAAGGACAAAGGTAGAAAGTTGGTGAGACGTGAAAGGGATTGCGGTGGTGGTGAAGGCGACTCGGTGGGTGTGGTGCGGTTGGTGGCTTTCACTTGGCGTTAGGGATGGCAAATGAACCGACCGGCACCTAGTTGGTTCGCTTCGGCACGTTTGGACTCGGTTTCGAGAACCAAGTACAACATAAACACTTGAAGAAGAGAATTTGATTGCAAGAAGTACGTTTGGATCACACGCCCTACTTTTCGGGTTGAACTAATATGATCTGATGCAAGGTCAAGTTCAACGGCGACTAAGAGTGCACGCAACCAACTGGTTCGGAGTTCAGTTGTGAGTCAGTGACATATCTAATAATTTGTGTAGAGTGGGGTAAATAAGTCATAGAACTTTTTAATACAAAAAGACTATTATAGTCATGGATTCAACTATGAGCTATAGCTTTTTCATTCACTTTTCTATTTCGGTGGAGCCGCCGCCGCACCTTGGTAGATCCACCATTGTTTCATACCATCATTCAGCCCCCGCAATGTAGATCCGCCACTGTTTCGAACTATCAATACCATCATTCCGCCCCACTTCAGCACAATTCCAAATCACTTACCTCATGTACTTTCGGCCTTCAGTTGTAACCATAAAAGAAAAATAAAACTTGGCATTGCTAGGAATCCAAATCCTGTGTTTGTTTCACCTCAAGTCACTCATAAAATGGGAACCACTTTCTTGATGGCAAACATGATATTCTTCGTCACGGTTGATGACATGGAGGAATCGGAATATCATGACTTATCGAACTTACGATACGAACCACAACACCATGTCCTCCTCATGTCCATGTGACGTATACGTGAAGGGAAGTACGTATCGCTTTCAAGGGTAGGTGATAATACACGGCAAGTTTGAACGATGTTGGTGAAGATGGCAATAATGGTAGGCCGGGGGCCACCCTGTTCGGTTACGGTTCCACTTTTCATAGAACCAGAACCGGACCCAAACTGTCGGTTCTAATATTTTAAAAAAAATATTAAATATTTTACCAGCTTCAAGACAGTTTAGGACTCAAATTGCATCCCCCCCTGAACTGGTTCCAGGTTTTGGGATAACTGGAACTGGCAGTTTGGAACTGCTGGTTTCGGCCATGTCTATCCCTAGTAGACTGAGGGATAAATAATTCGAATCATTCACAAAAGATGTAATGAAAGGTACTTGGGGAGTTTGCCAACTCGTCGAATCGAACCTTTCTCATTTTTTGCCCCATTCCTTTCGAAATTATGTCGTGCTGTGTCATTTTGTGTTCTCATCAGCAATATTAGGTCAACCCGCATCAGGCCTAATGTTTTCTCGCTTTGGGCGTACATCGAACCCTGGACTCTTTGTATTGTATTTGTGTCCATTTTTGTGTCACGGCCTGAAACGCCAATCCCATACTTTTGTGTTCCCATATTCAAACTTAAGGCCTGACATGAGGAAACAGCATGTATGCATTTAACACATCAGAACAGGCACATAATGCAAAAGTGTTGGAAGAAAACAATAAAGTAAAGTATAAAAATAAGATCAAACACCATGGTGAATAAGAGACCATGATTTTTGCACCCTTTTCCGCTTATAAGTACCTGCAATTCTATCATTTTGAGCAATGGCGGATCTAAAAATTCCTCGAGAGCCCTACCAGGTGAGCTAACTCTCTGTGTGAGTCTAACTTCCAAACTTTAACTTCAATTTTCACCAACCATGTTAATATTTTCAATCGTCCCTACATAAACTAACCTAACATTTCACCAATTCCTATAACTAAAGCGGACACGAAAGGAACTGTAATATTGATGGCTGAAATGTAGCTTGACAAAACTTAGACAGTCACCGTGACTCGTGTCAATATATCTATGTGATTAGTGTTCCGGACACAACATGACCCTAATCTGTCCTACAGCCACCAACCAAGCCCCACAACCACCTTCATCTTCTTCTTGTCATCTTCTTGACCTCTAATTTGAAAGGAAAGGTGAAAGAGAACCTAACTTTCTTGTTATGGTGATACTCGTGTCGCGTCATTCTCTATTCATCTAAAAGCATGTCAAACAAAAAAAGAAACCCAAAATTTTGATATACTTTGTATAGACATAAACACTTGATGTTAGAGGTCTAATCCTATTCTCAAGCTTTTGTGTTGTATAATGGATTCGACTGCAATTTCGTGCTTTAGGTCATGTGTGTGTCGTGCCATTTCATGCTACTATAGAAAACAATTCAAACCCACAAAAGAAATACAAGCTTTTTCAGGTTATGTTCGTCACCCGGTGTTGCGTGCCCTAGCATTGGTCTGCCCTGGATATTCTCTACTTTCTTGGCTGGTATTTTAACGAATCGTGGCCACCTTTCACCTTTCTTTGAATGGTAGATTTACCAAGGTTACAAAAATATTTTATGTAGAGAATTTGTATCAACGGTCTGGGTGGTGTAGTTGGTTATCACGCTAGTCTCACACACTAGAGGTCCCCGGTTCGAACCCGGGCTCAGACACGTTCAATACTTATTACTTCAACATTTGAGAGCATCTAAACTGAATAATGGAACCTTGCCATTGTAACCAACGGTTGGTTTGTTCAAGTGGTTCAGCACTTGTTCCCCTTGAGCAAGGTCTCGAGTTTGAGTGTTATGAACCGAGAAAACCAGTGATTTTACCTTCAAAGTTGGCTGACCCTGCTTGAACTGGACGGGTGAGGTCCTTGTGGACTTCAGGACACCGGTGGTTTAGACCGAAAAAAATAAAAACCTTACCATTGTTTCGCTAGTCCCTGACCAGATATGCAGTGTTTTTTTATTTTCTTTATTACATTTATAAGTCACTGCCACAAGGAAACCGTGTCCCAGTTAGGGGTGTCGGTTAATGCCCTGAGTGCAACTCGGATATAACCTATCCGGCAAGGGTATGCCTAACCCACATTATCAACCGGAAAACAAAATCCCATTAAACGTAACGAGTTCAATACCCGATGCATACTCACCTGGCTGGGTTCGCATAACCGCAGCTTGCTGATCAGAAATAAAACATTCCAAGTAATAACCAAGAATGCAACTTCTTGCGTATGTTCGTATTTTTCGTTTATAAGTGAAACTCTCATGCAAGTTTTAATTTGTTCTTGTGCCAAGAACAGAAACTGGCCATGAAGAGTTTGCATTTATTTGTTCTTTCTTTTTTTCTTCGAGTTATTACTCTTCGTGTTGCAGACGGGTTTTAGTTGATGCCAATCAAACCCCGAGCCTTTTTTTGACGATCACTAACTGGATACTGATCTGACTGAAATGATTCCTTCTGATCATCGGAAAGTTTGGCTGCTCTGAACTGACGGGCAGTCGGTCCTTAGCAAACTTTTTCAAGGTGTCAATCAATCGGAAATGGGGACTTAGGATGCATTCCGCTGGAAGATCTCTCATTCAGGGAAGAGCGCTCAAGAAATTTCTCCGTTCTATTAGAAATAGGTCTTAACTGAACAGACATTCTTTTGGTGTATGTCGCATCAAACGCTTTCAGTAGTTCGCATCCAGACCAAGCCAGCCAACAAGCAAAAGCAAAGCTATGTACCATGCAGTGTAGAACAAGCAAGCCTTGCTTTGCTATACGAGCAAACTAACCTTTTAAGCAAAGCAAACTATGATTTCAGAAAACTTTTTCAAGGTCCACTTTTGATAGGATTCAGAAGCAGAAACATCGTAAAGATGAAAAGGAAAACCAGATTGACTGCAGATCGTACTCAGCAGGCAATTCCTTTAGGACATTTCCAGATGTGTAATGAATTCTTAGAGCAGAATAAATATATGATGATCAACATTCTCAGCTAATTCTATAGTTGTTTCAATTGTGATAATGGAAGTGCATTGCCTAAAGAAAGCAGAACATGCTAAAACTATTCAGCAATGGTACTGCATAAGCAAAACATAAGACATCAAACTAAACAAAGAGAAAGCAGATAATTCACAAGCATACTCAGGTGCGAGATACCCGAATGTCCCGGCCAATAGCGTCTCGACGGAGTACTGCCCATCCGGCGCCAGTTTTACAAGGCCGAAGTCCGAGACCTTGGCTCTCATATTGTCATCAAGCAGTATATTCGAAGGCTTAAGATCTCTATGAATGAAGCTCTTCTGGGCCAAATTATGCAAATACTCGACCCCCCTAGCGACATCAAGCGCGATAGTCAGTCTTGCCTTCCAATTCAAAAAAGAGAATCCTTTTTCCGGCCCCTCAAACAGGTGCTCGCTCAGAGTCCCCTGAGGCATGTATTCATATACTAAGAGCCTCTCATTCCGATGGATGCAGTGACCAAGCAGTGCCACCAAATGCCGGAGCCAGGCCTTCGTCAGTACGCCGATCTCCGCCATGAATTCATTCATTCCCTTGTTCCCGGCGAGCGTTCCCTCCATTCTCTTCACCACAATCTTTGTTCCATCATGAAGCTCTCCCTTGTAAATGATTCCGAACTCTCCCTCTCCGATTATATTCGATTCACTGAAATTGTCTGTGAAAGGACTTGAATTGATATCACCATGCTTCCTTGATCGCTCAAACTGCCGGACTCACTGCTTGACATACTCTGTTGCTCACTTGCAATATATCCATTGCTCTTGCCAATATTGAGTTTGATGTGATCATTGTCATTTAGATAAAGAGGAAGACTTGGCACTCTTCTGAATTTCGGGCCTGAATGTTTCAGGCAATACTGGAAGACGAATCCGGCGATCACAACCACCAATACCGCGAGAGCGATGCCTACTCCGATCCCCAGAGAAGAGGACCCACCGTTTTCTGATGAATCAGCACCACTGAAGCCATACCCACCAGACGAATCGCCGAGGTAGGGATTTCCGGAAACCTTAAGGGTGACGCCAGAGCGCCGGTGAGATTGTTGTTTGTGACGTCAACTGTCTGGAGATTCGGCAGCGTGGTGAGGCTGTTGGGAATCGTTCCGGTCAGATTATTGTTGCTGAGGCGCAGAGTTCGCAATCCGGTGAGATTTGAAAGGTTGCGGCCATTCTCATAAATCGAGCATCGTCATTCAGGCGGTTACGTGAATTTAAGAACCATATAAGCTGGACGTTACTGAGATTTACGGTAACACTCCGAATAACAAATAATAACGCTCTAGATAAGGGAAGTTGGAAGAGAAAAATCCGAGAAAAGGAGGAGCACGAGTTAAAATTAATGTTTTACCTTTGGTATTATTTGAAAATTCAAAGTTAAATTTATTTTAGAAAAATTACAAGTTTGTCTCAAGTAGTTGATAAAATGTTTTCAGACTATTTTTATGATATTATGCATCGTTCTAACATGCCCCTTGCTATTTGTTGCTTTATGTTTATTTTTTTTTAGATCGTCTAATTGTTATTATTGTCAAACACATAAAAATGAGTTGTAAAATATGTGTCTGAGTTGGCAAAAACTGAGAAATTGAACGATCTGAACTTCTAAACATGGAAGAAAAGACTTTCACTCGCTCTAACACTTAAGGGTATTGAGTACGTTCTAAAGGAAACTATGCATTCACCAGCAGACGCAACTGAGTAACAAATAGAAATATATAAAACATTTCTAAAGAATAACTTCATAGCAAGGACAATTATGTTGACCAATATGGAGGATGACCTGATTAGGGTCTTCGAAGAATTCGAGACCGTCAAAGAGTTGTTTGACTCAATAACAACTAAGTATGATACAACTATCAAATTACATGTGCAGTTACTACTACAAAAGTACAATTACTTCAAAATGAAAGAAGGAGAAAACGTAGTAGAACATGTAAACCATATGTTAGTAATGGTTAGGGACTAAGCCGTGGCAAAATCAGTCATCGCAGAACCGATGTAAATATCAACAATATTAAACAGTTTGCTCCCGTCATGGAACATGATCACCACTGCCCTGAGGTTAGTGCCTGAAATTAACCTTTCTGAATTGCTCTTGAAACTAGCAATAGAGCAAGAACATATGATCAAAAATAAGAAAGAAAAGTTTTTAGTGGTACAAGATGAGATAGGGTTTAGCTTCAAACCCAACTAGAAAAAAATAAACCAAACAAGAAGTTTGGCAAGAATAATAAGGGCGGTTAAAAATTTAAGAAGTCGTAAGAAACCGCTTCTCGGGTCAAGTGTTTTAGCTGCGAAAATATGGGACACTATAAAAGAGACTGCCGCAACAAGAAAGGTAGAGGAAACAACTTAAAACACGGACAGTTAGAGAAGCAAGATATAATCTACGTGATTTTAGAATGTTTGTACATGGATCGCCCGGTGACAAGCTGGTGGATAGATTCAGGAGTTACTCGACACATCTCAAAGACCAAGAAATGGGTAATGGACCTAAAGGAACTCAAACCCGACAAACATCGAGTCTAAATGGGAAATAATACCTTCTCGGATGTTTTGGGTATTGGGTCTACATGGACTACCCGATTATATTGACTGATGTATTAATTGTGCCACGTATAAGGCGCAATTTGGTCTCGATCCCTTCCTTAGTAAAGAAAGGTTTTGAGGTTAGGTTTATTTCTGGCAAGGTGATTGTGGGAAAGCATGGAAAAATATTATTCTTTGGAAAATTTGATGTAGAGCATGAACTGTTTAAACTTTATGATAATGAAATTGATACTTCTTCTACTTATATTGAGTGTGCCTTTTCTGTTGATGTGAATATGTGGCATAAACGCCTTGGGCATAAGTCTTAAAAAGTTGAGGAAATTATCCAACTTTGACTTACTGCTTGGATTTGAGAAAAATACTTTCAACAAGTGCGAAGCTTGTATACAAGGAAAGATGACAAGAAAAGTTTTTCTCAAGGAATCAATAAGAGCAACAACCTTGGTGGAGGTTATTCACACGGATTTATGTGGGCCTTTCAAAGTAAAGTCACATCGTTGAAAGGGTTATTTTATAAACTTTATCGATGATTACTCTAGATATATGCATTTATATCTTTTGGCAAATAAATCTGAGGTACTAGATGTTTTTAAAGAATATAAGAAAGAAGTGAAAAACCAATTAAGGCATTCAATCAAAGTCTTAAGACCATATAGAGGTGATCAATATACCTCGACAGAATTTCTTGAATTTTGTAAAGACTTTGGCATTGCAAAGCAAAATACAATACCTAGGACACCTCAACAAAATGGTGTAGCTGAGATATACAATAGAACCTTATTGAATATGACAAGGTATATGTTGATCGATGCCTCTCTATTAAGGGTATTTTGGAGAGAAACAGTAAGTATAGTGGTTTACATATTCAATAGAGTTCCGTGTAAATTTATATTCACTACACCATATGAGATGTGGTTTGGAAGAAAACCCAACCTAGGTCATCTCAAGAGGTGGGGATCTATTGCACATATAAAGATCCTTTATTAGTTTAGAGATAAGCTAGACAGTAGGTCCTTAAGATGTATATTCATTGGATATCCGAAAGGTTCAAAAGGATATCAGTTTTATCATAAGGACTATGTACTCATTGAAAGCAGAGATGTTGAATTCTTAGAAGATACTAAGAATGGTATCCTAGAAAACAATGATGAATGTGTTGATGATCTAATAGACCTATATCAGTCATCTTTTGAGCCCATAGAAGATCTTCCTGAAACAATCGAGACCTTAAGTGAACATAAAAGGCTAATGGTCACTCCATACTACTTAAAGGATTATCACACTTACCTTGTAGAAGAAGTATGTAATTCGGTGGATTTAGATGAGTTGACTGATAACTTGACTTATCAGCAAGTTATTAACTCATCGAAAGCATCAGACTAGAGAAAAGCCATGGATAAGGAAATTGAATCCATTGAGAAAAACAAAGTCTGCGAATTGGCTGATTTGACAAAAGGAAGGAAAGTCATAGACTGTAAATGAGTTTTGAAAAAAAAATACAAGGTTGATAGTACAATCGACAAGTTTAAAGCAAGGTTTATTGCAAAGAATTTTTCACAAAAAGAGGGGATAGATTATGTTAAGACATATTTTTTAGTTGCAAAATTTGTATCCATACGAATAATCTTGGCAATATCTACATATTATGATTTAGATTTACATCAGTTATATGTAAAGACAATATTTCTAAATGGAGATTTAGAAGAAATCATATACATGCAGCAACTCAAAGGATTTATGGTTGAAGGCCAAGAAGATAAAGTATATAGGTTGAGAAAATCCCTATATGGCTTAAAACAGTTACCTCGCTAATGGTATTTGACTTTTCAAAATGCCATGAAACAGTCATCTCGTTAATGATATTTGACTTTTCAAAATATCATTATAGAACTTGGGTTTGTAGCTAATAAACTTGATCACTGTGTGGAATAGTGGGAGCCACTTTGTCATCTTATCATTATATGTATATGACATATTATTGACTGAAAACGATAATGAGATGATTGTCAAAACTAAGTCACCATTGAACTCTAAGTTTGAAATGAAGGATATGAGAGAAACATCCTATATCGTAAGAATAAAGATCTCTCGAGATAGAGAATCTAGACTCTTATGCCTAAGTCAAAAGAGATATATTAACTATACCCTCAAAAAGTTTAAAATGGGTGAATGAAAGTCTGCTGATATACCTATTGCAAAAGAAGTCAAATTAAGTAAGGGTGATTATCTTGGTGAAGGAGACAATAAGCCTAATGTCCCTTATGCAAAAGTTGTGGGTAGTTGATGTATGCTATGTTCTGTACAAGACCTGATATGAGCTTTGTTGTTGGTCTTATAAGTAGTATATATGAAAGTAATTCTGGATCGTAGCACTCAGTAGGTGTGAAAATAATTTTAAGATATGTGAAATAAAAACAGACTGAAATTGTGTTTTCAAGCATACGAACTAAAAGCGGTAGGACACATACTATATTGTGGTCATGTATGCCGCTCGGATTGAGAAAACTACACACAATCGCTGGCGAGATCGTTGAGAAAACTACACACAAACATAACGAGAGAATCAGTTGACGGAAAAGCCAACAAGATTCGCAATCGCTGGCGAGATTGTGCCCACCAAATGGTGGTTCGCAAAGTTGAGAACCGTCATATTTCCCACAGAATCGCAAGTTACGTACAGCCAACCGGAGCAGGGATTGTTCCCCTTCCAGGATGCCGCAAAAGTCGCCGGGTAGTTAACGTCCGCAGCAATGGCGAGAAGGATATCGACCCGGTGGTCGCAGGGCCCGGGATTCGGGAGGCAGAAGTTGTTGTCTCCAACGTTGGCGTCGGAGACCGATTTCGAAAAGCTCGGGAAGGAGCCCTGTAATTGGTTATTCCCCAAAGAGATGTTTTGCAAAGAACTCAAAGAAGTGAGAGAGTTGGGGACAATTCCTGAGAAACTATTATCCCTGAGCTGAAGATCGAAGAGGGAAGTGCAGCGAGAGAGATCGGGAATCGGGCCGTTGGAATGTAGCCATACCTGAGTTAGGTCTGGCATCTCGCCGAGGACGGCAATGGAGCCGCCGAGCTGCTGCCCTTGCTGGTTGTGGAGCCAGAGTATCTGAATGCCGGATTTGGTGAAGGAAGTGGGGAGATCACCGGTGAGATTGTTGTAGGATAGCTTGAGCTCAGACAAGTTCGGCAAGGAGGCGAAAATGTCCGGGATCGTGCCTTCGGCGTTCGCCTTGCTGGCGGTAAACGACTGGAGATCGGTGGAGAGTCCGAGATCGGAAGGAATGGTCCATGGAGCCAAAGGATTGTAGTCGAGGCGGACCTTCTGGAGCGCGGTGAGGCCGGAAAATACATCGGCCGGAATCGAAGAAAAGTTATTGCTGTTGAGGTAGAGCGTCTGAACGTCGGACAGGCCGGAGATCACGGGAATGGCGCCGGCGAGGTTATTATTCTGGAAGGAGAGGGTGGTGAGCTTGGTAAGCTTGGAGACAGACGCCGGAAGCGTTCCGGAGAGGCCGGAATTCGAAAGCTCAATCGACGTCACGCGGTTTCCGACGCAACCCACACGACCCCACTCGCAAGGATCGGATCCCTTCCAATCGAGCGACGCTCCGCCAATGGCGGACGAAAGCTCGAGCATTGCCGCAACGTCTTCCGAAGAGGTTGCTCCATACACGCCTCTGAACAAGTGGTGTGCGGTGAGAATGAGCCACAGGGCGACGTCGTCGGTGGCTGGACGCCGGCGACGGCCAGCCATATCGGAAGAAGGGGATGACGGTGTTCCTTGTTTGAATCGAGAGAGGGCCGTTGGATTCTTCTTTTCGTGTGTCTATCTATTGGTTTTTGAGGAGCACGACAAAAGAAAAACAAATCTATTTCGATAAAATCTGATTCGTCATCTCTGTCCATAATCTCCATATTATTAAATTTTAAATTCCTAATACTATTTTTTTTACTGTAACGAGTTTTAATTTTGGATCCTTCTAAATGCGAGTCGGCTTTGACAGGCTTTGGTCCGATCTGTAGGCCAGATGGTTGGGTCTGGATTTGGATCAATGCGGTATTTGACCTATTATGCCATCATGGATAATAAAGCTGGCATTGGCATGGTTTGGCTCGCGAGGACATTGTTCATCAACACGACACGGGCTCGTTAAGCTATATGAGCTAAAAATCGAGACGAATGTTGGTTCGACTTATTTGGTGGAAGCCATACAACTCTTATGTGTATATATATTATACATGAAAACTACTTCCTTTTGTCTGAACCATGAGTATAAGGGTGTGTTTACGTGCTTCATTAAACTCGAAAATTGCATGGAAACATCACGGACTTGATCCGTAATGGTGTTACTTGACCGCGTGCGAACAACCAGTCTGAAAACATGTTTCATGTGCGAACCAAACCAGACTCATCTCCCTTAAACAAAATAAAGCATAACGGTTCCAACTCTCAATCTATGCGCAATGTGAATCACGTGCAGGTACTATGGACCTCTGGTTCCATAGACCCAAATTGAATAAAAAATATTGGCACCAAGGAGATGTGGAACACAAGAACTGAACCCATAGGGCTTTACATGAAAACCCGAGCACTTCCTAGAAAACTCAAGTATATGTTACACTCGCAAATCAAACACTTAACCATGACTTTTTGGAACCATGATTACAAGCTCATGTGGGATTAGACTTACAATTCTAGTATTAGGGACTTAGCACCATGAACCAAACATACCCTTAAGGACCAAAATCCCATTAACTAGTCGCTTTTGAGCTGGGTTGGGTCATGGGACTAAAGCTCTCCCAATGTTGGTTTTCTTCATTCACAAGACTCGAACTAGAGACCTTGCTTAAGGGGAAACATTGCAGAAAGGCTTGACCCAAGCATTGGTTATGGTAGAAAACTATTCCAAAACAAAGGAATCCGGTGGGTATAATGTAATCAAATGATAAATTCTCTTAATTCAAGAACATCATATGAAAAAAAGACTTTACTTATGATATACACTACAACTAAGCATTTTCTCATACTAGATGGGGTCAGCTACATGATTTTTTTTTGTTTAGAATCCATGGTAAGTCCGACAAAGTTTTACGCTGGCTGTCGAAGCCTAACGCAACTCTCCTCCTTTATTCGGGCTTGGGACCGGCCATGCAAGGATGATTCCTTACACAGGCGGAGTTTTTACTTATGATCAACAAATGCACTCAAAGGGTTAATGCAGTTAATGGAACTGTAACTCAGCTGGGAAAACCTCTGGTTTGGTTTAGGTTTCTCCTCCGAAACTGGAACTAGCGTTCAAATTGCTGATTCTCGTCCCATTTTATAAATTTTGTCCAAATTTTACAAATTTACTTCTTTCTTGGCTTTTGGTTTAAACTGAAACTGTAACTGGAACCGGCGGTTATAAAAGTAACGAAGTGAAACCCTATTTGGTTACAGTTCATGGTTCTAGGTAAACTGGAACTGGTTTGCAACTGCAGTTTAGAATCGCCTGTGGAGGTTTCCCGGAACCGGTCATGCCTAAGAAGACGGTGGGGGATGGGTTGGATCAGTAAAACACACAGCCTATTATATAACATGGTGAGCAGGGCTGGTAAATATTAATTATCTTAACTTAACTATATGTATGATCAATGGAACTAATATTTCACATTATCGTACTCAATCAGGATCTTAGCAACTTCTTCCTTCCATTGCTATTGGGTTTGAATTGATTATTTGTGTTTTTGTTGCCTTTGCTCTCGTGTTTGTAAGGTTACATGCTTTGAGTTATTCATATGTCAATAACCACTCTAGGCTTTAATATTTGGAGGAGGGATCCAACTCACATTCTCCATCGAAAGATTCTCCATCGAAAGCCGTCTGAACAATCGGTTGTTGCGATACTTTAGAAATCCGCAAAAACCGATCCAGTCTTATGACCAGATACCGGTGACGTTCTTAGTCCCGTTGATTAGTTTGACTGTTAGTGTGTGATATGACAAAACATGCTAACCCAACAAAATCAGCGGATACAATGTAACTTAATTTGTGATACAAGGATAAAATTTCTACTAAAATTTGTGAAGAGTTCTACGATTTTTATGCTTAACGTGCGTTTCATATTCAACTCTTTTAGTTTGGCTTGTGTTTGTGCTAGTTCGAGTAAGCTAGTTGAGATCTTGAGTTGATGAACAAGCCATGTAAGAGCGCCTAGGCTCATTTCTTAGAACCATGTTCAAGATATGAACAAGGCATGGACATTCGGTGCACGGTGCACCAAAGCTTTCTTGGTCCGAACTAGAACCGTTGGTCCTTAGATTGTGGTTTAGTATAACTGTAAGTTCTAGGAGTTACAGGAACTAGAAAGTTTTTCTAAATGGAATTGAAATTTCCAAACTTCAACATACATTTTAGCACGTAGTCTGTAGTCGGTGAAGATCGAGTTCCCGTGGTGTGTCGAACCCTTGCGATGATTTATATAAGCTCGCCCAAAAGCCTAGAGTATCCCAGTCCCACATCCAAATCAAGCCTTCTCCTAACTTGGTTAAGTAGATTGTTAGTGTCCATTGTGCTTATCTTTGTGAAGCTATTACTGAACTTTAGAACTACGTTGCATGGATACGGGCATCTTGTATCGGATATGATAATTTTGAAATATATAAGGTACAAGTACGTTACAATATAAAAATAAAAATTAAATGTATGTATGTAACTAAAATTACACAAGATTCACTTTAAAAATATAATGTAAAACTCATTAAATTGAAATATATAAACCCAACAAAGAATGTAACATCCCAAACAAGTAGACTCCATTATAGTTGTCTCAATTTTGTAATTGAAACACATATATTTCATTAAATTAATTACATCCAAATAAAATAGAGACTTTGGAAACTAATTTAAATAAATAAATAAACAAATATTAAAATGGGAAAAAAAGAAAAAATAACAGACCAACCAGTTCACTGGTTGGCAGCTGGTTTTCTCTCAGGTTGGTTGATTATATGGATCAAACCAGTTCACAGTCCGGTTCCCCGATCAACTGGTCTGGTCTGGTTTCACAAACTATGCTAAAGACTGTTCCAGCATCAATCCTACCATCTTCTAGAATAGTTGTATTCGTAATCATCTTAATGCAGCCAGTGAGCTTGAACCTGATTAAGGTTGCTTCATTCTAGGCATGGACGGTTTTAAACCGGTTGACGGTTCCATCCGAAACCAGATTCAGAACAGGAGAGGACCCGATTTGGTTTTGATTCCAGCTTCTGTAGAACCAGAATCATGATGGAACCAGAACTGGTGGTTCCATATTCTTTTAATATTTTTTTCAAAATTAAATTTCATTTAATACTTTTTCAGTTCTGGACGGTTTAAAACCTAAACCGGAACTGAGGTTTCAAACCGGTGAGTTGAACCCCTGGCCAAGTGAGACGTTACTCTGCTATAGCCTACTATTTACCTATGAGCTATGCTATAGTTTAGTGGGCAATTCTTCCCAGTTAAGAAAAGAATATGGTCTACTGGGTATTTATCCCGTGAGCTAACAGAACCTCAATATTACTTACATCTATTTCTCCCAGTTATGCCCACAAACAAAACAGGAAATTCGGCACGAAAGCAACTCATGCCACCGTAAATTACTGCAAGGCCATGGCTGGCTCAAAGAGTCCTGGCTCATCCAGTCAGCTGAGTCTTCATTAAGGCGACCGCGACATGGCGTGGAAGAGAATCGGTTTAAGGAGTGTCATGGACCAACTGGTCGTCGCAAAAGCGACCCGCTCGCTAAAAACTCTTTGCATAAACCCAAACACTGGTGCGAAGAGGAAAAAGAGATGTTCGTCATGTCATTCCTCCCTTCTTCAACTGTCCCCCTTTTGGTGGTGACCTCCACATTGACGTCTCTCCCTCTTCGAATGCTCACTTCCAATTTGGTGGAGAAATGTGGAGTACTTGTGAAGGATCTTCATCCGAGCTTTTAAAGTAGTTGCAAGGATGACCCAAAATCGTAGCAGAAGAAAGAGGAAGAAGCGAGAGTGCAATCTACAGTTAACCACACAAGGTTTTACCGAGAAAGATGTTTTACGAGTTCATTTTTTTCATTACTTGTAGATTTATAATAGAAAAAACTTCTTAATATTCGGCTTCATCTTCCGTGTCTTACCATTTGAACCAAACTATTATGATACACTGATTTTACCTTTCACTTTTTATGGGTTTTCTTAAGTTGTGCATGATATGATTGCAATCTATACCTATTGTGTGATTTTTCATATTTAATGTCTTTTCCTACACAACAATCATCATATTATAATTTAATATACTAAGTAAACTCTAAACAAATATGAAGCCCATGTTCTTAACATGCTTTGAGAAAAGATCCTCTATCAAACCTTTAGTCAAGTTGTCAATCAACATATCATTAGTTATCATATAAGATATATATATCTCATTTTTTTAACCATATCATAAACATAGTGACATTTAATCATTATATAATTGCTTTTGAAGCTATCAACTCCACTTTTAATGAGAGTAATTGTTGCATTGTTGTCACAATAAATAACAATATACTCATTGACTATATTGAACTTCAAATCATGTACGAAACAGTTTATCCAAATGATACTTATTGCAGTCATACTGCAAGTAACATACTCAGCTTCTTGTGTATGTAACTTTATCCAAGAAACAACACCACCTCCAAATAAAAATATTTATCTAGAGATTGATTTATTGTTATCTTTGCTTACAACAAATTTAGCATATGAATATCCTACCACTTTTAGTTCATTTACTTGAAAATACAGTTTCAAGTCTTTTGTTCTTTAATATATCTTAGAATCCTTTAAATAGTTATTCAATGTTGTCAACCATGATTATCTTGATATTTACTCTTAAAACCAACAACAAAGTTGGTATCAGGTCTTCTATACAACACAACGTACATCAAGTTACCCATAACTGGTGAATAAAACAATTATCTTGTTACCTCCATCATTAGGATAATCAACCTTACTCAATTTGACCTCTTTTTGTAACAGGTATAGTTGGAGGCTTTCACTCACCTATTTTAAATTTCTTTAGGATATAGTTTATATATCTCTCTTGACTTAAGCATAAGAGTTTAAATTCTCTATCACAAGAAATCTTTATTACCATAATAAATGATGCATCTCCCATATCTTTCTTTTCGAACCTTGAGTTTAACCATAACTTGGTTTTCACAATCATATCATTGTCATTCTAAGTCAACAATATATCATCTACATACAATGATATAACGACAAAATGACTCACTATTAAAATCATGAACCAAACATGAAAGGAGTTGGGACCAATAAGCAACTCGATTGATCTTTAATTAGCAACCCAACTTAAGTCTCGGTTTGGCTAGGTCATGTTGAGCTCTTCTCCAGCTTGCAACAGATGTACTTGAACTCTCTATTTCGTAATAAGAAAGATAAGCCAAAATTTGGTGAGTAGGACGTGAGAAGTGATCAAGCTCATTAGCTACAAACCTAAGTTCAATTATGATATTTCAAAAAGTCAAATGTCATTGACGAGGTCACTGTTTTAAGACCATATAGTGATTTTTTCAACCTATATATTTTATCCTCTTAGCCTTTAACAATGTACTCTTTAGCTATTGTATATATATGATTTCATCTAAATCACTGTTTAGAAAAGTATTTTTATATCTAACTAATGTAAATCTAAATCATAATATACTTAAATTGTCATAATTATCTTGATGAATGAAAATTTCACAACAAGAGAATATATCTTAATATAATTTATCTCATCTTTTTACGAGAATCCCTTTGCAACCAACATTTCCTTAAGCTTGTCGATATATTCATCGACTTTAGATTTCTTTTTAAGAACTCATTTACATCTAATAATTTTACTTCCTTTTAGTAAATTAGTCAATTTTTAAACTTGGTTTTTTCAATGGATTTAATTTACTCATCCATGACCTTTTCCCAGTCTGAAGAATCAAATGAGTCAATAGTCTGCAGATATACAAAGTTATCACTAAGTTCATCTAAATCCATTGAATTTCATACTTTTTTTTTAAGATAAGTGTGATAATCCTTTAAGTAGGACAATGTGGCTATATATCTTTTATGTCTACTTAAAATTTTAATTTGTTAAGAAAGATCATTTAGATCATAATCCATGTATTCAAATGATGATGGATATACATTCACTAGATCATCAACACATTCATCATCATTTTCAATGATGTCTTTATTAGTCTATTATAAGAATTCAACATTCTTGCTTTTTATTAATCTAGAGTCCTTGTGATAAAATTGATATATTTTAGACGATATCTTTCAGAACCTTTAAGATATTTAATGAAAACACATGTGAAGGACCTGTTGTCTAGCTTATTTCTATAGTAGTCAAGGATCTTTATTTGTGTGATAGATCTCCATCTCCTTATATTACTTAGGTTTGATTTTCTTCCAAACCAAACCTCGTATGGTATAGGTAATACAATCTTACATAATACTCTATTTATATATACAATTATACTCACCACTTCTATCCAAAATACTCTTTTAGGAAAAGCATACATTAACATTGACCTTCTTATATTTAGTAAGGTCTTGTTATATCTTTATCCTACATCATTTTGTTGAGGTGTATTGAGCATTGTATTTTGTTTTGAAATACAAAATATTTACAATATTCTAAGAATTTTGTAGAGGTATATTATCCATCTCGATCAAACCTTAAGACTTTAATTATATACCCTACTTGGTTTTAAACCTCTTGCTTATATTTTTTAATACATTAAGTACCTCAGATTTATTTGCTAACAGATACATATGTATATATCAAATAATCATCGATAAAAGTTATGAAATAAACCTTATCTCGATGTGATCTCATCCTTAAGGGTCTAAATAAATCAATGTGAATGATTTCTAATAGGGTTGTTATACTAATTGTTTCTTTAATAAATGATTTTTTAGTCATTTTTTTATATATAGTCTTCACACTTATTAAAAGTGTTTTCCTGAAATTCAAGCAATAACTCAAAGTTGACAATTTTTTTAAACTTTTTCTTACTCATATGTCCTAGGTGTTTATGTCATACATTTACATCAACATCAAAGACACAATATATAAGCAAAAGGGCCTTTATTTTTATTTTTATTTAATTTGAACAATCTATGTTTAACATCAACCGGTTCAGAAAAAGTTACTCTTTCATGCTCCCCAATGTTATCTTATTAGGGACAAACCTAACTTAACTTTTTTTAACTAAGGCAGTGACTGAAACTAAATTGCGCTTAATAGATGACACAATTAATATATTAGTCAATACTACGAGTGTGTCTTCTACATATATTCTAAAAAACCCAACCCCAAGGATATCTGAGAAAGTGTTATTTCTTATGTATATATGATGTTTTCTTGGTTTATGAATCTTTAGTACATAACCCCTTCTTTGCTCTTAAAGATGTGTAAGGTTGCTTTTGAATTGATTCACCAACCAGCCAATGGATGATCCATGTAGAAGCATTTTGAAATCACGTAGATTATATCCTCCTTCTCTATTTGGTCACGATGTTAGGTATTTTCACCGTTGGTTCTTTTGTTTTGATAATCACAATTGTAGTATCTATCACAATTGTCATTAACCGGGTGAACATACCCATGTTATTCACGCAATATGGTATCATATTTATCTGGATCGATATGATTCATGTACATAATGTATACGTGTTGTATTAGGACTAATAAATTTGACCCTTCGTGACCCAAAGAAGTCATGTTCAGGTAAGGGGCAAGGCACCTTGGCTTGGCTCTAGATCGTTCCAAAGTGACCCGATAATAACAGGAGGAGGCTGAGGGTTAACTCCTATGCATGCACACCCTAGGAATTGAACTCGCCATTGTGAGGTGAGGTGACAATTTTGGTTACAAGAAGAGGCCGAAGCCTAACACACATATCACACATGCACTCTTTGAGAGTCAAACTCCCCACCACCACCAGCGGTGCTAGAGAGCTATGGCTTGAGCGAACGCCCTCGGTGCCTCTAGATACTAATTTTTGAAATAACTTTTAAGAATACAATAATTAGGCAAACATAAACTGTGCTAACAATATTACATTTCAATTAGATGAAATTCCTGAATTTCATTAGGTATGACTCTCTACCTCTCTTTTCTCACTCGATAATTTCAGACGATCGATGAAGTTAAGGATGTTTCGATTCGATGAACCATCTTTGGTTCGCGTTATCCCGAGCCAAGTCCTTGAATCTCAATGCTTTGTCTCTCGTCTCCTTCCCTTTCTCTCCCTCCATCACCAAACTCACATGCCTCTTGAGCTCCTCCTTCTCTAACACACCATCCTCTTCTCTCTTCTTCGCACTTATGCCAATCCCCCACACGTGCTGCACCAACGTAGCATTTGTTGGTTGGTCGCTCCACTGAGGCACGCAAATCATTGGCTTCCCATTGTCCAATCCCTCCAACGTTGAATTCCAGCCCGAGTAAGTTACGAAACAACCAATTGAGGGGTGGGCTAAGACCTCTACTTGGGGCACCACTTGACTACGAGTCCTCTTTCTTTTACCACCTCTTCAAAACCGCTCGGAAAACCAGCATAGATTCCCAGAGGCCTCACTGCCCTTACGAAATAGTGTGTGGATTCCGATAGACCGATCGTTATCTCATCGATTTGTCCGGAGTTATCATGGCTAAGCTTCCGAAGGAGACATAGAGAACTGAGTTGGATGACTTTGAGTCTAACCAGTGTCTCTGCCGAGTAATTCACGCTTATTGTCCGTATCTATGCCTGCTATGTCTCCTTCGAATGAAATGTCATCGAAATTCTTGCTATTATCAAGAAATGCCGATGGGATCAATGGCCCGACGCCAATGAGGTTGATGTTAAAATCTTTCATTGCTGATACGATGCTATCTTCTGGACCATCGAAGGAATTGACAAGCACCCACTTGGTTTTTTGTTCTTCTACAGCGCGAAACATGTCGGAAAGTATTGAACGAAGGTGAGTGTAAGGATCATCTGGCAAGAGGAAAGACGGGAGGTCGGCGGCGACAAGAGGAGGTAAGCCAGGGAGCTGAATTTCGCCACGGAGATCAGAGAACAAATGTGAAAATTCGTGTATATAATGGTAATAGATGGAGACCACCGAGGATGCTTGAATCCATAGTAAAGCCGACGGCACCCCGAAGTCGGCGGCCACTCTCGCAACCCAAGGGAGAAGGAAATTATACACGATGCAAGAGACTGGGTTGCCGGAATCCGCAAAAGATCGGACGAGGTCAGAGAGAGACACCGAACCATGGTTCTCGAGCTGAGTGGGGTATTTGAGGTCCATAGTGGAGTCGATGTTTGGAGTTTCCTTAGAGTCGTCGGTGATGGTGACAAAGGAGATGCCAGCTATGGAGGCTCCGGCCATCGAAGAAAGCCGTTTGTAGGCCTTTGTGGTGGTGATGAAGGTGGCATCGACGCCATTGTGGGAGAGAACTTTGGCGAATTGCAGAGTGGGATTTATGTGGCCTTGTAAGGGGAAGGAGACGAGAAGAACACGAGGCTTCATTTCTCCTTTTCCTTGCATTTTAAATTTAGCTTCCCAACGTAGAAGAGAGTTCGTTTTTATAGTTCCGATTCAAAAAAAACAGAGCAGCGTGTGATGTTTCCGATGAAGCAACCACACATCTCAACGGTCTCCTCTCCATAACGAGTGGCCCTTGTTTCCTCTCATGGCCTCTTCATTATTTCTTCTCCGAAGCTCGAGAGTGAAAGATAGACATGAAAGGTTAATGTTAATTAAGTTGGAGGACGTGCATTAATAACATTTAATTTATTAATATTTCAAATATTCAATCGATCGATAAAAAATCACAAGTTAGGATGGCGGAGATAAGATAAAGTTTAGTCTCATATTTATTTGAAGAACGATTGAAACCCACATGTCATTTTATATAGTTGGTAACTCATTTACTTTGAGGTTGGAGAGGACATGCTAGACTCCACATGTGTGCATGCGCGTGTCGGGCTTGGGCTTAAGAATTGTCTTCGGTTTATCATTTTCCACAAAAAACTTTTGATTTAATGATAAAGAGTGCTTACGTGCGACACCAGTTACGAGATGAAGAGGTGTGTCGTTTGGTTCGGATCCACGATTCATAATCCAACACGTAGTCTATAAATAAACGATTAAAGCTCCCTAATCAATCATTGTTCATAGCACTCTCTTTCCTCTTGCCTATGTTCTCTACTCCCCTCTACCCATGGTATAACATGTGGTATGACTACTCTCAACAGTCCTTTACTCAGTCATAGCAACTGAGACGTAGTCGAGGTCGACTCGAAGTAAGGTATGTGTTTTTTTAGTTGCGTGTGTTTAATCTTACGAGCAAGGCACATGTACTCATACGTACTCATAGTGGGACGCTAATTTCTCTAAGTGAAGTTCACAAGGGTGACTCGTACATATAAGTTATTCTTCTAATTATTGCTTTTGCTTTTGTTTTTCGTACGGTTTGTTTATAACTTACTTTAGATCTGCGACTGTTGTTGTTGATTGGGGCATGTTTAGATTTGTTGCACATTGGTTTATTATGCATATATTTCTACGGTTCATGATAACAATCTTATAGAAATCAATATTTTTCGTAGTAAACATTTATATGATTGTTACTCTCCGACCTAAGATTGATTTGACCATTATGCTGAAAAAAGTCAATCGGTTCCCATTTTGAACACTAGCAACAATGTATAAAAAGTTGGTTAACGATGTTAGTGTTGTATTTGTATATCGAGTTGGATTATTCCTAACCCATGATATTGACCTAGAAGCTCAGATAAAAATGCCGAGTATAAGGAGAAGGACACCCTCATACAATCATATGTCAAAAGATTAACAAGCGTTACCGACACCCTATCTCTAGACTAATCTTGATACAGTATGCACCTTAACTGATACAATAAATAACATACGGTCTTATTTTCATTACTCGCTCTCCTCCTTTAAAAATTAGTTCGGAACACTTAAAACTTAACGACCCCAGACTTAATCTCACATATGACTTCATCAATGCTCATTCCCTACATATCACTTGAAATTCATTTCATGCTTCTAACTCTTATGTCAAGGCACCAAGTTGACCATTCATTGGAATACCAAGTATCTCGTGGATATCATGAAGTATGATAATCATTTCACCCCATGATATGGCATATAGAAGTTGTTTGTTTTTTGTTGTCAGCATTTGATAAAAGCGATCAGTAATACGTGATTTATTACTTCGTATAGTAAATTCACATGTCTAATTACCCCACTCATCCTAATTCTCAGGCCTAACACCCATCATTTTTACTGGTCAAACTCTACTCACAATATAAAGTGTATGGGTTGTTATCACTTTTTATATTTCGTGTAAATATATATATATATATATATATATATATATATTTATTTATTTATTTATTTATTTATTTATATTTATATAATACATTAGAATATAGAATATTGATTTCATTACATGTATAGAGAGTATTTAGATAAATTTATACTAAAGTTTTAAAGTACAAGTTCCTCCCAAATCTTATGTGCAATGTAACCTTTAAAGCTCTCAAATAATCCCAGTATATCAGGACATCTCTCATTTTCACTCTTTGCAATATCTATCTCAGTATCTAAGATTGATTTATACTCCTTGTAACATGAAGGGTCGACTTCCTCTTCTTATCATTGTTGTCTATGGGGCGTCCTTCATATGACATCATATTGTGTCTCTTAGATGAAGTGATGACGTTACGATCTCTTACCCTTGCCCTATCAACCATATTTACATAGAAAAAATATTTATGAGGTCTAACGCCTTAGTGAGAGCTCACACTTAATCATGTGTGTCTCATTCAAAGTAAGAGACACACCTAAAGTGGGAGACATGTTTGGGATACCTCTTTAATCCATGCAAGGGTAGAAATATCAAAGTTTTTCGGCACCGAGTAACCTCAAAAAATACTAAAAATTAATGAAAATTAATACAATAACATGAAATCAATAACATACCTCAACAAATCATAAAAACCATCCTTCCTTCCCTTTCTCTTATTGGTTATTCTCAAATTTACGGTTTTAACATATTTCAATTCATTTTTTCTAGTAGAAATAGCTATAAATCTACTACTACGTGCCTAAAATAAAGCGAGAAGCAAAGAACGACCCAAGGAATGAAAGAAAGTGGGAATTAAAAGTCGGTTTATGAAAGAGGAAGGAGAGTATCAAGTTTTGAGGTAGATACGTATTTTTGTAATTTTTGAAAATGACCATGGCATTTTTGGGAAAACCAGTGGGGTGTGCACGTATCAATCCTGTTTATATTTACTCTTGTGAGGTAGGCTTTTCTCTAGTATTGATTAAGTTTGTACTGCACCAAATGTGACCAGGTTCCATCTTTATTAATAGGGCTTCCCCTCTTAGAGGGCTCTGGGCTCTGCGTTTCATTAATCGGGTTAACAAGCTTATTAGATTCAGGTCAGTCTGCGCCAACTTAGTTATGAGACTTGTGGGTTGGGCATCCCATTATACCAAAAACAAAACATGGTTTTGGGTTTGGGTTTGGGCTTTAGATTGGTTTAAACTTTAATATGTTAAAACCGTTTGAGGTCCAAACTATTCGGAACACAGAAAAATATTAAAACTGTTGAAATTTATAAAAAATAAAACAAATATAAGGAACTGGTTGTTTGGAACCACTGGTTTTGGATCCATGAAAGGTAAAATCAGAACCAACCCAGGTAGTCCTCAGTTTTGGTTGTTGCCCAGTTTGGTTCTAGTTAGAACCACTGGGCATGTTCGGAACCGGCCATGTGTAGATGAAGTATTGAACCTACGGCTTAACTTATATTAAAGGTGAGGCAACATGTGGCTCACCCCAATTTTCGAAAGAATATTTAAAAAAAAAGTATAGTCCACGATTAAAGCCCAGGTTTACAATTATAATCCACAGTTTAAACCATGGGCTATCTCTACTCTTTTGACTACCACACTAAAACTATTGTTTAATCTATATAAACCGTAGTAGCTTGCGAGTAACGGCCTTAAACTTTAATTGAAAATGAGGTGCATGATGGTGCTCACCAAGATTGGTTCACAAAGCCTATTTTATTACCAAGTAAAGGAAAGAACGTCAACATGTCCGATGCATCCGGACCCTATTTGAGATCTGATTAGTCTGATTCAATATCCAAACTCGTTTCGGGTGAGACAATTTTGGATCGAATTTCTTGATATGCGCAAAATAAGTAACCAATAACCGATAGGATTCGAATCCTATAGTAATATAGGAGTTGAACCCGAGGTGTAGTTTGGTTAAAATGAAGAAATATTCTGTGTGATAAAAAGATACATGTAAAGCAGGTACTATCTTAAATAAGTAATAGCTTAAGTATGAACTTGCTGACAATATCAAGTTCGACATGAAACCCCAACATGAACACGACCAATAAAAGATCATGTTTCTCCACCTAAAGTGGCAAAAGAAGCAAGCACAAAGAACACTACAACCTTGTTAGAGGTTCAACTCGCAAGTTGTTGGTCATGAATTCCATGCCCTGGACATGCATTTGGTATCAGCCTGAACATTGTATCAGAAGAAAATGGAAAACACGATAAATATTGAATGCTAATCGTGTTGACCTGTTTAAACAAACATTAAACACAAACTTGACCACAAATGTGGCTTTTCCAACCTTATCATTTCAGTTGATACAGTGTTGGGTCATTTCATGTGCAATGACGTGCTTCTGAAACTTAGTACCCGACCCGAAATGCGTATCTTACTTTATGACCAGCAGCTTCGTTGAGAAGCAATCCCTTAAAGTCGGCCTCGAATTCTCACAGCGGGATGGGAAGAGGAAGGAATGACTAAACCACCGTTAAAATGCTAAACCCAGGTTAGGTTTCCTACACTATAAAGCCTATTCGCGGGTACGTCTAGGGTTTCTTGTTAGTCATCTCTCTCTCTCTGTGTTGTGTGTTGATACTGAGTTGGGTTCCTTTTTGATGGAGACCCAAGCAATAAACTCGTCTCTGCTGAAATCTAGGGTTTGAGGAGGAAGAAGAAGGTGAAAGCGCTAGACATTCCCTTCTTCGATCTCGGTCAATCTCTCTCTTGAGTCATGGCTCGCGTGGAGAACTCATTCGCCCTTCTGTTGGACGATGAGACTGACGATATTGGTGCTCTCCTAGCCTCTGCCGCTGCTAAATCGGCCGTTTCAGAGAAGAAGCAGGAGCCTACGCCGCCGGCCCCTGCCCCGGCCCCGTCCAAGCTTCCCTCCAAGCCACTTCCACCCACTGAGGCTGGTATGGATTCTCCAACTTCATCTGATTATTTGTTGTTGATCTTGTCGCTCCTAGCATTATGTTATTTTGTTGTTTATCATTTTCTTCCTTGCGTGGATGATCGGTTTCCTTCAATGTGTTGTTTTGCTGAATCCTCCATTTCTATGGCTCGTCACGCCGGTTAGCGTTTTTCTCTTATTTTGCTTTTGCTGTAGTTTTGGTCTTGATTTTGGAGTTTGACTTGATTTTATTGATTATGGTGGGATTTACTTGATTTAGTTAAGGCTGAGAGGGGACGGGGAAGAGGTGGCAGAGGACGTGGATTTGGAAGGGGCGGTGTTGATTCTGGGAACGGTGGTCGGGAGAATAATGACTATTTTGACGATGCGCGCTTACGCTCCAACGCTTACCAGAAGAATGCCGGAGGCGACCATGATGGGAAATCGTTTCAGGAAGCCGGCCGTGGACGGGGTCACGGCCGCGGGAGAGGGCGAGGCCGGGGTCGGGGTCGGGACTTTCACGATGGTCGGGAGTTTGGGAATGAAAACCGAGCTTACGGTAACGAAGGGGGAGATAATCAAGGAAATGATGGCGGAGAAGGGAAGGATTATGAGGACATGAGCGGGCCGTTCAGGAAGGAGAACAGGCCGTATGGGGACGAGAATAGGGGATTTGGTGTCGAAAGCAGGAACTACAAAGTCGGAGAAAGGGCTCAATATGGTGAAGGTGGACAGAGTCCCTATCGAAGAACTGATGGATGGAATGATGTTGAACAGAAGCAGCCGGAAAGTGATGAGAATAAGAAACCCGTTACTGGTATTGAAGCAACTGGATGGTAATCACTCCTTACGTATTAACCTTGCGTTCTTTCATGAATCTTAAGGTTATTGTTCGACTCTAAGATTGTCTATTTTCTATTGTCATATTTCAAAATGTAGTCATTTATCACGGAAAAATATTACGAGTTTGTCAGAAAAGCGTGTAATTTGCTTTATCTACCTTTATTATGTGTGTAATTTGTTTGGGGTCATTTATGTGGATTCCATGTTTAAAAGTTGGCTTTTTTGTTATGCAATATGGAACCTATCCTCCTTTCGTGATAGTGTGATTTCCCTTTTCTTCTTTTTTATTGTTCTTTCCAGTATTTCAAACATCGTGGTACATTTATAGAATTCAGGATTTCCCCCGACACTGTATATTTGAATAGATGCATGCCAGTTGATGGGCAGAAGCACATAGTTGCGTCAAGGAAATTAGGCATTCAGCGTTAATATGGGGGCGTTTTCTGGTAAGATGGATGCTATATAATGGAAGGTGTTGAATGAGAATCTGGCACTAGTGTGTGCAAGTGGGTTCTCTGTCAAGTGTACATTCATTGTGTATTGGTCTAGCTGAATGCTGATAAAATGCAGCATCCAACAAAATTGTCCACCTTAATTCCATTGCTGATCCAACAGTAGGAACCATCCTTTGGGTTACTGTCCATAGAAACTAGAGCATGAGGCTTCCACTAAAGATAATGGTCTAAAAAACATACTACGGCCAGATTCCTGCCTTGGACAAAGGTCCAGCGAACTCGCCGGAATCACAGAATGGCCAGATTCCTTGCCAATTGTGTGCATGGCACAAGCAATGGGTTCATGATTTGCACAGCTGGTTTCTTTTTTTTTATTTCAATGAGAATTTGGCCTTTCTACAAAGCATTCATCTGTAACAGATCTGAATTACATCTCCCCTTATCAAGCGGGCAATATTTATAGGACATCCCTCATACCACTTTATCTAGAGCTGACATCCCACAACGTATCTATATGTCTATCTTCTTGCGGACATAATATTGTCTGATACATTCCAGATCCATGTGGTACAGTATGTTTCTGGGTCAATATTACTGTTTGTCAAAGCGGGTCCATTAGTGTATGCTTATGAGAAGCACAATTTGGTCATCAATTAGCACTCTGCATGAACTGATCTTATTGAAGTTGTTACTGTTGATCAACTTGTGGTACTTATTGGACGTTAATGATCAGGGATGTTTCTGAGGCCATTGAGGTACCAAAAGTAGAGGTCGAGAATAAGTCTGAGCAACTTGATTCTCATGACCCAGTTGACAAGAAGGTTGAAGGAGATAAGGTTAGCCACCTTTCATGCTTTTCCACCTTTGAACAGTGGTTCTTTTATCAATGTTCTACTCAATACAAACCAATGCAGGAAATGACCTTGGATGAGTATGAGAAGGTTCTCAGTGAGAAGAGGAAGGCTTTACAAGCACTGAAAACTGAGGAGAGAAAGGTTACGTTGGATAAGGACTTTCTCGAAATGCAGCTTCTTGAGAAGAAAAAAGATTATGACAGTGTGCTGAAATTGGTGAATTTCCTTCTCTTTGTTGTCTACATATTTTGTTAATTTAGTTATTTTATTAGTCTTAACTTGTTGTGTCCTTGATGCTTTCAGAAATCTGAGAAAGAGAAACTCAAGAAAAAGGATAGTCTTGATAAAGAGGAGAAAGTTCGGAAGGTTGTGCCCTCTCCGATCACATACATTTGTTTTTAATCACTTCCTTGTGGATTACTATTGGTATATCTTACCTGATTAGTATAGAATGGAATCATTGTTTTCTTTCTCCCTTCTTATGCTGTATCTTCTAAAGAATAACTTGTGAAGGTTATCAATGGTAGCTTTCTACTATAAAACGTTTTGTATCTGAGAGACCAGATGCAGACTAGACCTCTGGAACTAGGAATGATTAGTTTAGAATCTTTAGATTCATATAGATCTTGTTTAGCCTTTGCAGTTTTTGTGATTGGAAGTTATGATGGTGAATGTTTAGAATTTTACGGTGCTTCTCTTTGACAATAACATAAATGAAGGTTAGTGGGCTTTTAGATTATGGTTGGTTTTTGCTTTGGATGGTGTCCACTTAATGCGATGCTGAGAAGGTATTTTGTACTAAGAGCTAAAAGACAATTTGGGAAACTCATAAGATACTCACTATGCATTAGTAATCCGTCTACTACCAACACAAATAAGCATTCAACTAGCAACTTCTTGGGATTTAAATTCCTGTTATTCATTGACCAGTAAAAATTTCTGCTCCAAAGTAAGGTGAGGGTCCCCCACAGAGGCAAGCTTACTGGCTGGGAGTTGGCTTTGAGAGAAGGTTAGGTGTTAAATACCCAAGTTTGCCATCTGCTAGTGGTCTGCCTAATTCTAGCTTGTGTATCAAAAAATAGTCGAATGTGTCAATGGTGGGAAAGCCCAATTCTGTTGCAACTCTTTGTTCTGAACAACAATAAGGGTATTTGTAGAAAATCACGGTGAAGTAAGATTTCACTTGCTCTTTTTGGAAATCCCAAGTAGATATGCCAGAGTCAAAAGGTGGCTTGATATTTTAGAATTTTCTGGAATATGTTAAGTAGGTATGCTATAATTAACTTTTTCAAATTCATTTGAACATAAGATGGATAAGAATCAGGATTGAGAATATATGGATTTCATGCCATAAACAAGATTTATGAACAATTCAATTCCCTGGTAATTTGAATGCCCACTTTTATGCCTACACTTTTGGTAACTGTACACAAATTTCCAAGAGATAAGATTAAGATGAGTACTTATTACCATAAGCAGGTTTTGATGATTAAATTCTTGCCATGGGTAAACTTTGCTCCATATGTGTTCTCTGTCAGTGAATTACTTCATAGATTTCTACTTTGGTGTTCGGGGTTGGATATATTTTCTTACAATGCTGTAAGTATTGTGATACACAACACTTTCACAAAGGCCTAGTATATGATGTTTATGCTTTTTGAACGAGAACTAAAGAACAAAACAATTTCCAGGAAACTCCTCGTCCCTGGATTTTTATGATATGGTGGCTATTTAATATACAGGTCCCTGTATACTATCCCAAGGTGTTTCCTTGTGACACTCTCTGATGTGCTTAGATGTATAGGGAATTAATGAATATCCGGTGTTGGCAATATGCATGGTGTTCATATTCACTCTTCTTTGCTCCTAGTTTTCCGATTTTGTTTCCTTTTTTTGTTTGTTTTCTGTTCAGTAAGTATAGGAGGGCCAGAATGGTGTATTGGCATGTTCCACAGATCACCCTCACCAACTGCTTCATCGGTAATTAAACCACGCTCTTTACTAACATCTGATAGATCCTTTCTTGCAGTCTGTGAGCATAAATGAGTTCTTGAAACCAGCTGATGGTGAGAGGTACAGTGGCCCTTCCCGTGGTCGAGGTCGTCGAGGACGTGGAAGAGGTGAAGGCGGAGGTCTTCCAGGAGGTTTTGCAAGGCGATTGACTGGTGCTGATAACATCCCCGCCCCATCTATTGAGGATCCCAGCCAGTTTCCGCAATTGGGTGGGCAATGAAAAACCTTTGGTGGTGATGTTTTTTGGTAGGACAGTGGCTTTTCATTTTGTCTTTTTTTTTTTTTTTTTTTTTTGCTTCAGATGCCCTTTCAGATGGGTTTATAGTAGGCATCTGTCTGTGGTCCTTTTCTACGATATTGGGCATGCTTTGGGTCGAAACATGATGCTAAGAATCTGAGTTTTTATCATCTTTTACAAAAAGTTTTCAATATGTCTGTTAGAAAATTTAGTAGGTTTGGCATATCTGCCCAGGAGTTTGCTTCCTTTTGTGTAAAGCTATATGTTCTTTAAGAGTGCTCAGTTTCTTCCATTAATTGTTGAATTGTAGTCTACGACTCTAGGCAGACGGATTTTGTTATTGATTGAATTCTGGTTGTCTGTCATTTCTCACCGATCCTTGTTCAATTGCGGATCAGATCAGGTTACTTGCTGCCTTTTTGCGTTGTAAATAGTGAAGGGCGCTAAGCCCATTAGCTCAGTTCATTTTCTGGTGAGCAAATCATATATTATATACTGAGAATGAGCTCCAAGAGATTGATTTGGACCTTTTGGATTTTGGAATCTCAATGTACAGACACGAATAGATCTTCCAGTAAGCGGGCTCTAAAGATTATCTTTTTCCTTGAATAGACTAGAGAGACCCACCGTGATCGGTTACTTTTCTGTTAATAGTTTATCTGAAATGGCTAGAAAAAGCTTATGATAGGGTACCGAGGGAGGTTCTTTGGAGAACTTTGGAAAAAAGCGGTATCCCATTGACATATATTAACCTTATAAGAGACATGTATGATGGTGCAAAAACATGTGTGAGGACTCATGAAGGAATGACAGACTTCTTTGAAGTTAATATTGGGTTACATCAAGGATCAACTTTAAGTCCATACTTATTTATAATGGTGATGGATGAGTTAACAAAACATATTCAAGATGAAGTACCTTGGTGTATGTTATTTGCAGATGACATTGTATTAGTGGAGGAGTCTAAGGAAAAAGTTAATAGAAAATTGGAACTATGGAGAGAAACATTAGAAAACAAAGGCCTCCGACTTAGTAGAACAAAGACAGAATATATGGAATGTAAGTTTGATCATTTGGCTACTTCAGAGGACATAGAAATTAAAATTGGCACACATTGCATTCCCCAAAAGGAAAGTTTTAAATACCTAGGATCAATTTTTCAAAGTGATGGAAGAATTGATGGAGATGTTACACATAGAATTAATGCTGGTTGGTTAAAATAGAGAGGAGCATCAGGTATTCTTTGTGATAAGAAGATACCATTAAAATTAAAAGGTAAATATTATAGAGCAGCAATTAGGCCTGCCATGTTTTATGGTTCTGAGTGTTGGGCAGTTAATCATCAACATGTACAAAAGATGTCTGTGACAGAAATGAAGATGTTGAGATGGATGAGTGGCCATACAAGAAAAGACCGTATACATAATGAGGTTATTAGAAACAAATTAGGAGTGGCACCAATAGAGGATAAAATGAGAGAACATCGTTTAAGATGGTTTGGACATATAGAAAGAAGATCAAAAGAAGAACCTGTAAGAAGGTTAGAAAAACTAAATTTGGAAAGTATTAAAAGAGGTAGAGGACGACCACAAAAGTGTTGGAAAGAAACAATAAAGAATGATCTAGTTTATTGGGAGTTAACTGCTAACATGGCACACGATAGGGATCTGTGGAAACAAAGAATCCATGTAGCCGACCCCGTCTAGTATGGGAAAAGGCTTAGTTGTTGTTGTTGTTGTTGTAGTTTATCTGAAATGGCTCCTCCGGTCTAAGGATTGCCCTTATATGGGTTGTGATTCCAGAGGGTCTATTGCCAGTCTGGTCCGGGATCTGCTGGTATTGCAGGTAATGAGGTTTTCTTTTAAAGTGTCAAGTGAGCAGAGGAACCAGACATTGATTCTACCTCAAGTTGATGGACGATTCGCTTTGTTGATAAAGCCCGCTTGAATTCTAGGTGGCTGATGTTTATTTTTAAATTGGCAAAGCTGGAGCTCCCTATTAGATGTGTGAGATGCCTCAGTGCCTTCTCATTTGATCTCATTGGAACTCTTGACCTAAGGTTAGTGAACCCAATGATATACAGTGTCACCTGTCAACGATCAGACCGTTATTGCTGATTTTCTCGCTTCAATCATTTGTGGGCTTGCCTACGACTGGTGAATGTTAGGTTTCGCTTGAGTAGAATCCTTAACCAATTTACCCAAGATTGTTTATATGCTTAGATCTTATGCGCTAATTTCCTTTTGGTCTAAAGCATGCTTGAAAATCTATAGGCTTTGGAATCAGGTTCTGCTGCTTTATGTCGGAATCCTTTTGTTTGTAAATATACAACTAGACGTCTCCAAATGAAGCACAATGGTGACTATATACCCATGTAGGCCCCCACTTATAAGGGATATGGCTTGTGCATTTTGGTTTTAATATACAAGTTAAAAGCTCAATTAAAGGAATCAGCCTAATAACTCAAGAGTACGGGTGGCAATTTTAGGTGCGATCCAAAAAAAATCCTTGTTCGTGGCATGTTCAGGTTGATCCACATCCAACCCGAAAACTAGATATTAATTATACTATATATAGTTATATCCGTAAATGCATATATTACTCTATGTATATGCAAATTTGATATATATTTATATATAATTCAATACATATATGTTTATGCGTATATTTCTATATACGTAACACAGATAATACACACAATATGTGCATACATATCTACGAGTATATACACACAAGCACTCACGCACATAAGTATATATAATAAATGGGGGTTTTCCTCTGTCTAGGTTGACCCGATGTGGGTTGCCTTTGGGTTTACATAATGGACCTGAATAGTAAATCAGGTTGGGTTTGGCTCAACCTATTTTTTTTATCCGAACCTGAAGTGACCCAACCCATCGACCCAATTTACCGCCCCAAGTCGAGAATGCTTGTGTAGTATGGAGTTCACCTGGATAAGTCGTGGTTTAGATGAGATCTCATTTTATTTATTGTAGTGACTATTTCCAATTACAGGTCTGTCCAGCCTTTTTAACTTGCAGAATTTAAACGTATGGGTCTTCCAGGTCATCTTGCAGAAGATCCAGTCTCCTTATTTCAGCACAGTAAAATGTTAGATTTATAGAGGGTTTTGTATTACATTTTATTTGCATTGATTATTATAAAATAGTGTTCTATTTGCAATTAACAATACATATCGCTTAAAGTTCATTCATTATGAAGAATATTGAACCCTTTAATACCCACCCACATGATGACATTCCTTTGATCTTCACTTGCCGAGAGTATCTTTACACCAGAACCACTCACAGAAGATTCGTCTTTGACATATGCTTCACAAGATGAAAGGTTTGTACAAGCGAATCTGATCTATACACAACGCCATATGCCAGAATCCTCCGGGCCAGCGCGATATCTTGTTGAGCTAAAGGTCGGTCTAATTTGGTCCATCTCAACCACTTGGTCTGGGCTAAAAGCAGGTTCTATCCTTTTCGTCAGCATCTATGAGCATTGCATTTTCCTTTCTTTTAAACTGGGCCGTCGCGTGCTTACGTTGATAAGACCATAACGACACATGATCTGGGTTATGTGAAAAACAAAAAATTCATGTAGAAAACCCCATCTAAACAAACAACACCTAAGCCTTTTTCCATACTACATGGGGTGGGCTACGTGGATTCTTTATTTCCACAGAGCCCTATCATGTGTCATGTTAGTAGTTAACTCATAATAAGCTAGATCATTCTTTATTGTTTCTTTCCAACACTTTTGTTGTCGTCCTCTACCTCTTTTAATACTTTCAAAATCTAGAATTTCATACCTTCTTAAAGGTTCATTTTGATCTTCTTTCTATATGTTCAAACCATCTTAAACTATATTCTCATTTTATTCTCTATTGGTGTCACTCCTAATTTGTTTTTAATAACCTCATTATTTATACGGTCTTTTCTTATATGACTACTCATCCATCTCAACATCTTCATTTCTTTCACAGACATCTTTTGTACATGTTGATGATTGATTGTCCAACACTCTCAACCACAAAACATGGTAGGTTTAATTGTTGTTCTATAATATTTACCTTTTAACTTTAATGGTATCTTCTTATCACAAAGAATACCCGATGCTCCTCTTCATTTTAACCAACCAACATTAATTCTATGCGTAACATCTCCATCAATTTTTTCATCACTATGAAAAATTAACCCTAGGTATTTAAAACTTTCCTTTTAAGAGATGCAATATGTACCAATTTTAATTTCTATGTCCTCTGAAGTAACGAGATGATCAAACTTACATTCCATATATGCCTTTGTTCTACTAAGTCGAAAGCCTTTACTTTATAATGTTTCTCTCCATAGTTCTAATTTTCTATTAACTTTTTCCTTAGACTCCTCCACTGACACAATGTCATATGCAAATAACATACACCAAGGTACTTCATCTTGACTATGTTTTGTTAATTCATCAATCACCATTATAAATTATAAATAAGTATGGACTTAAAGTTGATCTTTTATATAACCCAATATTAACTTCAAAGAAATATGTCATTTCTTCATGAGTCCTCACACATGTATTTTTGCACCATCGTCCATGTCTCTTATAAGGTTTATGTATGTCAATGAAATACTTCTTTTTTCCAAGGTTCTCTGAAGAACTTCCCTCGGTACTCTATCGTAAGCTTTTTCTATATCAATAAATATCATGTGAAGGTCTTTCTTTTTTGTTCTAAAATGTTCCATAAGACGTCTCAAAAGGTGAATCGCTTCAACAATAGATCTGCCTGAAATGAATCCAAATTGGTTCTCTATTGTACTCGATACTTGTCTTAACCTACGTTCGATAATTCTTTCCTATAATTTCATAGTATGACTCGTTAACTTGATACACTGATAATTCACACAATTCTGAATCTCCCTTGTTCTTGAATATGGGTGTAAGTGCTCGTTCTACATTCCTCAAGCTTCTTTTGGTTTCTTCATATTTTATTAAATAATCTTGTGAGCCAAGTGATTCCTATTTCTCCTAATATTTTCCAAGCTTTTATAGGAATATTGTTTGGTCCTATTAGTTTACCACCCGTAATATGTTTAAGAGCCTCTTTGACTTCATTCTTTTGAATACTTCAGTAGAAATTGTGATTTATATACTTTTCTGATTTGGCTAACTCTCCTAAGTTAATACTAACATCTTATTTTCGTTAAAAAGCTTATAAAAATAAATTTTTCATCTATTTTTTATATCATCATTTGATATTAGAATTTTCTCATCCTCGTCTCCCGCCTTTTATTTTACACTACTTCACTCTACCACCAAGTTCTTTTTGTGCCGGTATAGCTTAGTTGTTGTTGCCACTAAACTGGGCTTCCATGTGCTGCCGATAAATCTTCCTGGCTGAAATCACGGAAAATATGAATCAATGATGACTATTATTTCGGTCAAACATTGTGTGCAGCCTAACAATCCTTGGTTAAAAACCAAATGTACTTTGTGTTATCGTAAGCCTCAATATTAACTCTATGAGAAAGACTCCCAATTGGACAGTATGAGAGTCTGTTAGACGAAAGTCCAATAAGGTGTAAGACATTAGATTAGATGGTGAATACTTTAAAAGAGATTAAAGAACACACCCAAAGTATTTGACAGAAATGCAGTCTTGCTTTCAACGATCTTGTCTTTCTGAAATCAAAAGCTAATATGACAAATGTATATGTGACGGAAGGCCTGGTTTTGGTTATATCTTAATTTAGTAAGCGAGCAATGTACCAGAAGTTTCCACGAGTCTACCCTCTGTCACTCCTGAAAAATATACTCGACGGTGGATTATTCATCCGTTAACCCATCTCGAATAAGTCAGTAGAGGGTCATGTAAAGTTTATAAACTGCTGGCAACTCCTACTTAATTCCAACAACTTGGCCTTGCCAAGGGGTCCGCTCACAAGTTAAAATCATAAGTTCGACACCCGGGGCATGCATTGGCTTCAGCCTCAAAAATTTTGTGCCCAAAAGAAAATCTATATTCATGAAAGAATGAAACTATTATAATCATTTTGTTCTAGACAATGAAAATGAGCCATTTTGTACTATGACAATCGGGATAGATAAAAAGTTGACTTACTTTAATCCTATCAGAAAAAACCTAAGTTTAACGAGTAAATCACCTGAGTTGCTAGTGAACTCCAGTGATAGAACAGCATATCATACATCGGAAAAAAGCATTGCTCAAAGCCGCGTGCAGTACACTTCAACAAAAGGGTTGTCATGTGGCCTCTTGATCCATGACCGTTCCCTTGCTTCCAGATGCATCCATTAGGCCGCTCAAATTAGCCAAGAAAACCACCCTTTTATCTATAAATGTTGACGGGAAGGCATCGAGCACCAGACTGTAGGTACTGTTTTTTTCTTTTACATTAGTGACTTTGATAAATATAGTAGTGGAGTAGTGAACAAAATATTATTTTACATGACAAAATGAGTTCTTTTCAACATCTTGTTCCCATCTTTTCAATTGCATCTTAAGTGATCTGTCAGAAATCAAGAAGTTCTCGAGTAAAATTGAAGAATCATCAATAAGTCTGCCAAGTTTTTCTCATTTCCTGCAATAAAGAAAAGCGCTATACTTTTAACTGACATGCTCTATTGGTTAAAAAGAACTTACCAGGAAGTAGAATTTGTGCAACAATCTTTGCTCCTACTTTGTAGCACTTATCCGCTTATTTTGCTTCATTTTCTGTTGTTGTATAGGCTTCTTACCAGGATTATGATTCAGACGTCCCAAAACTTCAGAGGCAGTCTCCATTCCTATTGAATTACAATTGAAAATTTCCATGTTAACACGAATGTAATGATAAGAAATTGCTGTGGTGGAAAAGAAAAGAATGATTCGAGTAAAGGTGAACTTTGAAGAGTCATTTACACTCCTTTCCCTTGAAACTAAAAATATATTTATGTCTCATCCCATCATAAACAAAATACCAGTTGATTCAGGGAAAGTTTAACTGGAGAAAATTATTTGAGACAATATTCATCAATAACTCCAATAGAGTTCTTTTACAGTCAAATCTTAAGAAAGCTTATATCCGATACCTTCAAGAGTTTGTTGTGAGATTTACTGGAAAAACAATCCACTCGAGAAGGAAGTAGCCAATCTGTCATTAATTGAGAATCTTTATTCTAAAAAATGTATTCTTCTTTACAAAAATTTGTTTGCAATACACTTTCTTCTATTAGCAATTCCCTCTATGTTTAGTGCTTTCTTCTTTTCATTTGAAACTGATAGAATGGGAGAAAGAAGGAGGACGAGATTAGATTTCCCCTAAGATGATTAGAGTCTGTAAAGTATTCATAATTTCATTCAGCTGCCATGCTTCTAAGGACGAGATTAGATTTCCCCCAAGATGATTAGTCTGCAAAGTGTTCATAATTTCATTCAGCTGCCAAGCTTCTAAAACCCTCAATTGAGCGACATTTATGTGTGTTCAATCACGTGTAGCTGATCTGTGTTATGCCTAATGGTCAAATATGATTCTTGTCATTCAGGTAAATTACTAGGCAAACATCACATTATATCCATGAAGCAAGATGAAGATTTAAATCATCAAAGAAATAGCAGCTGACCGGCTATACGAAAAGGATTACCTGCCCAATAAGCACCATGAACATAGCCATTGAAGTCAAAACTTGTATACTCCCCTGTAAAATACAAAGGTCCAACAGGAGCCTAAACCAATGCAAAAAATGATGAGATAATGTTTGTTAAATTTTGAACTGAATGTAATTCCAACACATTTGCAATTGCAAGATAATAACCTTTAGCTTGTCAAAATCATCTTCCGTTACACCTATAGGCCAGTTACTGTAAGATCCACACTGAAGCCTGTCCATTCCCCATCTCGGAACTAGAATTTCCGATGCATCAGGAACCTCAGAACCAAACATTCTTCGAAGTACACCCAGTGCTTCCTTCTTGGTTACATCATCAGGCTGGCGTTCAATACGCCGGGCCTCATCGTCTGTAACAGTTGCAATAAGTATATTTGATCCTGGATATTGTTTCTCCAAATGCTTTGATATCAAACAAGTGAAACAGAGTTCAGAAACGTATCAATCACTAAAGCATTTAAGTGAAATAAGTATTACTAAAACTGAGTAATATGGTAGCTCATATTTTGAAAGAAAAATCCTACCTGCCAAAAAGTAAAGTAACCCCGTCTTTCACTTGCATATACAAAAAATTCAGTTCCTGGGCCAGAGGGCCAGAATTTGAATGGGAATCTCAGATATATCTTCGTGAAGATCACCATGTCAAACTTAAAGATAGACAACACCTTCCATCTCTAAGTCCAAAAAATCCCGTGGGAACAAAAGAAGCAGATGTTAGTGTCAGATCCCTTGCATGGGAGCAGCATGAATAGAAGTACACTTTGAAAGCTTAACTACACTTACAGGCAATTCAGGCATGAAATGAATGAGCCTGCTTTGTAAAACACCTAAACTAACTGATAGAATCACATATTCTGCACTGTAGGAAGTACCATCTTCAGCAAAAACCTCAACGCCATCATCCCCATATTGAATTTCTCTAACAACCTGATAGTAATTGAAGTTAGTCTAAAATCACACCTTATGATTTGGGAAATCACAGTTGAACGCTAACAGTACCTTCCTCAGATTGAGGCGAGCATCGGTTAGTTTCCCATTAGTTGATTCTAGAAACTGTCCAGCTAATCTATGAACGACATACTCATATCCCCTCTCATCAGCAACAAAGCGTTCAAATGGACCATAATATGATCTCGTCGGAAGGGGCAGTACACTCTTCAAACTTGTCGCTCTTGGGGGTTCTGAGAAATCAGAAAAGAATAATGAAGGTATAAGGTCTTACCAACAAATTCAAACGCATGACACATATGCCCCTGATGCTGATAAGTAGAATTTTGGAAATACCTCCCATCTCAATGTCAAAGCTCATATAGTCTATGGCCATTCCCAGAGGTGTTTCTGGAACACTGTACAATTATGAGTGGCTATCAAATTCCAAATGAGTGTAAGCATCCTATCAAAATAATTTTTCGGACTAACAACCAAGAGCAGCAATAAGGCTTGGTTATTGAAAGATGACTAACTATCCAAAAATGCGTTGTGCGGTCAAAGCAGAGACATCTTCTTCATTGTTCTGTCGTATCAATGCTGCAAGGTTTGAGCTGAAATTGTACGAAGCCTCTTGCTTTTCAGACAGGTCAAGAACCACGGAGTTAGCGACAAGATTACCACTGATAACAATAATTCAGCAAACTTAATATCAAATCAAAGAAAGTGAGTATCTAATTAAAAGATAACAATAAGATTACCACTGAATACTAAAAATTGAGTGCAGAATCGACTATGAAGATTCCTAGATAGCAATCATGCTACCACCAAATAAAATAATAATCGAATATAAAAATCAATCAGAGAAGATGGGTAATTAGATTAGTGGTCAGTTTCAAGAAGTCGAAAAAGAAAGAAAGGAGAGCTCGACTTTGCATTGTAGTAATTGGAAGAGAGATTGGTGTAGTCGGATAAGAACGTCCGGAGTCCGCACTCATTTGCAAGCTCTAGTATGGGATTCAAGTGAAGCCCACCAATGCCGTCGATCCAATTCGCACCAATCTCAACAGTCTTTCCTGCAAAGACACGCTTGTGCATCCTGCCACCAATCCTATCACTGCCCTCTAATATCAAGAAGTCCGCAATCCCATTTTCAGCGATCTTCTTGGCGGCCATGATACCTAATGGAAACGAAATAAGTAAGCATAAAATGGGACATCGAGATGAGGTTATACCACAACATCTCTTCTTATCCAACTTATTTTGATAAAGTGGGCATTTAAGCATAAATTCACTAAAAATCTGAAGATGGGCTTTTGCTGAAAATGGATTTCGAGGGCATGGAATGATTAGACGCAGAACATACTTCTTATATACTCTCTTTGCACTTCTGGGAAGAGCTTTTCTGGGGACCAAAACAACGTATGGAAATGAGGACATATTACAATATACCGTTTTTCTGTATGGAGTGGTCGTTTAATCTTAAGAACTCAAGAACATCATACTTTTGATATTTTTCTTTTAGACTTCCTTGCGAGATATAAGTTGGAATGAATTGAATACTGAATGAAGCAACAGCAGAACATCCTAACATATCCCACTTTTCTAGACAAAGTGGGGAGGTTAAGCATGCATGAATTTCCAAAACCTGGAATATGGGTGTGCACCTGACATCCCTGCTCCAATTATGATCACCTTGTGAGGAGTTGTTGACGACGATGATAACACTGAGGGGATGGAAAGGAAGAGAATGAATAGGGACGTAAAGAAAGCCATGCTTGGTCCAGACGGATAGTGATGCGATTCCGTTAATGAATTCGGAGAAAATTTGTATAAGGAGCTTCTTCTTAGCGGCACCGAGGGAAGATGGACGCTTGGCCACTCCAAAATGCAGGGAATTATCCATAATTTATTCAAAGAATGTCTCTGAATGGGTACTGAATCGGGTCGTACATACAAAATGTCTCCGGAATCATGTTACATCTTGTACTATATCGTAATATTCACACATTGGCTCTAGGGATGGTAATGGAGCGGGTCGGGACGGATATACCTGTACCAGCCTTGAACCAAACCTTAACAGGGTGGGTACAGATTCTGGTTTTCTTTTTTTCAAGAGTAAGAGGGTGGGTACAGAACAGAGCATATGCATGTTTTCATTATATGTGTGTGTGTGTGTGTGCGGGCGTGTATGTGTGTATACGTTATGTAGATACATTTGGAGTCACAGAGGTCCGGTCAATATAGCAATCCTTAAACTATTTGGAAGGCTAAGAGATGAGAATGCTCCGATATCCCAAGAAGGACAATAGCTGGGTACTATGTTGCATGAAAACGAAAACAAGACATGAGAAACAACAAACCTTCAAAATTTGGGAAACGGAGAAACATATATCTAACAAATGAAAAACAAAAATATTTACATGTTCCAACAATGAATTTAATATCTAATTACATTAAACATACGCGCATATGCGCACACACACATAAAAGAATGCATCTACTTTTCAGCGTCGAATTGCATCCCTCTCTTCGTTGAGAAAAAAAAAACTCTAGCTGGGTAAAGCATAAAAGATGGACACAGGTGGGTGTAGATGGCCTTTCTCCATTCGGGTGGACCGAACGGCCTCGGATATCCAAAGGCAACAGAAAGAAGAACAGGGACAATATACAAACAGGATACTAGCCGATCAGCTGTAAGAGAATTGTCCATTTTAAGGGAGAGCCCTAAGGTGAAGGGTCGGAATTCGAGATGCTAAGGACCATTCTCACTCTCCGTAGATGAACCTTACAGAGGAACTGTTATCTGCGGAAGATAGCAAGTGCTTGCTTTCCTAACTTTGTGTCCGTGATTCCATTTTTGTTTTCTACAAAATTTTGTGTGAAAAAACACTTCGTGTCTTAACTAAAATTCTGTCAAGGGTCTAGACATAGTCGCTTGGATACTCTTTATCTCATGTTGGTTAGAGTATTAATGGTCGTGTGGAAGTTGAATGCGCAAGTGATCATGCCGTGGAGATTTGCAGCATGTTCATCAAGTTAGACCTTGTGCTAAGCAGTGGATCAATTATTGGTCTTATTGTGACCTGGTAGCACTCTACTAGCGAATTTTTCTTATAGTTATGTAACCAAGCTCCTGTGTTAGAATCCCATGATAACTCATACTTAGTCTTCGGCCTCCGCATTTGACGGACAAAACCATTTTCATAGGAGTCATGCATTCTTAGTTAAGTGTGTTAAAGGTCACACACATTTTGCTATCAATGCAATCATTTTGTTTTTATTCAAGTTCCCTTTCAACCCTCTCCTAACATAAGTCTTGAGCTTCTGTTGAATTGTTGCGACCTTGTTAAAGGCTTGTCTAGTTGGGACGACTAGACATTGGTCACGAGTGTCTACCCATTTATTCGGTGATTTCAATATACAAGGCATTGCAATGCTAGTTTCGGGTATTCTACTTATGCGCGTCGTACACGGCACGAGAGACACACATACCAGAGTTGAGCCTTTGGTACATATTTGAGTAGTTTTGTTTAGGGTTTTTTCTATTTGCTTTGATTATTTAATAAGCAGTCATATATGACTAATATTAGGGTGTTTAGAGAGTATTAGTATTTAGATTCAGTTTGGATCATATAAGGTGTCATTTGGTTTGAGTCTAAAGCTACTCATTTAGATCTATTTCTATTGCTTAGGGTTTTTTTATTTAAGCTCTCATAGAGTTATTATAAAGTGAGAGCAACTATTAATAAAGATTTCACCTTTCAGTAAAAAGTGGAATTCTCCTTCTCCTTCCTCTTCTATCTCTACACATGCATGTGTATTTTCGTGTATAAAGAAGTCTCCATCGACTAGATCTGAGTAGGTCGATTCATGAGAGATTCATACTCCACACAAGCATGTATTGGTCATGACCTATTGGAGAGGAGAAGGGTTGTTCCATGCTTTATTTTATTGCTTGTTAAGCAAGTTCAAACTGAGGCAATTAGATGCATTTGTCATCGTTACCGGATGTTTCTAGAGACTGTTTTCACATATTCATTAAGAGAGTGGTGACACATAGCATGAGAACTTTGGTATTGATAGCAAAAAGTAATTCACCCTTGTCAATGTTCCTTATGTTGATATCAATGGCCATTGACAGTTGGTGAACTCATTCATCATAGAAGGGGAAAGTCTAAAATTGTACGAGTAAATGTGTGGCTTACCAACTCGAAAAGTTGATAGTTACACTTGATATTATTATTGCTTGTGCTGTGAAAGGCTTTGATGAGTTGACGGGAGAGTTGAGCACCATAATTTAAGATGTTGAATGATGTATAGATGCTTGTGAGTATACTGCAATCTTATGAGCGATCATTTGGAGTGCTAAGAGTAGCGTATCCGATAACTTGAGACTGATAAATGACCCGACTGTAGAAGCTTGAGTAATGTAGTTTAAGATGTTGAACAACGTAAGGATGCTTGCGCAAAGTGTAAGCGATCATTATGAGTGATCATTTGGAGTAGTGACTAATAGATTCAGATGAATGTAATGACCCGACTATAGAAGCTTGAGGAGAGTCTTATTGCGCAACCTTTGGAGTGGAACTTTGGAGCAATCTTAGATGAAAATGACTCGATCAGAAAGAGTCAAGCGAAGGTTGGTAAATGGGCATGGACATGGGAATGCGGCTATGGAATGATACTAATGCATCAAAGTGTGAGAATCAAAAGCATTTATTGGTGACAAAGATGTATAAGTGTAAACACCCTAAACAAATTTTGCAAAAACATGACTCAGCATACTCTCAAAAAATAGTTTGTTTTGAAGACTGTCTTTAAATTGGAAATTTTTCCAAGACCCTTAAAATGGAGATTTTGAAGTTAAATATTTTCAAATCAAAGTTGAGGTAAAGCCTAGTCAAACAAGGATGAAGCTGAATTGTCTCCTCGAAGAATCAGCAAAGATCACAACCACAACAAGTATCAAGCTGGACATGGATCAAGGGAAGACCCAAGGCACACATCACAGCCGAGCCCACATTAGCCAAGCTCACACGACTTGATCGGGTCAATGGGGCTCATCTAGACAAATCTTCATGAAGACTTGGTTCAAGCATGCAAGGCGGATTCAAGTTTGAGGCATCAAGTTCAAACCAAGCCACATTAACCTAGCCTACCTAATCCACCATGGCCGAACCACATTGACTTAACTCATCTAACCCATATAGACCGAACCACATTGATTTAACCCACCTAGGCCACATTGGCCGAACCACATTAAACCTAACCTGGCTCGATCCAAGGCAAAACCGACCACCTAGGGTTGCACTTGTTGGGTCCATGTTGACCTAGGGGAGCACATGAATGCCATGTGAAGGAGCTTGGAGCTAGCCATAAAGTTTGGATTTGATTTAGTTCAAGGAGCTACACGCCCCATGAAAGTCACTAGAGACCCCCCCCCTTGGCCTATAAATAGAGGCCAAGGGGTGCTCATTTCCTGCATATTGCACATTGAGGGACTTGCCAAAACGTGAGGGAAGAGAGAGGGAGAGCCTAGGAGAGAGGAGAAGTGCTGCAAGTTAGAGAGAGAGAAAAAAAAAAAAAGAAGAGAGAAAGGAGAGGAAGAAGAAGGGTTAGCACCAAGGGAAGAACGGGCTGAATTCCCCCATTGTAAATTAAGTTCTTGGAGGCTACTAAGTGAGTATTTCTTTCCATTTTCCAATCTTAATTCTTCTCTTAATATTCAATTCAAGGAAGGGGTTGTAATAATGGAGCTTCGTCTTCCCTCATGTTGTAATAGCAAGTAGATATGCTGTCAATTTCATTTCCTACATATATACTCTACTTGTTTGCTTTCTTGATTCTACCACTCTATATTCTATAAAACTCCTATAACTCCTAACCCCCTCTATGCTTAAGCTAATATACATATTTACATTTATTTTCCTTCAGTAATTTACTTTGAGTTACTGTGATTATGCCATTTAAATTCGGGTAAGTTGCATGCATTTATATTCTAAAAACTGAAACTTTTTTCCTATATCATACACATGCCGATTGTTTTATTTTCATTGCTAAACTGCTACTCCGAATGATCTGAAACTTAAGACACCAAATCTACACACAAAATCTCACTAGAAATAAAATTTTCAAGAATTTTAGTGCTAGGTAGATACGTGAATAAAATGAGGAAAGATCGTTCAAATCCAGGTTTTGTTAGACCATTTTCATACAATAGGGTCTAGGTAAAAGTCTCATAACTCTATCTGTAGTGAACCAAAATTGATAAAATTAATCTTACTGGAAAGCTGATATCCATAGCTTTCCAACAAGACTAAAATCATACAATTTGGAGTTCTGTACACCGAGATACAGAAGCTTCTTTAGGCCTCTGTATTTCTGTAACAAAGTATCGTGAAACATTTGAGCAGTGGACTGTTCCGAATTTAATTCTGTAAATCGACAGTACCAAATTTCAAAGTAAAAATAAGCTTAGAATCTTCATATTCCACTTTATGATCTGTGAAATTTTCATGAATTTTGGAGATCTAAGTCATCTAAAAAATTCGGAAATCATTTTTTAAAACAGAACCAGTTTCTGTTTTTCAGAACTGGAAATTCTTTCATTCTCTATACTAAGTGTACGAGTTTGATTTGATTAAAAACCATTCTCAAAGTGAATTTTGGAAATATACACATGCACAAATGAGTCATCAAAGTGCTTAGGCTGACTCTTGAGTATCGGATCAAGAAGGTCTAAGACGAAAAGATCTCGCTTAACCACAATCGCCAAACAAGTTAGATTTATAAACTTTGTTAGTTTTTGGAAACTAGCTGACACGCTCGCGCATAAACGAAGTAGGTTTGAAGAGTTTATTTCAAGTCTCTACATAGGCTTGGAGTGAAATTTTCACGTCTACAATAAGCATTGAAAAACTTTCTTTACCACATAAAGCTCTACCTGAAGGCCAGATAACTTGTAGATGAAGAGTCGAAACTTTCAATGGTTGCTATGTTTCTAGAAGATGATGTTATGTTATGGTGGTGCCACATAACAGAAGATGTTAAGGCAAGAAAGTCTCACATCAACTCTTGAGATGATTTCAAGCGAGTGATTAGATATCACTTTCTCTTACAAAACACTAAGATAGCTACAAAGATGAAACTTGACGGCTTAAAATAGGACGGATCATTGCAAGGCATATAAGACCCTTTGGAGGGTAAAGCGTGAGGCGGGTTTCACAGAGCAGCGATCACCTCCCACTCTTGGCAGTGGAAGGATAACGGACTGCTGCCGCCGTGCCTCATGTGCCGAGCTTGGCTCCCTATGATTGAACCACCATCCTTTTTGTGGGGTGCGAATAATGGCAATGAGCCGGATTTCCATTCTACAGAAAATATATAATTCTTACAGTATTAAATTAAAAGTTACTATATATATTATTTAAAATATGTACATGTCCCTTTATTATTGAAAATTTCTATATTGCTCTGACTACACAATCTATATATTTTTTTTCTCTAATATTTTTATAGTCAAGGAGACATCTCTTATTCAGAGGAGATGCATGTCTTTATACAAAGAAATTGTATGTCTCATATATAACTTTTGCATTTCATCTTTTCTTTTTTCAAAGCAAATAAAGAGAACTGAGTGAAACCATGACAGGCTCCCATGATACGAAAGAGTACGGAGCAATGGAATGGGGAGAGAGAGGAACGATGACCCGATTTAGTCCTCGGTTATGCAAGAGAGAAGAATAGTGGGGCGATGGTAAACGAGCTCTGGTGGATCTCCATATTAGGAGAGAGAAGATAAAGAAAGGAGAGAGTGGTGTTGAGTAAACATGGGTATTATTGAAAAAGAAGGTATGTCGTTAGTAATTTAGAAGTGTACATTTAGTAACTATGATAAGTATATTACACTTACTTTTATATATCATTGGTTACCTACATAATTTCAAGAATGTCTTTAAAGGACCTTTTTTCTAAATATATTTTCTTCTTAGTTTGTAGGTTGCATCATTTAACTCTATCAACCTATATTATGGTAAAGTAAAAAATTGTACAAAGATTGAAATACATTAAGACCAAGAGGAAGTCTTTTCCCACACTAAATGGAGTCAGCTACATGAATTCTTAGTCAACATTGATCTAGATCGTGTCACATTAGCATTTAGCTCCATAAAACAAGATCATGTCTTACTTTCCTTTCCATCACTAGCTTCTCTCTTTATAAGTCCAAATTCTCACACATTCTCAGTGAAGCTTTATATATTAGGTATCTCTTCATTGGTGTTACACCAACTCTTTTTTTAATATTCTTATTACATATCTTTTTTATTGCAGCCACACATGTACCTCAATATCGTCGTTTATACTCGACATCATACGCACATGTTGACAGCGGATTGCCCAATGCTTGCACCATAGAGCATTTCTGGTCTTGCCTTCCTTCTTATATTTACTTTTCAAACTTTTGTAGTATTTTTTTTCATATGAAATAATTGATGTGATATCGATTAAAAGAAGACATTCTCTTATTTCTTAGGCTGAGAAGACGGTCTCTTTTCTTACATGTTGGCAGTACATAGGTCACCCCAGTCCGATCCATATTATTTCATCAAGTTGGTTTGAAAGAATTTGTCATAGTTCTCCAAAAGGAGGTAAAGTGTCGGCATGCTCAAAACGTATACTGGTGTAATAGACGAAGGGACATATAAGAGCATTCACTGATGCAGATACATACTTTTCTCATCCTCTTGGTTACAAATGCAGAAGTAGATCAATATCTAAATTATGACACATGAATCTGAAGCCATCTCCGTCTGGTGTAAGTTTAAATGTAACAAAAGACTTCTTTACACGCTGCACTACATGATGAGAAAAGATGAAGTATGTTCTTTTAGGAGAAAAAGCTCTGGCAGCAAATACATTCTAACAAATTGAATTTCTTCTCACAAATCATCAAATTCAGTAGGAGTCGCATGATGACATGAAAAGTTGTGCATTAGTAGATGTTAGTAGCAAGTAGGGGTGCAATATCAAAGCAAATGTGAGTGCGTCATCAGTATAGAGCTCTTATCACTTGGATATTTTGATTCTGGTTATCCAAGGTGTTCAATGATAAGTGGGGAGTCCATTCTGTATGCAAGTTTTTGATGTATTGTGGCCATTCTCGGCTCATCCAACACAGGTGTTACCTGTGCTGGTCATCCAGACCGTTACCTGTATCTTGGATAAGGAATGATCATAACAGCCAGAGGATGTTACCAGACTTTACGGTAACGCTCTTGATAACACTTCAGATGAGGAAAGCCGCAAGAGGAAAATCCTGGAAAAGGAGGGAGCACGTTGCCCTATTTAAACAGAGCAGCTAATACAAAAAATGACATAGAAAATTACTATGAAAAAAAAAAACCAAAACCGAGTTCCTCTCTAGGGAAACCCCTATGTCGAAACCTGAAACAAATCCACAAAAAGAATTCCGCTGCAGACTCTCCACGTGAAAAGAATCTCCAGGCCAGAACATAACCGAAAGTGTGCCGCCAGAAGCATTCAACGTCTAACATTTGGTATGAGGGCAGAGGAAAACAAAAAAAAAAAACAAAGAGGAAAAAGAAAAAAGGGGAAAGAAACGAAAGAGGAGGCAGCAAACGGAAGAGAAGGTCAAAACAGGTCGAAGCCACCCACAACCATAAGGCAGGAAGGCCAGAACAGGCCGAACCCACCCACGGCCAGAACATGCCAAAGTCGCCCACGGCCAGAAGGCCAGAACAGGTCGAAGCCCCCCATGGCCAGAAGGCATAAAGGCCAAAACAGGTCGAAGCCGCCTACAGCCAGAAGGTAGGAAGGCCGGAACCGTCGCCGTAGAGTGGAACACAAAAAAAAAAGGAATCACGACAGAGTTGTCGGTCGCCTCTCTTTGCGTCTCCCTCTCCATCATCAACTTACCGTAGGAAAAAGTAAGGGAACACCAGTGATCGGCAAACAGCCGATCGCCCCTCCCTCTCTTTCTCTCTCCTCCTTTTATATCGGCACAGAAATCGCCAAGAGGTTTCAGAAAATCGTGGGCCGAAACCGGCGGTTTCGAAAACTGCCAGCGTTTTTCGAGAAACTGCCTCGTGCAGCAAACTAAAAAGTTCGTTGTACCCCTGTCGATTTTCAGTATTTACATTTTACCACTAGACGAAATTACGAAACTGTCCAAATATTTTCATGTAAAAAAACTGTTTGCACTTACTATGCAAAAAGTCATATTTGCCCTTTGGAAGTTTATAAAAATTATGAATTATCGGGCTATCATTTTACATTTGTGCCCTTCCCGGTTGAGATAATTTCAGTTCTTCCATTTAGTCAAAAGACAGGATTGCTCCTGTACTCTTGAAATAATTACAGATTCGGCCTGAGGGTTAAAATTACAATTTTAATCCAGATCAATCACGAATTTTACAGAAATACCAAAGAATAATTTTACAAGTTTGTCCTTAGGTTTTTTAAAAAATTTCAAAAGTGGACAGATAGTTAAAATAATGATTTTTCCCATGGTATTATTTAAAAAAGTTCAAAGGCAGAAATTTTTTGGAAAATTTTCAAATTTGTCCAAAGGTGCTTATGGAATTTTTGTTGGTTTGTTTTCATGATATTATGCATCATTCTAACATGATTCTTGCTATGTGTGGTCTTTGTTTTATGTTTGTTTTCTTTTTAGATTGTTTAATTGTTATTATTGCCAAACATATAAAAATTGAGTTGGCAAAAATTGAGAAGTTGAACGGTCTTAAGTTTCAAACATGGAAGAGGAGAATCCCACTGGCTCTAACACTTAAAGGTGTTGAGTATGTGTTGAAGGAAACTATGTGTTCGCCACCTCCGGACGCAACTGAGCAACAAGTAGAAATGTATAAAACATTTCTAAATGATGACACTATAGCAAGGACAATCATGTTGACCTACATGGAGGATGACTTGATTAGGGTCTTCAAAGAATTTGAGACCGCTAAAGAGTTGTTTGACTCAATAACAGCCAAATATGACACAACTGCCAAGTTGCATGTGCAGTTGCTACTACAAAAGTATAACTCTTTCAAAATGAGAGAAGAAGACAACGTAGTAGAGCATGTAAATCATATGTTGGTAATGACTAGGGATTTAGCCGTAGCAAAATCAGTTATCTCGGAACCGATGCAGATATCAATGATATTAAACAGTCTACCCCCTTCATAGAACATGGTCACCACAATCCTCAGATTAGGGCTTAAGATTAACCTTTCTGAGTTGCCCCTGAAACTATCAATAGAGCAAGAACACATGGTCAAAAACAAGAAAGAAAAGGTTGTTAGTAGTATAAGATGAGATAGGATCGAGCTCCAAAACCAACCAGAAGAAAAATAAACCAAACAAAAAGTTTGGCAAGAATAACAAAAAAGAAGGTCAAAATTTTAAGAAATTGCAAGAAACCGCTTCTCAAGTAAGTTTCAACTGCGTAAAGATGGGACACTACAAAAGGGACTGTCGCAACAAGAAAGGTGGAGAAAACAACTCATAGTGCGGACAATCAAAGAAGCAGGATATAATCTATGTGATTTCAAAATGCTTTTATATGGACCGCCCTGTGACAGGTTGGTAGATAGACTCAGGAGCTACATGGTACATCGAAGACCATGGAAGGGGCAATGGATCTGAAAGAATACAAACCTAGGGAACATCGAGTCTATATGGGGAATAATACTTTATCGGATGTTTTGGGTATTGGGTCCTTCAAAATATTTGTTCAAGACAAACCAATCGTATTAACTGATGTATTAATTGTGTCATCTATATGGCGCAATTTGGTCTCGGACCCTGTCATGATAAAGAAAGGTTTTGAGGTTAGGTTTATCCCTAACAAGGTGACTATGGAAAAACATGGAAGAATATTATTCTCTGGGGAATTCGATGTAGAACATGGACTGTTTAAACTTTGTGATAATGAAATTGGTACAACTTTTGCTTATATTGAGAGTGCCTTTATTGTCAATGTAAATATGTGGCATAAACGCCTTGGGCATATAAGTCTGGAAAAGTTGAGGAAATTATTCAACTTTGACTTATTGCCTAGATTTGAGGAAAATACTTTCAACAAGTGTGAAGCTTGTAAATAAGGAATAATGACACATAATAGAATGGTGAAAAGAATAAAAATTGGGATGAAAAATGAGATGATACTCCAGTCGAATCTTCTACACCAAAAGACCAAAAGAATAATGGTGACCATGAAAATAAGGATAAGGCGAAGGGATCCTTTAAGCGAGTGTTTGTATTGTGACAATTAGCGCTACTCTAACGAGTGTGAGGCAAAGGACTTTGCACACACTACCAATATCATGCAAATAACAGATGATTTAAAGGACGAAGAGATTTGTATTAGTGCATTGACAAGATGCTAACAACGTCATGTAAATAACATATTGGTGTTGTAGGGTGTTGAGGAGAAGATGTAGATTTGTATTAGTGCATTGACAAAAAGCTAACAACGTCATGTAAATAACATATTGGTGTTGTAGGGTGTTGAGGAGAAGATGTCTCACGAAAAGATGTTTTCCAAGACTACTACATGTCCAAAGAAACTACATCATAGGCAGGGAGTGGGATACCAGGACAGGAGAATTGACAAACATATTGGTGTTGTAGGGTGTTGATGCAAATTTGTTGCCAGGAAGGCTAAATGGTGGACAATGCAACGAAGTTACATAGGAGAAAAGAACCCATAAGGCAGTTGGATAGTGCAAGCCCTAAGTACTATGTGCACCTTCACTCTAGAAGACATGAAGAGCTATAGAAAATGAATGTATGTTGGATAGAGAAGCATATCACACGCCAAGATCTAAGAGAGATGCAAGACCACTACCAAAAAGCTTGTTGAATCTATCGAAGTGATTTTTTCCTATGGTTATATAGCGAGACCCATGTATGAAAACCCCCTAACAACTTATACTTAGTCTTGGATCTCTCCATGTGACAGAAATAACCCTTCTCATAAGTACTCAATAAGATTCTAAGTTAAGTGTTGTGGGCCACACACTTTTTGCTATCAATATAATCAATTTCTTTTATTAATTTTTCTTGCCACCTCCCTTTTAACACTCCCCTGACGCCAATGTAGCTTTTGTTGAACTGCTACAATCTTGATAAAGACTTGTCTAGCTAAGACGATCAGCATGAATGCAGACCCCGTTGAGTGATTCCAACGTTCAAGATGTGACATCATGACTTATTATACTTTGCTGTATGCAAATGAGTTGCTTGCCAACGTTCATCTCCTTTTTATCTTGTATGCATAATCTATGTTGTAATACACCAGTATCATACAATACAATAAGCATGTCACGCATATTGACAAATGAACACGATTTAAATACCTACATCACAAAACACCATTTATTGAATTGTATCGGGACATTATTGTAAAATACGCAACGATATGGTGTAAATTTAAAAGGTCGTGTTTTTCTTTTCCTTGTCCAACAATTCAGCAGCATGTGCAGCTATAGAACGATATTTGCCGGGATGATCTCATTCTGCGTAATGTTATGCATGTTAAACTTACACATATTGGATGGCATCGCCATCCCTCTTGAATTACATGTCAGGCAATGTAATCATTCAACATAGCTGTGCATGTCAAACTACTCTATCTTAAGATGAAATCAATATGCTCGTCAAACTTGTCATGTCGTACGACTCATAAAAGGGCCTTCTCTTGGTTGTGCCATTATAGATGCTTTCGCTTACCTCCAAGATAAATAGGAAGTCCGGTTTTTCTGGCACAGTCTTCACCATTAATTAGCTAGGCTGGACTTTCTGTTGGGTCCCTGAAGGATCCACATGGTCAACACCATCCATTCATGTTGAGATCTTTGTGCGAGTCAAGATACATCAAGTGTACATCAAGTTCACACGGTTACCTGCACCCAGGATCACGATTGCTAACTACAACAGGTTGTAGACACAATCATGCACATTATGGGTTCCTGGAGTAATAAGAAGCAGTCTTGCAGCAAGTATCCAATTCTCAGTGGCATTATTCATGACGGTGCCGTTTTCTTCGTCAATATCTCATTTTCATGACGAACTCGCTAGGAACTTTCGGCTACATGACAGTAGAAAAATCGCAATCCTGCCTCCACATCAGTTTTGAGCTGCGATCTGTTATCCCTCTATTCCAAATCGTCCTCAGCTATGGAAATTTCAGGTCCAGGTGCTACGTCATCCTCGATTATCTTCATCAAATGGTTCAATAAGCTGTTCCTCGTAGAGTGGGCTTAAGAAGAATTTGAATGGGAACATCAGCCGTTTGCCTTGCCTTCGAGACTGGAAAGCAACAATTACTAAAAGCAAAGGATAAGAAGCAGAAGCAAAGGAGACGTCTATGTTACATGAGGGCTCCCTCTTTTCCCTCTGTTGTTACATATATGAGAAGTTGAAATTTCTCACTCACATCAAAATTTAATTCTTGAAGCTTTATCAGTACAAACTAAAGCGGGAAATGTAAAGAAGCCTTCCAACCACATGGAACTAAAAATAAAAGAACTGCCGGAGATATATCTCTTTTGGCAACTGACAGAGGGCAAATATCACTTAAAGTTTGTGTTGCACATCGAAAGTGATCCACCTTTTGTAGATCATCATCGTTTTTAGAATATGCAGGAGGAATTCTCAAATCCTGCAAAGCTCATAGGCCCATTGGCTCAAATCGTTCGGCTATTGCTTTAACAGAAGGGATTGTCTTGCACAATGAGCGACAGCTCACCTGGCTAGGGAGTTGAGTCAATTGAAAGCCATGAGTTCGATACCTAGGGTGTGTGCATATGGCTTCGGCCTCTACCTATTGTACCTAGAAGGGATGACCTTTGTTTGCCTCATCAATTTACAAATTAGAAACTTCTGTTTTCTTCAATTCTGGCACTAATATGCAAAGTTGCTGATTGCAAAATCAATTTGTTGTACTGACTGAACCCTATACTTCCAATGTTGGGGAGGTTGGCTCCGCAGTAGGATGAGAATATGAAATGCACTATAGGCTACTAGCCTACTACAGTAAGGCAGTTGGGATGCGTTTGCTGGGGCATTTTCTTTCAGTACGAGTTTCCGGTCTATAAAGCTCGCAACAGTTATGTTGAGAACCTTCTGTAATCCGATCAACAATATAGAGATTGGTCCAAAACCTACAAGCACTGCTGCTACTATTACTACTACCACCACCACCACCACCACTACAATAACAACAACAAGAATAACTACTACTATATACTAATAACAGTAATAATGATGATGACAATAATAATTCTTCATCATCATGATTATTATTGTTATTACTATTATTATTATTATTTCTCACCCAGGATACTACACCTGAGAGGTGAGGAATAGGTGTGCCCTCTGCTAGTGAAAAATTGCATTCTGCTAGGAAAATTTACTAAACTCGGAGCAAGCTAAAATTGTGGCCACTTTACTTTCCTTAACTATCTCAAAAATCGGAGGTGACATTCCATTCTCCTAATTGGGTACAGACAGATTCAAAGGTCATATACAACAATCAAGTTCATCCCTTCCTTTCTCCACACTTAGCATCATTATGCATCTAGAACTGATAAGATAGGTGTAAGCATCATTGCAAACTCTTGGCATGGTTGATAAGGTCTGTTGATATAACACGACTTGGAACAACAACAATAACAATAACAACTAAGCTTTTTCCCATACTAGATGGGGTCGGCTACATGGATTCTTTGTTTCCACAGAACCCTATCAATTGTCATGTTAGCAGTTAACTCAACTACATCATTATTTATTGTTTTTCTCCAACACTTTTGTAGTCGTCCTCTACCTCTTTTAGTACTTTCAAAATCTAATTTTTCGTACCTTCTTACGTGTGCTTCTTTTGATCTTCTTTCTATATGTTCAAACCATCTTGAACGAAATTCTCTCATTTTAACTTATATTGGTGCTACTCCAATTTGTTTCTAATATGTATACGGTCTATTCTTGTATGACCACTCATCCATCTCAACGTCCTCATTTAAGCCTAAGACATCTTTTGTACATGTTGATGATTAACTGCCCAAGACTCATACCCATAAAACTGTTAATGTAATAGCGCGCGGGTCATTAGGGCCCGTGCACAGCATGTCCAACGCGCAGGGTCAGGGCCAAAGTGGCCCTGGCCACAACCATTGGATGGCTCCAACGGCTAGTGGCTGGCTCCTTGGCCAGCAGCCCTCTCTTTATTTGTTTTTCTCATTCTTTCTTGCTTCTAATGTATCCTATGTATACTCTATAAATACCACTCTAATCCATGAATAAAGCATGTTGTCATCGTACAACTTTTGCCTTGTGTTTGGTTTGCTTCCGCTCTCTTTGCTATATTTGAAGTTTGACACCCATACTCGAGTGACTTAGGAATCTTAGAGATTTGTCGAAGTTGCATCGTGAGATTCAACCTTCGATCATCAACACCAATTTACATGGTATCAGAGCCTCAGATTGAAAAAATCAAGTGCATCAAAAAGCATGCCACATGTGCAAATTTCGAGAAAACATATCAAACTTGAGGTTAGTCCAAATCTTTTAATTTTGTATGAAATAGAAAGCAAAAATGATATGTTTAGATGTATCCTTGACCCGAAATGTTATCAAAGTTAGGTTATGACTATGAAAAAATATTTTTTGTCAAAAGATTTTTGGGATTACATTAATGAAACCATAAAAAACCAATTTTGAATATTGATGATTTGAACGATGATGAGATTATTAAAGCTCATGAAAAATATAAGCAAAACTTAAAAGTATTGAAAAAAATGAATACAAAAATTACATGAATTATTTGCCAAAATATTAATGACAAGCTTAGAAATAGAATTAGTGCTTTCGAAAATGCATTTGAAATTTGAGAATATTTAAAGAAACTCCATTCTCAAGATGATTTTATTTTTTAAATTGATTTGATGGAAAGAATGATAATGCTTAAACAAAAAAATTTAAGTATTAGAGACTATCACAATCATGCATTTTTTGTGGGTTTCCTCTCTCTCTCTTCAACTTCTCCAAGTTACCTAAAAACCGTTCTTCGCCTCCTTGGTATTGAAGGCTCCAAAACCGTGCTCTATGGTGTCCGTTCAAGCCTCTTATCTCGGATTTAGGTATATTTTTAGTGTTTTTCTTCATTTTTTCCTTTTTATTTGTTGCTTTTTTTTGTTTATTTGTATTTTTTTTTAATGACAAAATATGAAGTTATTAAGTGTGTGAATATGATTTTTATTGCATTCATGAAGTGGGAAACACTCTATTTGAGTGTTATTTCATGATTAGGGATTTACGAAGTGCTTTTATTTGCAGGTTTTTTATTAAATTAAAATACTCAATTGAGATGGTAGAAAGGGGTGTTAGAGACTCCCATTCTCGTTCTGATGATCCGGCATGGCAGTGGGGTACACCAGTTGAAGGTTCTAGATTGAAGATCATATGCTTATTTTGTGAGAGGGTAGTTAGTGGTGGAATTTCAAGGTTGAAACACCACCTAGCAAGGACTATGAAAGAAGTTGTTCCATTCACAAGCAGAGTTAGAAGTATGCCATAAGGTATTAAATTGCAATGTATGCACATGATTGAGAGTATACAGGAAAGGAGACAACAAAAGGATGATTTGGAGATGTTTGAAGAAGATGATGATGCTACTGGATTTGGATTTACTGATAGTTTGCCTTTAGATGCTAGAACAGAGATTGGTAGTAACAGTTCACGAGTACCTAACAGGGGAAAGAGAGTTGCTGAAGACTTTAGAGGTGGTAGAAGAAGAAGTTCAAGAAAGAGTAGAGGAAGAACTTCTTCTAGTATTCATTAATTTTTTCCTCCTCTACACCAGGTGCTCAACCTGGAATTCGTGTTGCTATGGCTTTAGAACAGTTGTTTGTTGAGGCAGACCTTGAAGTAGGCATATGGTTTTATGATGCATGCATTCCATTCAATGCAGTAAACAGTTTTTATTTTCAAGCAATGACAGATGCAATTGCTAACATCGGTCAAGGATACAAGATGCCCTCCTATCAGAAGTTGAGAGGAAGTATCTTAGATAAGATCGTCATTGAAATGCAAGAATATTGTTCGACATTGAGAGAGTCATGGAAGGAGATAGGTTACACTATCATGGCAGATGGATGGACAAATAGGCGAGGAAGGACCTTGCTAAACTTTCTTATATATTGTTCTAAAGGACTTATGCTTTTTAGATCTTTAGATATGTCAGAGGAGAGGCACACTGCGGATATTCTACGAGAAGAATTTGATAAGGTTATACAAGAGGTTGGACTAGGGAATGTAGTCCAATTGATTACAGATAATGCAACTAACTACAAAGCAGCTAGGAAGGAGTTAGCTTATATTTATGGGACTTTCTACTCGACACCATGTGCAACTCATTATTTAGATCTCATCCTTGAGGGCATTGGTAAGATGGATAAAATAAAGGCAGCAACTGAGTGTTGCCAAGATATTACAAAATTTATTTACAACCATGCATTTGTTTTGTGTATGATGAGGAGATATACAGAAGGTGCAGAGCTTCTTCGAATAGAAGCAACTCGGTTTGCAACAAACTTCTTATCTGTACAGAGTATTGTGAGACAGAAGCAAGCATTAAAGAGAATGTTCTCCTCAAATGAGTGGCAACAATTTCCAAAGTTGTCTCAAAATAGAAGAAATAGAAAGCTAAATGAGATTTCCGAAACAGTCTTTAGGAGTACATTTTGGAATGCATGTGTTAGACTGTTGAGGATTACATGTCCTCTAGTAAAGGTTTGGAGATTGACTGACAGCGAGGAGAAACCATCTATGACCTACCTTTATGAAGCCATGGATAGGGCAAAAGAAGCCATCAAAAATAATTTTAATGAAAAAAAGAGAGATTATGTGCCCGTGTGGAAAATAATTGATAATAGATGGAATAAACAATTGCATCAGCCTATTCTTACAACAACCTATTATCTAAACACATCATTCAGATACTCAGCAACCTTCAAAAGGGACGGTGAGGTTAATCGAGGAATCATTGATTGTATTGATAGATTAGTCTCAGATGAGAGCATAGCAGATGCTATACATCGAGAGATGTAGATTTATGATAATGCTCTTCACTTGATGGGTTTGCTTGTAGCAATTCGCAACCGCACTACGATGCGTCCAGGTAAATTGTTTATCTTCATATTTAAGTTTCTTAAATCAATTGTTCTTATATTATTGTGGATTATGTCTCTAATGTGTCTTTCTACAGATGTTTGGTCGAATAGGTTTGGAACTGATTATCCGAACCTTAGGGATTTTGCAGTGAGAGTTTTGAGCCAAACCTATAGTGCAACGGATTGTGAAAGGAATTGGAGTGTCTTTGAACACATCCATATAAAGAAGCGCAACAGGTTGAAACATAAAAGACTAAATAATTTAGTTTTTATTCGTTGTAACATGCACCTTCGTGAAACGTAATGTTGTATTACTTAAATGTTCAATTCAATAAATTGTTTAACTTCAATTGCTAATATTATTTACTAATTGTTTATCTTTGTTTGTTGTAGACAATTAAAAAAAGTAAATAGACAAGAAAGTCAATTTGATCCAATAAGTTTGGATAATTTTGATATATTAGAAGATTGGATTATAGAAGACAATGAAGAAAATGCCCTCCTAACTAAAGAAAACATTACATGGATTAATTTGGAAGGAGCGCAACAACAATATCAAGGAGATGAAGAATTTGATTTCCAAGCAAAAGGTATTGCTGATGATGATGAAGATCTCCCGCAAGGAGAAGATGAAGATTATTTAGTTGATGATCCTGATTATAATTTGTAAAATATAAATGTATTATGTATTTCATTTTTTTTATTCAAAATATGTAAATTTGGATGCAATTGTTCAATGTTTAATGCTCAATCTATACTAAACTTTGTATTATATGAACTTAAAGCAATTACCCTATTTTTCTTGATTATTCCAGATTTTTACTAATTTTTATTAATTTTTAATTAATTTATATATTATTTTAATATTAAAGTACGATACGGGCTATACGATATGATACGCCTGTATCGTGGAGCCCAACGCTACGCGTCAGACAACACTGATCACAATGAGTTTTCGAAATTATGGACCCAACTAAGGAGGTTTGATAAATTTAAAAATCTTCACAAATAAGATAAATTTCAAGAGTTTTTGGAAAATCAATATTTCTTTTTATTTATGCGTGGGTTAAGAGATGAATTTGAAAATATTAGTTCAAATTTAATGCATAGAAAACCTAGACCTAGAGGAGACTCGTTTTTGGCCGACCTTGTTGCAGAGAAAACAAGATTAAAAAATATGAATGTTGCCAAAGAAATCGTCCTTTTCGCATCCAAACCGAAAGCTAAATTGAAGACTTACAAGCCTCCACATGCGAAAAATGCCAAAAGAACATCAAAGAAGTCCATGGGACCGTGGCCTAACAAGGACACCATTTGTCACTATTGCAAGAAAAGTGGGCATATCAAAACCACTTGTCCTCTTCTCCAAAAAAAGTTTGGATCCACTTCTCAAGGTACAAGTGCCTCTTTTCATATGACATAGTGAAAATTCCTTGATTGAATCTCGTGAAACCATTGGAAAACATGTGTTTACAGCTGATAGTACAAAACTTCAAACTAAGAAAATAAGAAAATTTTAAAAAGAAAATTTTAAAATCCAAAATGTAAGCTATATACCTAAACTTAACTTAAACTTACTTTCGGTTGCTCAAATATGTGATAATGATTGCATAGTCACTTTCTCATCCAAACATTGTGTGGTGCAAGATCACCTATCGAGGAAGGTGATTGGTCAAGGCCATAGAGAAAGTGAACTATACAAAATGGATTATCTTGTTATGCCAAAGTTTGAGTCTTGTAATGTAGCCCAAGATGTTACTCTTTGGAATAAAAGACTTGGGCATTCATATTTACAAAAATGATGTAACATTCCCTGATGAAAAAAATTAGAGAACAAAAGGTTGAATGTAAAGAGTGTATTCTTGGGAAAATGCATCTCTTTTGGAGAAAGAAATTATGTATCGAAAAGCTTTTGATTTAATACATTCGAATGTTTGGGGCCACGCGTCCGTTGTTTCTAAGGGAGGTGTTCAATACTATGTGATATTTGTAGATGACTTTACTTGTTTTACCTGGATATATCTCTTGAAATCAGTGTTATCCGTATCGCACCGTATACGTATCGTATCGTGGGCAGCATCCCGTATCATGATTCAACGAGTATCGCTCTGTATCGTGCGATACGGGAGATACGCCACGCACCGTATACATGTCGTATCGTGGGCAACATCCCGTATCGTGCGATACGACACATTTTTTTGAAGGTTTCTCACCTCTTCACTTCTCTCTAAGGCATCCTTCGATATGCTTGTTTGAGATTGCAAAATGTGTATGTAATATATAAATTTCATTAGAGAGAAGCTTAACTAACCAAATTGCCAAATACACGATATGCCCGTATATGAAGAAATATTCATCATCTAATGCATGTACCAACCAAATTTATGTATCAAATATGAATAATCGCCAATTTGTTGACAGTATTCAAACTGTTACCAAATAGGTTTGCTCGAAAAAGCTTAACTAACCAAATACAAATTCTTCAATCTCAGTTCACATTCATCATGACCTGAATCGAGCTCGCTGTTGCATTAGAAGAGCTAAACCCAAGCAGCTCATATATATAAAGATCATTTCTGATATTTTGGCTTATTTTTAATTATTATTTCTTGAATAATATTTGTGTAATTTTAAAATTTGTAAAAAGTTATGAAAGATAATATTATTATATTAATGTCACACTATAAACTCTTAGAAATTCTACTCTCGATCAACCGCATTGAATTAGATTATCATAATAAAGGAAAAAGTTTGAAGATCAGTTTTTCATCAAACCACACAAGTTGCTCCATCACTGTCTGATGTTTGGAATGGACTGGCAAGGCCCGAGTTAGTTTAAGGTGATAACGAAATTGACCCATGGGTCTTGCATCACATCAAAAGACTACTGATCAATAGAATATTATTACTTTTCATGAAGATTTTTCACTAGATTTTTAAAACAGTCAAAGGATGCCTTAGAGAGAAGTGAAGAGAGGCCACAAACCTTCAAAAAATTTAAAAAAAATTGAAAAAAAAAATTGGGCGTCGCATCGTACGATACGGGCGATACGCCAGTATCGTGGAGCCCAGCAATACTCGATACGATATGCGTCAGACAACACTGCTTGAAACATAAATCAAAAGTATTTGAAAAATTTGTAATCTTTTGAAACATGCTCAAAAATCAATTTGAAGCCACCATTAAGATCTTTAGATCGGATTCAAAAGGAGAATATATGTCAAATGAATTTCAAAAATTTATTGAATCAAATGGGATTTTTCATCAAAAGTATGCACTAAAACTCCTCAACAAAATGGCTTGGCTGGAAGGAAACATAGACATATTATAGAAACATGTCGAACTATGTTAATTGCCAGGAAAGTTCCTAAATTTTTATGGGCAAAAGCTACTCTTAATGCAGTTTATCTTATAAATAGAATGCCTTCATCCAATCTTGAAAATATTTTACCTTTTGAAAAGTTATATAATATTTCTCCGTATTATGAAAGACTTATAGTTTTTTAATATAGATGTTTTGTTTATACAGATAAAAATGATAAATTGTCTCCTAGGGCTATTGAATGTTTATTTCTTGGTTATGGCATAGACAAGAAGGGTTGTTTTGATCCCATTGAAGACAAATTATATATTTCTAAGGATGTAAATTTTTTTAAGAATGATGCCTACTATAAGTCTAAATCCTTAGAAAATTATGAATCTTCCATATCTCAAGATTTCTTTCATCTAGAAGAAGACTATGATTGTGACTAATAGATAATATGGATAATTCTTTTGAGAATAGTGATGTTTCGAATACATCTGTTGATTCCCAATCCATTGTTGAACCCTTTCATTTACATTATACATGACGTCTTAGAGAACTTGATGATACATGTCTAGAACGTAGGGTCTCAAAACCTTCCAAATATTTTGTTCCCTATGAATCTTTTGAACCCCAACGCAAAAACTTGATTGCAACTATTCATCAAGTTAAAAGAACCCAAGTTTTATCATCAAGCTAAAAGTATTCTAGAATGGAAAGATGCTATGAAGGATGAACTCAACGCTCTAGACAAAGCCCAGACATGGACAGTTGCACCTATACCAAAGGATAAGAAGGTTATTGGATGTCGATGGGTCTACAAAATCAAAACTCATAGCAATGATCACATTGAGAGATATAAAGTCAGATTGATTGCAAAGGGTTATGCCCAAGAATATGGAATTGATTATGATGAAACATTTGCCCCGGTTACTAGGATGACTATAATTAGAATTCTCATGACCCTTAGTGCCATTAGGAAATGGGATATATATTAACTTAATGTTCAAAATGCTTTTCTGAATGGATATTTGAATGAAGAAGTTTATATGACTCCTCTTCCTGGTTTTAATGTTCCTCATGATCATGCTCTTAAATTGCAAAAAGCCTTGTATGGTTTGAAACAAACCTAAGGCTTGGTTTGATAGATTCAAAAAATTCATGCATTTGCATAATTTTACAACTTAGTATACTAACACTGCCTTGTTTATATGCAAAAACAGAATCAGGTATTGTTATTCTACTATTTTATGTGGACGATATGATTATCACTGGGAGTGATAAAGCAGGGATTACAGAGGTTAAACGTAATCTTCATCAAGAATTTGACATGAAAGACTTAGGCCTTCTCAATTATTTTTTAGGCATTGAAAATACTAAAAATAATTGTGGGTATTTTATGTCTCACACAAAATTTGCAAATGATATCATTTAAAGGTCTGGTCTCACAGATAACAAAATAGTAGACACACCAGAAGTTCTAGATACCAAGTTAAGATCCACTGATAGTGAAAAATTAGTTCATCACACCCCATACCGACAACTCATAGGTGCTCTTACCTATCTCATTATTACCAGACCATATATTTCTCCTGCAGTTCATACAGCGAGTCAATTTCAGCAGGCACCAACTTCTGTTCATATGAGTATTGTTTTACTCATCATTCAATATGTTAGAAATACTTCTAACAAGAGGTTATCTTAACTTTCACTTCGTCTTTTGATTTATTTGTATATACGGATGCTGATTGGGGTGAAGATGTCAACAATAGATACTCTACGATTGATTTTTGTGTTTTTCTAGGTGAATCCCTAATCTCCTGTAAGTGCAAAAAGCAACAGAAAGTGTCGAGTACAACAGAGAACCAATTATAGGATTTTCCCCATAACTTTTTCTACGTACGATAATGGGTACAAGTCTCCCTTTTTAACGATAATGGGTATAAGTGTCTCCCTACGTACGATAATGGCATGAAGAGTGAGTTAATTTCACATAACTTTTTCTACATACGATAATTCTTTCCCGATAATTCTCACAATTTCGAATGTCTCCCTTGTTCTTTTATATGGGTATAAGTGTACTCACTCTTCATTCCTCGCGCATCCTTTGGTTTCTCCATATTTCATTAAATAGTCTTGTGAGCCAAGTGATTCATGTCTCTCCTAGGATTTTTCAAACCTTTATAGGAATATTGTCTGATCCTACATATTTACCACCCTTCATATATTTAAAAGGGTCTTTGACTTCATTTTTTTAAATATGTCGATAGAAATTGTGAGTTGAGCTTTTTATATAAATCCTTCCAAATTTTAGCTTTTGCTTCACTGACGTCCTTTTTCACTTTTTTCCTTGCTTTCTTATAAGTTTCTAAAGTTTCACTAGTCTTCCTAGCATAATGTAATTTGTAACTTACCCTCTTTGCCTTCATTTATCTTGCACCACTTCATCCCACCACCAAGCTTCTTTGTATGAAGGTACACCTTTCTTAGATTCACCTAATACATCTTTCGGCGCTTTCCTAATATGTATACCATATTGTTCCATATATCACAAGGTGTACCAACATAATTTCAACCATCTCCTTGAAGAACTTTCTGTTTAAATATACCTTATTTCTCGCTTTTAAGGTTCCACCTTTTAGTTTAAATAGCTCGATGCACTATTTTCTTTTTTGTCCAATTTTTTATCTCTAAATCCATAATTAAAAGTCGATGTTGGGTGGTTAAGCTTTCTCCTGCAATTACCTTACAATCTACAACACGATCTATCTTTTTTTCATACAAACAAAATAATCAATTTGTGTTTATAATAAGCCACTCTTATAAGTAATTAAATGTTCATCTCATTTTTTTAAATTATATTTATTATAAAAAGATCAAATGCCATAGCAAAATTTAAAATCTTCATACCTTCTTCATTTATATTCCCAAAATCAAAGTTTTCACGAATACCTTGATATCATAATGCCTCTTTACCGATATATCCATTTAAGTCTCCTCTTAAACAAATCATGTCCCTTTATGAAATTCTTTGAATCACCTTATCTAATTGCTTCCAAAAAGTTGTCTTTATAATATCTTCCAATCCTACTTTAGGTGCATAAGCACAAACTATATTCAAAACCTCTTCTCATGATTCAATCACCATATTGTTGTGTCTACTGCACTATTCTTTAAATCTTTATTTATGATAATACCAACTCCATTTCCAGCCTTTTTCTTTCCAGAGTATTTTTCTCCAACCCACTTTATCTCTTCTAAACATAGGATATAAATCTTTCTCTGAATCACCCTATCTAACACCTCCATTAGCTTCTCAGACAATATTCTGATATTCCATGAACCAATACGAATCTTATTATCTAGGACTAGTTTCCTCACCACCCACATTCGTTCATACAGAAAACACGAAGATCCTCTTTGCAATTTGTTCACTACATTCAGATAATAATATAATGGGGCTCAATATTGTAAAAATCGTATCATACGATATGATACGATTTTATCGCGTATCGTATACGTATACAGTACGATACATGCATAAGTATCGCACTATATGATTTATCATGCCATATCATACCGTATCGTACGATACGATGATGTATTGTGTAGTATCATACGATACACCCTGTATCATAAAGTTGACCCTGATTTTTCGAGTATACAACAACAACAACTAAGTCTTTTCCCATACTAGAAGGGGTCGGCTACATGGATTCTTTGTTTCCACAGATCCCTATCGTGTGCCATGTTAGCAGTTAACTCCCAATAAGCTTAGATCATTCTTTATTGTTTCTTTCCAACACTTTTGTGGTCGTCCTCTACCTCTTTTAATACTTTCTAAATTTAGTTTTTCTAACCTTCTTAGAAGTTCTTCTTTTGATCTTCTTTCTATATGTCCAAACCATCTTAAACGATGTTCTCTCATTTTATCCTCTATTTGTGCCACTCCTAATTTGTTTCTAATAACCTCATTATGTATCTGGTCTTTTCTTGTTTGACCACTCATCCATCTCAACATCTTCATTTCTGTCACAGACATCTTTTGTACATGTTGATGATTAACTGCCCAACATTCAGAACCATAAAACATGGCAAGCCTAATTGCTGCTTTCAATAGTAGATCTGCCTGGCATGAATCCAAATTGGTTCTTTGTTGTACTTGATACTTGTCTTAACCTATGTTCGATAATTCTTTCCCATAATTTCATAGTATGACTCATTATCTTGATACCTCGATAATTCGCACAATTTTGAATGTCTCCCTTATTCTTATATATGGGTATAAGTATACTTGCTCTCCATTCCTCGAGCATCTTTTGGTTTTTCCATATTTCATTAAATAGTCTTGTAAGCCAAGTGATTTCTATTTCTCCTAGTATTTTCCAAACTTCTATAAGAATATTATATGGTCCTACCGATTTACCACCCTTCATATGTTTAAGAGCCTCTTTGACTTCATTCTTTTGAATACGTCGATAGAAATTGTGGTTTATATACTTTTCTGACTTGGCTAAATCTCCTAAACTAATACTAACATCTTTATTTTCATTAAAAAGATTACAAAAATAATTTTTCCATCTATTTCTTATATCATCATTTGCCACTAGAATTTTTCATCCTCGTCTTTTATGCATCTAACATAATTAAGATTTTTAGTTTTCTTATCTCTAGCTCTAGCTATCCTAAAAATATCTCTTTCACCCTCTTTTGAGTTGAGTTGTTTATATAAGTCCTCCCAAATCTTAGCTTTTGCTTCACTAACGGCCTTTTTCGCTTCCTTCTTTGCATTCTTATAAGCTTCTAAAGTTTCACTAGTTTTCTTAGCATAATGTAATTTGTAACATGCCCTCTTTGCCTTGATTTTATTTTGCACTACTTCACTCCACCACCAAGCTTTTTTTTGTGCCTCCCTTAGATACCCCCTAACACATCTTTCGCCACTTTCCTAATATGTATAGACATATTGTTCCACATATCACAGGGAGTACCAACATAATTTCAAACATCTCCTTGAAGGACTTTCTGTTTAAATATATCTTCTTTCTCGCTTTTGAGGTTCCACCATTTAGTCTAAATAGCTCGATGCACTCTTTTCTTTTTTGTCCATTTTTTTATTTGTAAATCCATAACTAAAAGTCGATGTTGGGTGGTTAAGCTTTCTCCTGGAATTACCTTACAATCTTTACAACACGCTCTATCTTTTTTTCTACAAATAAAGTAATCAATTTGTGTTTGTGATAAGCCACTCTTATAAGTAATTAAATGTTCATCTTGTTTTTTAAGATTATATTGATTATAAAGAGATCAAATGCCATAGCACCTTCCTCGTTTATATCCCCAAAACCAAAGTTTTCATGAATCCCTTGATATCCTAATGCCTCTTTACCGACATGTTCATTTAAATCTCCTCCTAAACAAATCATCTCCCTTTGTGGAATCTTTTGAAACACCTTATCTAACTCTTCCCAAAAAACTGTCTTTATACTATCTTCTAGTCCTAGTGTGTAAGCACAAACTATATTAAAAACCTCTGCTCCTAACACTAATTTCAATGTCATGATTCGGCCACCATATCGTTGTATGTCTACTACACTCTTCTTTAAATCTTTATTTATGATAATACCAACTCCGTTTCGGGCCTTTTCTTTACCAGAGTACCATAATTTAAAACCTCTATCCTCTATCTCCTTTGCTTTTTCTCCAACCCATTTTGTCTCTTGTAAACATAGAATATGAATCTTTCTCCGAATCATAGTATCTACCACCTCCATTAGCTTACCGGATAATGTTATGATATTCCAAGAACCAATACGAATCTTATTATCTAGGACTAGCTTCCTTACCCCCCGCATCCGTCCATAATCAAAATGCGGAGACCCTCCATGAAAATTTTTCACTACATTCGGGCGGCAATGTAGCGGGATTAACTTCTTTACCCACACCCATCCATGATGTGGGAACCCTCTCTGCAATTGATTCACTACATTCGGGCGAAAATGTAGTGGCCCTTGCTTACTTCTTACAGCATTCGGGCTCTAGAGCACATCGCTAGGCGAGGACACCCCAAAGCAATGCTCATAATTTTTGTAAACCATGTTATAAAAGTCCGACGAAGTTTTACGCTGGCTGTCGAAAGCCTAACACAACCCTCCTCCTTTATCCGGGCTTGGGGCCGGCAATGCAAGGGTGATCCCTTAGATGGGCGGTGCATAAATCATTTTTGTTTCTTTATCAAACCCTTTTTCACGTCATTCCCTGCTCCCAGGTCCTTTTCTTATCCGTGTTCTTGTTGATTTTGTGGTTTATTCACAAGATTCTAAAGTGTTTCACCAAATCCAACTCTCAATCTCTACTCTCTGGGCTTTATCAAATCTATGGCATACACCCTTTCCTTTCTACCCAATTTTTCACTTGAAATTTTAGAGAGTTTTACATATTTTGTGATTTTTAACCTCTAAAAAGTCATTTTCTTCTTGGTGATTGTTCACTCTTGTCTTAATGGCTTCCAATCAAGTCGATCTAGCATGAAAATATTGTACCCTGGTCTATGAAGGCAATAGGCTTGTGACTAAGTGCATGTTTTGCAATGCAATAAAGGATATGGTATTTCTTCTATGAAACACCGCCTTGCGAGAACTAAGAAGGATGCTAGTGCTTGTCCTCGAGTCGCCGAAGCAGTAGAGTATGAGATTGAGGAGGTATTTGAAGCTTCCAAGGAGAAAAAGAGATTAAGGGTGAGAGATAAAGAAATAGGTAGTGGGGATATGTCTCAACCATTTGAAAATGATTCTTAAGAGATGTACGGTGATGAATTTCATGGTATGACTGAGATGAAAGAAGATACGGCTGAAGAGGAGAAAACAATGCGAGAAAAGAGAAAGAGTATAGGTTATGGTGGTAGTAGCAATGGAGTAGGCTGTTGTTCCACTACAAGAAATTTTACTTGCCCGATGCTTATGAGGGGTACTAGAGGAGGAGCTGGAGTTAGAGGCAGTGGGATGCCTTCATTTTTTCCCTACGTACGACTCATGGAGCTCAATCAAGCATTACATCAGTTATGGCTTCAAAAGAGGTAATTGAGAAAATAGATTTGATGTGTACCAATTTTTTTATGAAAATTGTCTTCCCTTCAATGTTGAAAACTCATTTTCTTTTCAAAGTATGGCAAATACTATTGTTAGTGTGGGATCGGATTATAGAGTCCCTACTTATCATATTTTGAGGGGTGCATTCCTGCAAAAATGGGTTGATATTGCTAATGCATAGAGTTTGGGAATCGTGAAAGGATATAAATTGTTCTATTATGGCTTATGGTTGGATAGATGGTTAAAGTAGGTTTTTAGTGAATTTCCTAGTCTATTGTCCCAAAAGGACACTATTTTTAAAATCATATGACTTTTCCGATATTCATTACTCCCTATTTTTGAAGAAGTTATTGAGGACGTAGGTGTTTCAAATGTTGTTCAATTCATTACTGATAATGCTGGAAATTTTAGAACAGTAGGTAAGATGCTTGAGGCAAACCATCCATCCTTAGTATGGACTCCATGTCTTGCATATTGAGTAGACTTAATGCTTGAAGATTTGAGTAAAATGGATGAAATAATAGGGACTATTTTATTCTGTAATGTGAATCCATATAGGTGGAAGGGAATTGATGAGGCATTCATTGATAAGTTTTGTTACGAATGTTATTACCGTACAAAGTCTTGTCATACAAAAAAATGCATTGAAAAAATTGTTTGCATCTTATGAACGAGGCTCTATTAGTTGGTCTAGAAAAGGGAGGGGATTGTTGTAGTAGATATTTTTAATACTGATTTTTGAGAAAATTACAATAATTTTTTTAGGATGATTGTACTTCTAGTTAAGGTAATGAGGATGGTGGACAATTAAGATAGGTCTACTATGCTTTATATATATGATGCCATGGATAAGGCTAAATTGGAAATACAAGCAAACCTTAACCGCAAGTGATCACTTCTAAAAGAGGTGTGGAAGATAATTGATGCACGCTGGAACCGCCAAATGCATCATGATTTGTATGATGCTACATATTTCCTTAACCCTTTTATTTGATTTACTCCCAACTTTATAGAGGATGAAGAAGTAAAAAAGGATATATCGAAAGCAATTGACCTTGTACAAGATTTAACTACTCGTTCCAATATCCATTTAGAGTTAAGCAAGTATATATAGAGTGTTGGAGATTTTGGAAGTCCAACTGCAATCCAACTCCGCTCCCAAATGTGACTAGGTATTATGTGTATTTATTGATATTCATTTAAGTTATCAATTGATTGACTTTGAGTATTTCTTATTAATCATTATCGTGTTTTATTTCATATGAATGGTGAGCTCGCTTTGTAGATGCACCGAACCTAGCAAAGTTTGCTCAGCGTATAATGAGTCAAACATGCAGTTTGAGTGGGTGCGAGAGAAATTTGAGCTTTTTTTAATGCATTCACACAAAAAAGAGAAACAGACATAGCATGCTCGATTGCGTGATTTGGTATACATTGCATACAACATGAAGTCAAAGCAAAGGTAACAATTTTTAAAATATGTATTGTTGTTGCTTAGTTATTTCTTATTAATAATGAATGATTGATGTGACTATATTGTATTTCATATTCTTTATAATTTGAATATTTTTTCTTTACAAACAAATGCAAAAGTATGCAAAAAGGGCAAAGAAGGTGCATATGACCCGTTGAGCTACGAAAATGTTCATATATTCTTGATAATTGGGTCGAAGAAGAAGAGCCCTATCAATTTAGAGGATTAAAACTGAAGGGTATTCCAAGCCGAAGCAGAACCTGGGATTGGAGATGATGAAAATGAAGGTGTTGGATGGGCGGATTCAATTATGGAGGAGGAAGAGGGAGGAGATGATGTTGGTGATGGTTATCCTAACTATGTCGATTATAATGCATTTGTTGATTATTTGTAATTTGTTTTAACTTTTAGTTGTAACTTTGTAACGTTATGGTCTTCATGATTGTAAGTTATAACTTTTTAACTTTGTTGTTTATTAATTAAAGTTATTCATGGATGCTTGTTCATTACGAGATGTTATTTAACTTTATGAATCTCTTCTCACTGTCTACTTCAAATCAAGTTTTTTTGGATTCGATTTTGTTTAATGTTCATTGTGTTATATATGTTTTGTTCATTAATTTCAATTTTTATATTTTTTTGAATTTTTACAATATTTTTTTATTTTTTTATCAACAAATAAAAATTTACACCATATATGATGAAGTGTATCGGTGCCACTCGCACCGATACAGTTTTTACAACATTGATGGGACTAACTTCTTTACCCACATCCGTCCATGATGTGAGAACGTTCTCTGAATTGATTGACTACATCCAAGCGAAAATGCACAGGCCCCTGCTTACTTTTCACTGCATTTGGGCTCTGCAGTATGTCGCTAAGAGGGAATGCCCCAATGCAATGCTCATAATTTATATAATCCATCGTATAAAAATATGACAAAGTTTTACATTGGTTGTCGAAAGCCTAACGCAACCCTCTTCCTTTGTTTGGGGTTGGGACCAGTCATGCAAAGGTGATCCCTTACATGGGCGGAGTTATATACCACGACTTAAGTCACATTAAAATTCATGAAGGAGAAAAGAACTGTACACATACAAAACAAACCTAGGCGTTCATGGAGGAGAAAAAGAACTGCATGCAAGCACACATACATACATGCATATGTAAAGCAAAGAAAAGCATGTAAGAACCATTATAAGAAGCATAAACAGGCTTATAATACGAAAAGCCAACATCTTAGATTATATACATAAAGGTTTCTATGAGATAAATGAGCCCCAATTACAGAGGCAAGTTCATCAAACCCTAGACAAACACAAACGTCTTCAAGTGAAGACCAGCACAAAACATGCCCACGGTTATGGCTTAAATCTAAGCAGGAAGCACTGATCTCCATACGTTTATGTACAATTTTTGATATGTGAGCCAGGAGCCTCCAAAACTTAAATCAGATTAGATGGCAGGTCATACTCTCCGTATAAGGAAGAAATGCTACATGAAAAATTTTCCACAACAGAAAAATGTATGGAATTCAGGCTTGACACTTCTAAAAAGTGTACATCACCCGTGTTGGACACTTGACACCCATACATCTCCCATCACCAACTGAATGCTAGCTATTTTAAAGATCTCACATCACCAAGACACTTCATAAGCATTACGCTATCTATCATTTTATTAGTGAATTAACTTATGAAAGTGGATCTTTTCTTTCAACTGCATGAGTTATAATTATATACAATGTTATATAAGTTATAATTATATACAATATTATATAAGTTATAATTATATACAGCAAAAGAAGATACCTCAGTTTCATTGTTATCATGCCAATGTACAATGTCGACAAGTGATTCTAAAGTTCTATGAGAAATAATTCCTCAGGTTGTCACACAGGAAAATTTTCGCTGTTGGAGAAGGGAATTGCTTCACAAGTTCTGACAACAAGAACATATTCATGTCCAGTTCCGCCATGAAGCACACATCTAACACATTAGAGCCAGCTTAGGTTTAATTTCTGCCTCCAAATACACCATAAGAGAACCAAATAGGAACGGTGAAAGGACATGGCTACTGTTCTCCTGGTTTATGAAAACCAGTTCAACAGAAATAGATCAGACATTGAAAGATGAACACCAAAACCAAGCATTCTCCCACAAATTGAGCCAAAGTCAACAGAAAAATAATTGACGTAAGTTTTAGGCGACCTAATGCAGTACTCCTCCTTTTTCATCTTGGTTGTGACCGGCAATGGCGAACACAAGGATAAACACATACAGATAAATTAACTAAAGCGGAGTCATGCACGCAACCAATTTCAGTGAACTAATCAAGAAATGAAACAAACACAACGACATGAATCTTAGAAGCAAAATCAAATGATCATACAAAAGATAGTCATCTTACCCGCAGAGTCCTCCCCTCGTGAATTTCCCTTCCGTCAAACCACCACCAGCAACGAAAAGTAAAAATCTGAGAAGAAGAAGAATGATCTAAAGTTCCAGAAATCAAAGAGTGACCTCGAGAGCAAAAACTTCTACCTAAGTTCTTCCGCCAGCTGGACTATCTAATACAATCTTCCCTTTTCATCTGGGCTTAATGACTGTCAATGACAAAGTTCTATAATAAACATATCCAGATAAATTAACTAAACAGAATCAAGCAGACAACCAATTTCAGAAACCAATCAAGGAAATGAAACAAACACAAACACATGAATTCTTGGTAGCAAAATCAAATGATCATGCAAAGGAGATAGTCACCTTACCCACTGAGTCATCACTTTATGAATTTCCCGCCCATTGGACCACCACAAACCAGCAATGGAAAGCAAGAATCTGCGAAGAACAGAACGAGCTAAAATTCAAAAGAGAATCAAAGAGCGACCTCCAATTGCTCCACTCTCTTCGCGAGGTCGTAGTTCCCACGGCTCCTCAATCCATCAAGAACCGCCTCGAAGCTCTGTCCGCGTGGCGACAACCCCCTTTCCACCATCTCGAACAGCAAATTAGCCGACTCCATGATCCTACCGGCCCGGCAACACATCCGAACCAGCATCGTATACACCGGCCGGTTCGGTGGGTGCCCCTCCGCCTTCATATCCGCGAACAACGAGAACGCATCGTCGAACCTTCCCTGCTTGCACAGCGCCTTCATTACAGGTGCGTACAATCCAGGAAACGGCCGGTGTCCATCCTCCATCGCTCGGTTCAAAACCCTAAATGCGTCCTCCACCCTCCCCGCCCTCGCCGTCGCCGGAATCATGATCTTGTACGTCTCGAGATCAACCGATTTGAGGAGATCGACGGCGAACCCTACTTCACCGGCATTACAGAGCCAAGCGAGAAGAGAATTGAGGGTTTGGAGATCGGGCGCGACGCCTTCTTTCGTCATCCGACGGACGAGCCCCTTCGCCGTCTCGAGGAATCCGGCATTTATGAGACCCTCGACGAGGAGGTCCCGGCCACGAACTGGCGGCCGGAACCCGCGCCGGGCCATCTCTTCCAGAAACCCCAGCGCTTCCTTTAGCTTCCCCTCAGCGCAGCAGGCGTTGACGAGGGTACCAAACGTCTTTTTGTCCGGCGGAACGCCGCGGCGGGCCATCCGGCGCACGAGGGCATACGCGCCACGGAAGTGGCGGGCGCGGCAGAGGGCGGAGAGGAGCGAGTTGTAGGCGGAAAGGGTTTGGGGGTGGCCGAGGAGGCGAGGAATCCGATTGAATACGTCTACGGAGCGGTCGAGGAGGCCGGCGTCACCGTAGGAGGAAATGACGCCGGCAAGGGTTTCCGGCGAAAGGGAGAGGTCGGCGGAGCGCATCTGCTCGGCCATGGTCCACATGTGTTCCCAGTGGCGGGTATCACCGAGGATGCGGATGAGCTGCTCGTACTCGGCGGAAGTGGGATGGTAGGACGGATGGGTTCGGGCCCAGTTGAAGAAGCGGAGGGACTCGGCAGCGGGTTAGGAGAACAGCTGCGGAGGACGCGGAAGACGAGCTCCGGGGTGACGGTGATGCCGAGCGTGTTGAGGGTGCGCTCCATTTAGAAGTCGCGGCGGACCACGTTGCAGACCTGGTGCAGAGCGGCGAAGTACTCGTCCTTGGAGGTGGGCTCGGCGGATCTCGTCGCGTGCATTCACAGGGAGAAGAATGCCAGGCGAAGACGATGGGAAGAGCGAACCCATACACGAATGAGGAGCGCCGCTTGCTGCGCCATGGATTCCCTCCTCCGCCACTCTTTGCCGCAGCGTGCATATTATCAACGCAAACAGGGGTAGGGTCGATTCGTTTCGTCTCGTGTCGTGTTATTTCGGACTCGACGCCGGTTTAGCTTAGCTCAAACACGTGGAATAACAAATTCAAGAAAATGAGAAACACGATTTTACATGATTCCGGTGGCCCAAAATAGCTCGTTGAACACAAAAATCCTCTCTCTCTCTCACATGAGTGACTCGTCGGGTAACTGTTGGACTGACCATTCAGTCCATTACATGAACCGTTACCTGAACAGATCAGACCGAACCGTAACGGATGACCGTTGCCAGGATTTTCGCTAACGGCTCTGTGATTTACTCCGGACGAGAGAGGTCAGGTCGAAGAATCACGGATGAAGAGGAGCAAATTGCCTATAAAAAGCAGTCATTACAGGTCGTGACATATATGAAAAATACTGAATTACAAACACCTAGAAACTCATCCCGTGGAAGCCCCTGCGTGGGAACCTCGCGTCCACTCTCCAATCCACTGCGTACAAAAGAGGAGATTAGCTGAATCCCAAGAAGGAAGGGAAGACTAAAGTTGCCTACCGCTGATCCACCATCACCGAAATCTGCCACCGAAATAGGAGGTAGGTTCTAACACTGATATCAGATCATAAAAACCCTGCAAAAAAAAAGACAGGTAAACAGAGAAAAAAAAAAAAGAAGAGGAGGAAAGAAAAAGAACCAGGAAAGAAAATTAGGGAGAAGCAGAGGCGGTCGACAGCGGCAAGGCAGGCAAGAAGAGGCCGAATGACCAGCAGCCAAAAAGGCGACAAGCCGAAAAGGCCAGACCGAACGGCTAGAAGTCAAAAAGGCGACAAAAAGGAAAGGCCAGAGGCCGAATGGCCAGAAGTCGGAAAGTAGACGTCGTCAAAGACGTCGATAGCCTCCTATAAAAGCACGCCAGAAGAAACCGCCAAGGATGCCACCAGAGGGTCTGGTGCCCCACCCACTATATTTCTTTTCCACTCTCCCTCTCTCTCTCCTCCCGTTTTCTTTTTCTCTGTAAACCTGCACAGATTTCTGTTTTTGTATCAGTATTAAAAAAAAATGAAATCTGCGGTTTCGAAAAATCGCAGGCGGGAAAACCAGCGGTTTTTTAAAACTACCTCAGGGAATGGTCTAAAAAGACCATTTTGCCCCGGTCGACTTCAGATATTACTCTGTTTCTATTGGGCAAAATTACTTTTTTGTCCAGATATTTTCAAGTAAAAAGACTATTTTGCCCTTACTAAGCGAAAAGTTTGTTTTACCCTTTGGTTGTTTCTAAAAATTACCAAACATTGGGCTAATACTTTATAATTTTACCCTTCTCAGTTTGGATAATTTTAATTCTGCTATCTAGTCAAAAGATGGATTTACCCCTATTCTTTTTAAATTATGATTTTAACCTTGATCAGTTGCGAAATTTACAGAAATACTAAAGAGTAATTTTACGAGTTTGTCTTCAGGATTTTACAAAATTACAAAAGGAGGACAAATAGATAAAATTATAGCTTTGTCCTTGGTATTCTTTTAGGGGTATAGAGGTAGAAACCCCTTGAAATTTTTTTCAAAAAGATCACTTTCTAGATATCATGCATCATATTAACACGTTTATTGCTATGTATGCTTGTGTTTTTGTGTTGGTTTTCTTTTTAGACCGCTTAATTGTTATTTTTGTCGAACACATAAAAATGAGTTATAACATATGTGTGTCTGAATTGGCAAAGACGAAAAAGTTGAACGGTCTGAACTTCCAGATATAAAAGAGAATAATTCATTTGAGTCTAACACTTTAAGGTGTTGAGTACATTCTAAAGGAAACCATGTGTATGCTACCCCCAAACGCAAATGAGCAACAACTAGAAATGTATAAAACATTTCTAAAAGACAATATCATAGCAAGAACAAAAATGTTAACATATATGAAGGATGACTTGATCAAGGTCTTTGAAGAATATGAGACCGCAAAAGAGTTGTTTAACTCATTAACAGCTAAATATGATACAATTGCAAAATTGCATGTGCAGTTGCTACTACAAAAATATAATTCCTTTAGAATGAAAGAAAGAGATAATATAGTAGAGCATGTAAATCACATGCTAGTAATGGCTAGAGACTTAGCCGTAGCAAAATTAGTCATTCCCGAACCGATGCAGATATCAATAATATAGAACAGTCTACCCTATCATGAAACATGGTCACCACTGTCCTAAGATTAGGGCCTGAGATTAACCTTTCTAAGTTGCCTTTTAAACTAGCAATAGAGCAAGAGTGTATGCTCAATAATAAGAAAGAAAAATTACAAGTAGTTCAGGATGAGTTAGCTTCTAGCTTCAAATCCAACCAGAAAAAGAAACTAAATAAAAGGTTTGGTAAGAATAACAAAAAAGGCAGTCAAAATTTTAAAAAATCGTACAAAGCTGCTTCTTGGGTCAAATGTTTCAACTGTGAAAAGATGGGACACTACAAAAGAAACTACCGTAACAAGAAAGATAGAGAAAACAACTCATAACGCGGACAGTTAGAGAAGTAGGATATAATATGTGTGATTTCATAATGCTTGTATTTGAACCGCCCAGTGATAGGTTGGTGGATAGACTGAGGAGCTACAATACACATCTCGATGACTAAGGAAGGGATAATGGATCTAACTTGGGGAACATCGTGTGTATATGCGAAACAATACTTTCTCAGATGTTCTGGGTATTAGATCATTCATGATACATATACAAGGCAAACTAATTGTACTGACCGACATGTTAATTGTATCATCAATAAGGCGCAATCTGGTCTCGGTCCCTACCTTAGTAAAGAAAGGTTTTGTAGTTAAGTTTATTCCTAACAAGGTGATTGTGGGTAAACATGGGAGAATTTTATTCTCTAGGAAATTTGATACAGAACAATGACTGTTCAAGTTATGTGATAATGAAAATCATGAATCTTCTGCTTATATTGAAAGTGCCTTTACTGTTGATGTGAATATGTGGCATAAATGCCTAGGACATATAATTCTAGAAAAGTTGAGGAAATTATCCAACTTTGACTTATTGCCTAGATTTGAGGAAAAGACTTTCAACAAGTGTGAAGCTTGAATAAAAGGAAAAATGACAAGAAAAACTTTTCTCAAGAAAACCACAAGGGCAACAACCCTGTTGGAAATTATTCATACAGATTTATGTGGACCTTTTAGAGTAAAGACACATCGGAGAAAGGGTTATTTTATAACTTTTATCGATGATTACTCTAGATATATGTATATATATCTTTTGGCACATAAATCAGAGGCACTTGATGCTTTTAAAGAATATAAGCAAGAAGTGGAAAATCAGTTTGGGCATTCAATCAAAGTCTTAAGATTAGACAGAGGAGGTGAATATACCTCGACATAATTCTTGGAATTTTGTAAAGACTTTGGTATTGCTAAACAAAATACAATGCCAAATACACCTCAGCAAAATGGTATAGCTGAAAGATATAATAGAACCTTGCTAAATATGACAAGGTCAATGTTAATTGATGCCTCTCTTCCAAGGGTATTTTGGAGAGAAGCAATAAGTATAGTTGTTTACATACTCAATAGAGTACCGTGTAAAGATGTATTCACTACACCATATGAGATGTGGTTTGGAAGAAAACCCAACCTAAGGTATCTCAGGAGGTGGGGATCTATTGCACATGTTCAGATTCTTGATTAGTCTAGAGATAAGCTAGACAACAGGTCCTTGAGATGTATATTTATTGGATATCCAAAAGGTTTAAAATGATATCGGTTTTATCATAAGGACCATGGACTCATTGAAAGCAGTGATGTTGAATTCTTAGAAGATACTAAGAATGATATCCTAGAGAACGATGAGGAATGTTTTGATGATTTGGTAGATTTAGATCAATCATCTTTTGAGCCCATAGAAGATCTTCCTGAAACTACTGATACCTTAAGTGGACATAAGAATTATCACACTTATCTTGCAGAAGAAGTGTGTAATTCTATAGATTTGTATGAGTTGACTGATACTTGACTTATCAGAAAGCAATGAGCTCATCGAAAGTGACAGACTGGGAGAAATCCATGGATGAGAAAATCGAATCCATTGAGAAAAACCAAGTTTGGGAATTGACTGATTTGTCAAAAGGAAGAAAAGTTATAGGCTCCAAATGGTTTCTGAAAAAGAAATACAAGGTCGATGGTACAATCAAAAAGTTAAAGTAAGGTTGGTTGCAAAGGGTTTTTCGCAAAAAGAAGAGATAGATTATGTTGAGACATATTCACCAGTTACGAAATTTGCATCCATGCGGATAATCCTGACAATATCTGCATACTATGATTTGGATTTACATCAGTTAGATGTAAAGACAACTTTTTTAAATGAAGATTTAGAAGAAATCATATACATGCAGCAGCCTGAAGGATTTGTGGTTGAAGGCCAAGAAGATAAAGTATATAAGTTGAAAAAATCCCTATATGGCCTTAAACAGTCACCTCGCCAATGGTTTTTAACTTTTCAAAAAGCCATTATAGAACTTGGGTTTGTGGCTAACAAACTTGAGCACTGTGTATATGTTTGGAATAGTGGGAGCCACTTCGTCATCTTGTTACTATATGTAGATGACATATTATTGACTGGAAACAACAATGAGATGATTATCAAAACCAAGTCATGGTTGAACTCAAAGTTCGAAATGAATGATATGGGAGAATCATCCTATATCCTAGGAATAAAGATCTCTCGAGATAGAGGATCTAGACTCTTATGCTTGAGTCAGGAGAGATATATTGACTATATCCTCAAGAAGTTTAAAATGGGTGAATGCAAGTCTGCAGATACACCTGTTGCAAAAGGGGTTAAATTAAGTAAAGTTGATTGTCCGAGTGAAGAAGGCGATAAGCATAATATTTCTTATGCACAAGCTGTTGGCAGCTTGATGTATACTATATTGTGTACAAGACCTAATATCAGCTTTGTTGTTGGTCTTGTAGGTAGATATCAAAGTAATCCTGGTTGGCAGCACTAGGTAGCTGTGAAAATGATTCTAAGATATCTAAAAGGAACAAAGGACAAAAAACTGTGTTTTAAAACAGATGAACTAAAAGTGGTAGGATACTCAGATGCTGACTTTGCTGGGAGCAAAGATGACAACAAATCAACCTCGGGACAAATATTCTTATTTTGAGGTGGTGCTGTTTCTTGGGCATGTAAGAAAGAGGGTTATGTAGCATTGCATACACAGGAAGCTGAGTATGTAGCTTGCTATATGATTGCAACAAGTGCTGTCTGAATAAGCTGCTTCATACGAGATTTGAAGTTGGAAATAACAGACGAGCTAGTAATTACCTATTGTGATAACAATGCAGCAATTACTCTTATTAAGAGTGGAGTGGATTGCCCGAAAAGCAAGCATATAATGGTGAAATACCACTATGTTCATGATATGGTTATGAGAAAGGAAATATCCATTTCATACATGCCAACGGAAGATATGTTGGCAGACCCCTTAACAAAAGGCATAACAGAGGATCTTTTCTCAAAACATGTTACAAACATGGGTTTGAGATATGTTTAATTGTTGTATAGGTAAATAACTATACAACGGATAGATTGTTGTATAAGTAAATAATCATACAATGGATAAATTGTTGTGTAGGGAAATAACCACACAACAGGTTTTGATTGCAATAGTAATCAAGAATCGACATAACTAGGGAAAACTCTGAAAAGAAGGAGAAAAACCAGTATGTTGATAAACTTGGCTCGAATGACCAAGTGAGAGATGTTAAAAGATAAGTGGTCATTCTCGACTCAGGTAACGGCTGGACTGGTCATCCAGTCTGTTACCTGAACAGATGAGGCCGAACCGTAACGGACGACTGTTACCGGGATTTTCAGTAACGGCTCTGTGATTTACTCCGAATGAGGGAAGCCGCAGGTGGAAGAATCACGGATGAGGAGAAGCAGGTTGCCTATAAAATGAAGCCATTACAGGTCGTGTATGAAAAGTACTGAATCACAAACACCTGGAAGCTCATCCCGTGGAAGCTCTTGCGTGGGAACCTCGCGTCCACTCTCCAATCCGCTGCGTATAGAAGAGAAGATCGGCTGAATCCCAAGTAGGAAGGGCAGACAAAAGCTGCCTACCGCTGATCCACCATCATCGAAATCTGCCACCGAAACAGGAGGTAGGTTCCAATAGTGACAACCAACGGTTGTTCTGTGACACCATCCGTGAAGGTGAAGGATGGAATTTGAAGTTAGCCCGGGTGCTCTAGCGCAGATGCTGCTATAGGAAGTTCGACTTTTAAAAGGTGCATGTATGAGTGTTTCAGGCTTTTCTTACAACCGGGTGCGTGAGTACATGCATATATATATATATATATAATTTACCGTGAACAAAAGGTCAACTCACAAGTTAAAGATCATGAGTTTGATAATTGGACGTAGATCTTTGGCATCCTCATCGTACACACATGCACAAGCCTAAATGAACTGAGACCATTGAAATTAGACCGGTTCAAGCTTGTTTCAACAAATTATAAGAGAAGCTGAAAGCCAAAAAGACCAAAAACAAGCAGCCCGTCTCATTTCACAGCCTTAAACAAATGAACCAGCCTCCTTTCATTCTTTTGATTCAACATTAGGATTGGTTGATTTCTTAATTGGTTTGTTTAGCAGGCCATGCATGATGGCTTCCGCTGTCCACTAAGTGGTGGAGACAAACCTGGCATTGGATTGGAAAGCAGATCTACGAGTCTAGGCCTCACTGACTCAGACTCCATACAGTAAAATTATAAATTAATCACAAATACGCCAAAGAAAGCAAAGATTCGATTTATGTTTAACCGCCTATTTTTAATGCCTGCAATTGTATACTTTACATATGAAGAGGGAGCATCAATGCAACATGATGCCTGATAGTGCACAATGCCATCTTTGAATCTATGTAGCAGACCTCAATATAGATCCTCCAGACCAGTGGTGGACTCAGGAATTCTTTTGGAATGAGTTGCACTTGTATTTTTTATGAGGTACACTTATATTTCACTTGTACAATTCAGTTGCTTTTACCCATATACAATGACGGACTAAAGAACTTCGTGGATTTTAAATGAGGCTCATATTTCACCTTGCTCTAAAGTGGGTCTGCCGCTGCTACAACAGAGTATACCTAAGCTTAAAGACGAACTCACTCACTTGCAACCCTCCTTCAAACTCACCCCCTTGAACCAAGTATGGCTAAACTTAAACCAGGTGCAGCCGCCAATCGGGTTAAACTCAATCGCAATGGCTCTAGTAAGGGTGATCCAGGGTTTGCCTGTCGTGGAGGTTTATTCCGGACCGTCACAGGTGAGTGGTGTGGCGTCTTCTCATCCAATCTTGGTTGGTGCTCGGCGAACCAGGCAGAAGCATGGGGTGTTCTTCATGGCCTGGAAGCTGGATGGCAGATGGGATTGAGACGACTAAACATTGAAGTGGACTCTGGCAGCGTGGGCAACCTGCAGTATTCTTTCAGCAGGCCTTGAGAGAACCCTTTGCTTGCTTGCATCAAACTGCTCTTGAGTTGAGACGCGAAAGTAACAATTAAGCACATTGGTCGCGACTGGACCCACTGTGGCCACGAGTACTGTGAGATTTTGCTTACATGAGACTGTAACTTAACCCTTTCTTGGCTTTGGATAGAAGGAATATGTAGACATGGTCAGTTCTCAACCGACTCAGTAGTTCCAACCGGAACCAAACCAGAAACCGGCTGGAACCAGAACCGTCAAAACTGGATCAAGAACTGGAACCAGAAAAGACACTATTTGGTTCTGGTTCCAGCTTCTGCAAAACTGGAACCATACCGGAACTGGAACTGTCGGTTCCATAATTTTTTTATATTTTTATTTGTCAAAATTCAAACTTTTAAAATATTTTTCAGTCCCAAACGGTTTAAGACCTAAACTGGAATAGGCAGTTCAAACCAGCACCGGAACTAGCATGAAACTGGTTCCTGATTCCAGGCAAACAAGAACCGACGGTTTGAAACCACCAGTTTTGGTTTACCCGGAACTGGCCATGTCTACAAACCGGACTTTGGACATCCCTAATACAAAAAAAAAGGTGCCAACCAAGTTCCGGCACGGAGGATGAGCAACATACATCTGAACCAACTTGCCTGGACCCGGAAACCATCCCATCTATCAAAAGTAGGCCTTAGATCTTGAACCAGCCTATGTCTGGACAGGATCCAGCATATGCACTGGGCCTGTGTTAGAATCTTCTAGCGGTGCCCCATTTTGTCTAGCAGTCCTTACCCTGCAAGGTTCGGTTCCCAGCCCACTTGGTCTGGGTCCATCATCTAGGCGTTGCTTTCATCATAACTTAGTCAGCCAACGCTTATCCGTAACCAAATTGAGATTCATAGTCACATAAAAGAAAACTAAATAGAAGGTGCATGCACACACACACACATACACATGGCGACGAAATTGGGACTATAAATGTTTATGGTTTAATAAGTTTTTAATAATTGCTATACATTAAAAAGAAATAAAACAAGTAACAACTGGGGAAAATGTAGCATACAATAACAAAGTCACATGAAATTTAAAAAAAAAGAAAACAAATTGAGACCGTAAATGTTTAAGTCCATTACTAAAAATGCTTAGATGAGTATCAGCCGTTTGATCTATTTTTGGGTATAATGAGGAGGCAAAAGCCAGATGTACAGTCTGGCTATGGAACTTGTGACCTTCAACTTGTGAGTCGATCCCTCATTTTGTAATTTTACAAAGTTATATGGTGCAACTCCCGAGTACTCGTCTGCATGGGATTGTCAAGGATGACCACTCCAAGATGGCCTTCTTAGGCAAGTGATGGAGTTCGAGATCAAATAGTATTTTCCTGGAGCTGCTCCTTCCAGTAGATGTGTTAGTTCATGCAACATAGATATGCAGAGTCATTGCTTTTATATATATAATATTCTTATGTTAAAAAAATGTTTAATCATATTTATTGTTGACCTTTAAGATCAAGAACAAAGATTTGAATTATTTTATATTTAATATATATTAGATATAAAATATAAAAGTACAAACAATACTTTTAATTCATATCTCCATTATAGAAATGTACTCACACACCACCCCCAACACGTACGTACGTATGTATGTATGCATGCATATTAATTTATTTATATAATTCACCACCCCCAACACATAGGAATGTCCCTTAATGAATAAACTTTCTAAATGATGAAAGAATTCAAAATGTTTAATTGAAAGCTATGTCACGTGAAGACTTCAACTTTTCCCCGTACTGCGTCCCCTTGCATGTCAATTTATATAGGAGACTGAAAGGAAGTGGCTTCATTTCCCATGACGAATACCATCATGACATAGATTGAAAGGTCAATTTCATTAAAAAGAGAAGTTTGTGAAGGATCTTATGTGAAGAAATGGATCCTTTAAGCCTTTGACAAAACAGGTTCAGTGTTGTATAATACTTGTATTACTATTTCAATAGAAAGGCTTTTAATGGAATAAAAGAAAAAGATAGTATGACCAACTAACGGATAGGTCACATGTTCGATACCCACAGTTGCATATGGCTTTAGCATCACCATTGTACCAAAAAAAAAAAGTGGCTGTACAAATATCATAAGGTGATAAAAATAAGTTGAGACTACTTTGTGTCGATCTTGACCTTGGCCTTGAAGATTGATGTGATCAACCCCTTAGCCATGAGCCTCGATCTTGACCTTCACCATGAAGGTTCTCGCGAGACGACCCCTTAGCGAGGAGACTCACTGCTCTTTGTAAGGTTATGCAACTTTGCTTTTCTAGAAGAGCCAAACTTATAACATCACGTAGACATACAACATTTACATTTATTCAACAATATACATCCTCAAATTTTAAACATACATGCTTTGTAACTTTGGACATTTGAAGTGAAAAAGCTTATATTATATCACCGTGAAATTAAAATCCTTTAAATGAAAATATAATATAAGAGTTAAGTATCCTTTCAGTAGCTCTACCACCTTAGCGGCGAGGCGAGGCGAGGCAGCACAGTGAGGTTGAATAGCCTGTTTTATGGGCTCTGTAAGAAGGTTTATGAATTTAGATGTGAACCCTAAGTGAAAGATAAGGAGAAAGCTAGCCTCAGAAGTGCATGCATGACCTTCCTTGTCTTAATAAGTAGGGGTGCAATTGAGCCGAGTCGAGCTCACTTACAAGCAAGCTCAATTCGACTTGTTAAGAAAATGCTTCACTCGAGTTATATTCAAACAACTTGAGTTCAGATTCCTAGGCTCATTCAAGCTCTGTACAACCAAGATAGACTCCATGAAGCTTGTCTCAAGATCGAGCTCGATGCTCAAATCTGATCAAGCTTGATTAAGCACATACATACATACATATGTGTGTTTGTCTGTGTGTATGTATAAAAGCTCTATTAAGCTTGCAAGCTTCTTGAGCCGAGTATTGGTGAGCTTGAGCTCGGCTAGCTACCAACTCAAGCTCAACGAAGGTTTGGTTTGGTTTGGTTTTGACTTTGGCTAGCATCCTTATACCCAAACAGGATACAGCTTTTCTTGAGGAAAATGACCAGGCTAATGGGAAATTACCATTCAAAAATATGGAAAATCAAAATAGAATAAGATATTTATTTTTTTCTCAAGGAAAACCATAAACAACCCTGTGAAAAACACATGAATTGCTAAGTCGTGTTGGGAAGTCAACCCGATAACCCCATACAAGCACAACCCGAGGATCTTAAATTCTTGTCCAATTGAAGTGATAAAAAGATGATGGGTTATGCTTTTCTCTTTGTGAAGAACACGACCTGTATCCAGAACCCAAAGAAGTTTAACAAATCCACGCTAGCGGGGTCGGCCCACTATGGAGGTAAAGCTCTACCAGTCTTCTTGTTCCGTTCATATGACTCAAACTCGAGATTACATGACCTGAAACACGACCCAAAACACAAATTGTTGACAGCGTAAAGTTACTTCACATGATTGTGACTCAAAAAGCATGTCTCTTATCCACATAAAATGACATGAAAGAAAGAATAGGAGTTCTTTCCCTGCGTTTGACACGAAAAACACCTACCAGACACGAAAGCCTACGTTATTAAACACGACAAAGACATCCTGTTTTTGGGTATCTTAGTTCCACCTTTTAGCTGACTGTTCTTCCTTTTCCTCCTTAAAGCAAATAAGCCAACTAAAGAAACATCATGTTGTCCAAGAGGCTCGCATGCTCACCACAAACAGCAGACAATCTCACTTTTTACTGTACATGAAGGCTCATGTTTGATTAGGAGGCCTGAGCCTACTAGAACTCCAATTTCAACCCCAACGGCCTAATCACAAACGGGCCTCATAATCGAATATTAGTGCTTGTTGAGGCCCGCATTTGATTACAACTAAGTTTTAGTTTCATAGTCCTAAATCTTGTAATTAAGCACCTTGTAGGCTTTCGGATATCAATAGCTTAAACGAAAATTTAACAAAATACAAAAAAGCCTGGCCCAAGCC